>CM041630.1:20431512-20578991 GCA_023333625.1 Bothriochloa decipiens
GGCAAAAATACTTTGGTGGTTTGGAAGGACCTGGGTATATAATTAATGACCCTCTTTGCAACATATTTCCTGATCTTTTCAAATCGTGCGAACAGCAAACATACTAGTCTATCAGTTGATCAGCGGCACTGTAACTGTTACTTTTAGTAAATGGTTAACTCCTGAATTGCAATCCAAATGGGATGAGATTGAGGGTGATATGTCAGCATTCATTCTAGTTGATGAACAGGATCTTGTTTTCTGGAAACTGGAAAATAGGGTAAATTTTCTGTTAATTCCACATATAGTGCTCTTATTAGTTCGTGGCCCATCCTTTAAGAACATTTAGAAAGGCAAGAGAACCCCTAAGATAAAGATTTTCTTTGGTAGCAAATAATGCCATATTAACCAAAAAGAGAACATGATCAAAAGGAATTCGAAGGGTGATCCCTACATGTTCTGTAGGTAAAACTGTTTGGCCACATTCGCCACATGTCTGTAGGTAGAACTGGTGTGAAAAGTGGATTCCCAGTGGGAACCAATTCCATGCGGTTGGCATTGCAGCAGTCTGCTGGTCGATTTGTGCCTTATGAATTTTGAGCGGGTCTCCAATGAGAAGATGACAGGGAAATGCTAAGCAAAGGTATCAACAACATGATCAAGATTGCGCTGCGGCTGCTCGCCGAGGAACACTCAGGATGGTGCTGAAGATGACGATGAAGCGCAGAACTTCGAGCGTTGATGAAAAATGGAAGAAATGCGTGCGGGGTAGGGGGAGAAGTCCACAGATGACTGTTGTTTTTGCTTTGATATCTCATTGCCTGTAATGTTCTCGCACGGAGTTCACTCTATCTTCTGGTTTCTGTTATAACTTCTGGGAATTCTGTCTGCTGTTCTGAACTTTTCTTAAAATTCTTATGTATTTCCGTTCGTCAGTAATGGAAATGGGGAAGCTCCCTTTCCTTGGGATGGTCAAAGCGTAAAAATGGTCAAGGGAAGCAATATAATTGATTGCTGTAGCGGATGACATTTTTTTAACAAAACGGGAACTTTTTGCCAGGCATTCATCCATCCCATCTATGCATTAATATATTGCCTAGGGTCGTATCTTGGGAAAAGTCATCACCTTTTAATTTGTGAGAGGAGGTTGATCAGAAGACCACGCGCTGTGTACGTAGTGGCATCAGTTAGGGAGAGGCTGACTGCGCGATGGCACGCCGTGAAGCAGAGTAGTGTTTGACCATTGTGCAAACCTTAGGATGGGTCACAAGCTCCTGCTCGAGGATGACGGTGGCAATTGGCAAAGATGGCATCGATGACAAGGAGACGAGAGTAACTATACTTGTGGAACTCGTCAATGCTGGCATCCCATGTTGATGGCAAAAAATGCTTCAGTGAAACGCGAAAGACGATGATACAGCCCGTCGCTGTTGTTACTGGTGACCGGCCCTACACAGATGTATCTTCTTGCTAATGACGCACGACAAATTCCTATCACTTTTCTCGCATCACTATTTTCTTATTTTCACATAGTGAGCATACAGAAGAAAATAAATTAGTAATATATGTCTCTGTTAATACAAAATATAGCTGAACTCCTAATGTTTTCAACATAAGCAGCGGAAAAAGTATCTGGTCTAAGATTTTCTTAGTAGAAAAACTATAAAGTTGTGTTGATCTGGTTCTTTTTCTTTTTTCCTGTTATTATCTACAAGAAAATTTCCAAGTTAGTTTCTTGGTATTTTTTTGAGAGAATAGTTTCTTGGTATTTCGAAGCTGAAAAATCATCTTAGTTCATCCCAGTGTTTAGTTGACCGTGGTTGTGTCTCATTCACACGAAGAACTATTAAAACAAGTAAATAGCATGTTTGGTTTATGAAATCACCTAATACTAAATCATGTGGTCCATCAAGAGTTCATCATATGAATTTTAGTTGAACAATATTTTTCTTACTTTCTGAGTCCCCAAATAAATCAATTCCTAGAATCCGTGCCAGTCAAACTAAGATCGACCTAGTCATTGCTCCACTTCATGGTGCACTGTTATTTGGAGTATGCAGAGCCAAAGTCAGAGAGCGGCCAAAGACGCGTTAGCTCTGTTGCTCTAACAAACCATGTCAAGCCATGTCATCAGAGGTGGTGACCATCTGCTATACTCTTCTCATACCAGGTGTAGCCGTATTGCTGGCGACTAAAAAAACACGGTATTTTTTCCGTGTAGAACCTTAAACCTTGTACTGGTGCTATCATGCCAGCTTAACTCCTAATGCTTTCATATAAGCAGCAGCAAATGTTTTTGCTCTAAGATTTCCTTCCTCGGTAGAAAGACTATGAAGTTGTGTTGATCTGGTTCTCTTTCTTTTATTTGTAAATGAAAACATCCACAATAGTTTTGTGGTTTTTCAAAGATGAAAAATCATCTTAGTTTCTTCATCCTAGACTTTTCTTTCACCGTTGCTTCGTGTCACTCACACAAAGAACTATCACAGTAAATGAATATGATGTTTAGTTTTAGGAATCACCTTATACTAAATCTTGTGGCGCAACAAGAATACGCCGAATGAATTTGGTTGAATAATTTCTTCATACATACACTAATTATTAGCTTGCGAGGGCTGAAGTGAGGAGTGAAAAGATGATAGCCATCCAGTTTTCAATCCAAACATTCTCTGAATGCTTAACTGATGCAAATGTGTATCAGCTATTTCTTTACTCGAATTCGAGAAAACGAAGGTGTTCTTTGCTCGAATCCTGTAAAGCAAATTAACGTAGGTGTTCTTTACTCGAATTCGAGAAAACGAAGTACAACACGAGTCTAAACAGCTGGACCACACCAAATATTTGTAGTTTTACAACACGAGTCTATACAAAGCCAACTCAATCTTTGACTGGGAAGACAATTCATGGCTAGCACGCTGCTCATTGAACGTGATGCCGATTTAACGTGAAATTCATATTTTGAATTTGCATCATATAATCCTTCATGGCAATATCCAAGGAATAGGGTAAAGTATTAGTCCTGTGAGTTGCCATCATCTTAGCCAACTATTATATTTTATATAAAAATTCTACTACTTTCACTTAAACATGTCCATTTACTACCTCTATTTATTTCAGTACTCAAATGGAAGTACTGTAATAATGGAAGACACCCACTATGAGTATATCTGCAAAGAAAAATTAGTTGTGTCGTTCTCATCAGGCTGCGATACAGGAGCCATGGGTACCTGGAAATATCTGATACAGCTTTTAAAAGACACTGTAGCAACCTATCAGCCTATTGTTGGTGCCGCTGGAACGATGAGTATGCATATACCAACAGAAGTTGACAACACTGGAGGAGTGGCTGATTATCATGCTTGTTATTACGGCTAATAACAAGTGGATTTATGGCTGGGTAGCAGGGTGTTAGTGTGGGGATATAGGAGGCAAGGCTATCGCCTTCAACAATTAAACTGTGGTGTTTGGTTCCCCTTCTCGTTTTCCCAGTTTATCGGCTAAGCAATTCTTCCCTGTTGTACTTGCTCAAAATTCTATTTTCACTCCCTGATTTCCCAAGGCTCCTGTATTTATCTGTAGGAATCCTTGTAATTTCCTTTTTTTTGGAAAACTGGAGGGGCCACAGCCCCTGCAGAAATTTATTAACAAACAAACGGTAAGCAGAGTACAACAAATGTTCAAGAAAAATATGAAACAAAGAAAGAAAAAATATAAGAGTAGCTCCAGCTTACTCTGACAGTACCCTAGGGTACTTTTAAAGAGGTAAAGAAAATGAACCAAACTAGAGAATCAGTTACAGATGCTGAATCCATTGATCAAAGTTCTGAGAAAGGCTATCTTTAATTCTGAAAGAGACAAGTCTAACTTCTTTGAAGAACAGTTCCCTGCATTCCAAAATACTTAGTTGGTTATTATAGAAGATGATTTCATTTCTGGCCTTCCAGATTGTCCAACACATCAAGATAATTGCCACCATGAAGAAACGGTTATTAATCTGAATTTTAAGACCTTCCACATTGACCAAAGATCCATTGTTAGGAGAGGTCTGCAAACCAATCATGTCCCAACATAGCTGAGCAAAAGGGCATTGCCAAAAGAGGTGCTCAACTGTTTCCTCACCACCATGAAAACAAACTACGCATTCATAGGAATCCAGAGCCATTTGTTTCCTTCTTAGTATATTCCTTGTACTTAACCTGTCCATAAGCAAAAGCCAGAAGAATACTTTGTGCTTTGGTTGACAAGGAGATCTCCAGAGAAATTTGAAGGCTGAGTCAATGACTTGGTGCCCCATCAACCTTTTGTAAGCTCTTGCAGGTTTAAATCTTGCTCCCCCATTTTGCATCCCCCAGATGTCCTTTCCATCATTCACTATGCTTTCTTGGATTTGTTGTTGGATAGGCATAGCCGGATTGAAAGCTTCCTAAGAAAGAGGTAGGTTAAAGAGACTGTAGAAGTTCTCTTCATTGGCTGCTTTCTGAACTGCGATGTTTTTGTTTTTGGCAAAAGAAAATACATGAGGAAATTGGATTTCCAGGGTTGGGCAGGTCCAAGCATCTTTCCAGAGCAAGCAGGTTGCTTCATCCTTGATCTGAATTGAAACCATCGACTTAAAGGAGTCTAGTAGCTTGAGCACATCTCTCCACCAGAATGATCCCTTTCTAGTCGCCCCTGGGAGTTTACCATTTCTATAATGCTTCTCCCAGACAATGTTCACCCAGGGGATGTCAACTCTGTTGAAGAATTTGTCTAGGTTTTTCATCAGGAGAGCTTGATTTTGGTGTTCCATATCAATGATTCCCAGACCACCCTCAGCTTTTGATTTGCAAACTAACTCCTAGGCTGCCTTAGGCCTGCTACCACCATTGATGTTGTTGCCTTTCCATAGGTAATTCCTTCTGAATTTGTCAATCTGTTTAATTACTCCTTTTGGTAGCTCCAGAGTACACATATAGTATGTGGGGAGGGCAGAAATGACAGCATTAGTTATCTGAAGCCATCCATCCTGATTCAGCATTGTGGACAACCCACCTAATCTCCTCTCACACTTGTTCACAAGAGGAAGAAAGTCAATGATTTTTGGTTTTATGGTACCCAGAGGCAGTCCAAGATAGGTGAAGGGGAGAGAGCCTTTTGAACATCCAAAGGTTCTAGCTAGTAAGTCCAGTCTTTTGTCAAAGACATTTATGGGCAGCATCATGGACTTATTGAAGTTGACTTTTAAACCAGTGGATGATGAGAAATTCTACAGCACTGTTTGAAGGAAGAAAAGCTGAATTGGATCACCCTCAAGGATTACCTGAGTGTCATCTGCATATTCAATAATTGGGAAGCTGGTCTCTAATTTCATTGGGATGGGCAACCTTAGGAGCCCCAATTCTTTTGCTCTGTTGACTAACACCTGAAGAAAGTCTACAGCCAGGACAAACAAGATAGGGGATAAGGGATCACCCTGCCTGACTCCCCTTTTGTAGTGTAACCTTTTCCCTGGCTTACCATTCAGTAACACTGATGAGGTGCCAGATTGAAGATTGCTCTCATCTAGGACAACTATTTTTCTCCAAATCCCAAAGCTTCCATAATTGTGAGCATTGCCTGATGTTCAATCTTGTCGAAGGCCTTTTCAAAATCAAGTATAGGATAACAATCTTTTTGAATGATGGCATAGGTGAATGTATTCAAAGGCCCATGCTAGACAGTCTTGGATGGTTCTTATCTTGATGAACCCATATTGGTTCTTGTGCACAAAATCCTTGATATGGATCTGAAGCCTGTTAGCAAGCAACTTTGTTATCAATTTGACGGAAGAGTTCAGCAAGGAGATTGGCCTAAAGTCATTAACTATCTTGGCATCCTCAACCTTTGGAATGTGGGTTATGAAAGAAGAGTTGGTGCTTTGCAGGCAACATGCATTGTTATAGAAGCTATCAAACAAGCTATAGAAAATCATTTTTAATTACTGGCCATGATGCTTTCATGAACTCAATGTTGAACCCATCAGGACCAGGGATTTGTTGTTTGGGAGTGCTTTCACTATTGCATCAATTTCATGATGAGAGAAAGGCTCCTCTAAGGACTGCAAGCTCAATCTGGGCTAAAGCAAGGTACTAGGAGCAATGATGAACCTAGTAAACTCTTTGCTTGTCAAGTAAGCTGATAAGATGATCTTTCAGGATTTTCTAAAAATTCCATTCTGCAACACTTAGATCTCTATGTTCTGCCAATGTTTCAAGGAACTAAATCACCAGTCTGACATTCACAATGGTGGACTTCAAATTTCTCATCGAACTTTGCCATAACCTGAGACATTTCTTAAGTGCTTTGAATTTAGCGGTGATTTGTTTGGCCATGTCATTCATGTTGATATCTGAGTTCTAGCCTTGGCTTAGAACCGACTGATAGTCCTGATGATTTAGCTAGAAATTCTCAAATCTGAATACTCAACTCTTTGGAATGGCATTGGAAATACAAACCACACAAGGACAGTGGTCAGATGGAGGCATGTCCAGTGCATGGACAGAGGTGGATGGGTATGATATATTCCAGCTGCATGAGGTGAATACCCAATCATTTTTTCCAAGAGTGGTGGTTGCTGCTTATTAGACCAGGTGAATCTTCTACCCTGTAAGACATCTTCATTTAAGCCTAGCTGGCTTATTGCTGCGTTGAATCTAAACATGTCATTGATATCCTCTCCTGGTCTGTATCTATTCTCTGGCTACCTTATCAGATTAAAGTCCCCCAAAACCAGCCAATCTAAGTCACGATCAAAGCTTAGGTTCATAAAACAGTCAAGAAAAGCTCCCTTTCCTTCAGGCTGACAGGGACCATAAACATAGGTAATTACCCATTTGGAATTGTCATGTCTAGAGCACAACTCAAGTGTAATTTCATAATTATTGAAGTTTTGCAGAACCCCAGAAAAGAGAGCTCCTTTCTAAGCCACCAGAATCCCCCCAGAAGCACCAACTGAAGGCATGAATTCAAAGCAGTCAAAACTAGCTGGGCAAATGTTCCTGATAAAAGTTGCATCAAAGGAATCTTTTTTGTTTCCTATAGGTAGATGATATCACAGTGGGATTCTAGATTCCTAGAGGTGTTTATTCCTCTAACATTCCAAGATAAAACCTTTTAGTTTCTAGATGAATTGGGATCCATAGGGAAACAAATCAGGCAAATGACTAACAAGATATATGCATAACATACATCCCCATTTAAGTTTTAACTGCCACAACTATAGACACATAACACATTTCACCTCAAAAGGTAAGTAGAACATAACTGCCAACATCCATAGCATCATCCACAACACAAAAAACATCAAGTTCAACATAAAGCCTGATATCTGATAATTCTTAGCAAAAGCAAGAAAACTAGTCAGGATCCACTATGGGCTTCCTGTTGCCTAACTCCCTGGTGCCTTCCCCTTTCTTCCTTTGGGTCCCCCTTATCCTTCTTCTTGTTCTTTACCCTTGTCCTTCTTGCTCCTTTTTCTTGCCACAGGGCCCTACTTCTCTCCAGCCCTTAACAACTTCTCATCAGCCAAGTCATCTTGAGCCAAACTACAAAACTGAGATCCCAAATTTCTAATTACTTTAACTGACAGAGTAGGGGGGTCACATGTGGTGCATCTTTTATTAAAGCAGCTCTTAAATGGTTAAAGCCCTTATTGTTGGCTTTAATCCTATCACTTCTTCTTACCTTAGTGTCAACAATTGAGGCAGACCTTTTGTAACTCCTTTTTTTGGCAGAGCCCTTAGGTGTGGACTCGTCCCCCTCAGCCTCCATTTCTGCATTATCAGAGTTTGAGGAGCCAGTGATTTTAGTAATGCACACCGAGCTAGAGGTAAAGGGACAACTAACTGGAAGAGGTATGGCCATGTTACCTTCTTGGTCTATTAGAAAACTAGCTCCTCTAGAAGCCAAGAAGTATTTTGCCCAAGTGTAGTGCCCTGGAGCAATGAGCAGGTTGGAAAAGAAAGGAACCAATTTGCTAGAAGTCTGTCAAGAGTGGAACCAAATTACCTCTGCCCAGTAGGTTTTCCCAAAGAGAGATGGCATTTCCTTCCCTCCTTCTAGCCTCCCAATCCTGATGAGCACTCCTAATCTGTCCCTATAGTCCAGGTAGTAGCACTTTGCCAATCTACATCTACAGGTTCGGAAGATGGTCATCTTGCATTGGCACAAAGGGAACTTCCTGAATTGGCTCCATCTGCCAATCATTGACATCAGGGATGGCATCCTCCTCTGGCTCAGCATTTAAATTCACCTGAAGATGGGCCTGATTCTGCAAATGGGCTAAGCCATTTTCAAACCCTGCATTCTCAACTGGCCCATCTACCTCATGGTCCATTTCTCCATCATCTGCTAACAGATCATGAAGCTCTTGCATTTCTTCATCATTTAGCATATGATCAGCTGGGTTTTTATCATCAAGGACATTGATGAGAACATTGGGGAGTAGGGGGACCCCCATATGCATATCATTGGCTATTTAGAACAGGTCTTCTTCTTCAGGCAATGGGGGAAGGAGCACATTTACAACTGCTTCTTCTACCACATTCCCCCCTATCAGATCATTCAGTTCCAAAAAGCCCTCCTAGTTAGGAACAAGGTTTATAATGACCTCCTAATGGTTGTCAGCATCAGGACCTACTGGATTGTTCAGATCAATTTCATTGGGTGCAGGTTTTGCTGGTTCTAAATCTGCTGCTGATTATTGTTAGTCTACTACTAAGGCCATGGATCCTAGTTACCATTCTCAGCCTAACTAAATTGCCCTTCGACATTGTCATTGCCTTGCTGATTCTGCTCTTCAGCCATCTGCTCATTGTCCTCCTGGTCACCAATCAGATTCACATTCAGATTAGGTAGAGTAGGACCTGCCCTGGCTGACCTATAGACAAAGGGTGGCCCAACACCAAGAGGGTATTGAGGAATAGGTTCTTCATCAGGTGGACCTGCTCCAAGAAGATTCTGCTGTAAGATCTCACACTGCACGGTCCAGGATTCACCTTCTAACCCAGATACTTCATAGAAAATAATGAAATGGCAGTGACAGCACATCTGTTACTCTGGCTTTGATAATGATTCTAGCCAGCCCAAACCCATCCTTCTGCCAGTCAATAAATCTACCAAAGGACCCAATGGCATGTTGAAAAAAATCTTCATCTTGATAATTAGTAGGGAAATCCATTAACATTAACCAGCATTCAGCATTGAAGTAGGCCCTCCTCCAGTTTCTACCCTTATTATGCTCAACAAAGGTGAGATTCACATTATCAAACGGAATAGGACTTTCTTGAATAAGCCTATCCCTATCTAAACCTCTATCAAACCAGATATATGCCTGACCCAAAGTTGATTTCTAAATCTCCCTAACCCTGATTCTACACGCCACAAAGAACTCTCTAAGTACTTCATCAAGGACCCCAAAGTTGAGCACAATACCCGACAAAGGATTGATGGTGACAATGGCGAGGTCCGTATTCATCTGCTAATCAGCTGCTTCTGCCACTAGTGGCAAAGGTGCCTCTGTGGTTCTTGGACCTGGCCTTCTCGAAGCCACCGCCCTCACCATCGTCGGCCGATTAACCACATTGTGCCACACCATGTTGCGTGGCACGAATGGTTGGGGGTCGGCACGCTAGAATGCCATGCCGGTCAGAGAAGCACCGTCACCGGTGAGAAGGCCACCATCACTGGAATGGAGCAGAGTGCACTGTAGCTCGACGGTGGTGTTTTCTGAGGGCTTTCTCTGGGGAGCTGATGGGGTGGCCATACTCATATGCTGGTGTATATCACTAGGAGGATTTAATGACCAACATTGGGGATCTAAAGAGTCGGTCGGCAGCATCAGCCCGTTTAGGCCCATTTGACGCGGCCTCTCCGGAAAAGTAGCAGATACAATTATCTCAGGAGTTATGGTTGGCTTGGCCCAAGAAGGGGCAGTAGCCAAAACCATTTCCCCAAATGATTTGAACACCGGCGGCGAGCTGCCCTCGTATGGCGCGCTGAACCAATTGGAGAGGTTAGCGGCCGCCGATTTCCCCTTAATTTTATCTACTGCCTGTCGTTCCACTATTTTTTTTAAAAAATTGAGTTCACACTTGAACCAGGGCATGAAGCAGACACATGCCCAGGTTTGAAACACGCTCTACATCTAATTGTCCAGCGGCAGCCGCTGCGAATGTGGCCATGATTCTGGCACCTTGGACAGACAGGATGAGAAGAACGAACAGGGTGGGAAGAACGAATAGCACTAGCAGTCTGACTACTGTGATGGGCAATGCTAGGATTGCCAAGAGGGATGGCATTAGCCTCAAAAAGAACGCTGGCCCCAAGCGGAATGGCATTGGCGCCCAAAAGAACATTGCTAGCATGGGGAAAAACATTGACGCTTGGGCAAGAGCTTCTAGGTTGAGAAGCACTGACAGTTTTGGGATAGGATTTCGCTCTAAAATTTTTTGGTTTAGAAGTCTGCCAGGAATTTTCCTCTTCAGAGATGAAAGCAGCAAATTCCTTACGCCAGTTAGGATCTCCCTTTCCCCAGAGATGGAAGAAAATCTTATAATCATCACATTGGAAAGAAAACAGGCGGCTAATGAAGAAGCCGACCTGCTTTGAGGCAACACAGAAGCTGAAGACCTGGTCACGAATGGAAGTAACCTTGAAGCAAATGATGGACCCACCGATGGTGGCACAAATGAGTTGGCCAACATTTTCAGCTGAGAGCTGAAACTTGCTGTGGCCGAAAGACGCAACAAGAATGAAAGAATCTGAAATGGATGAGGATTGCCGAGAGAAGCACGGATTTCATCTTGAACCCACATTCTTGGAGCAAGAGAAAGATTGAGGAGAACCATGGTGAAGAAAAGCAAAGGAGGAAGGAGGAGGAAGGACGGGGGCGAGGGCAGAGCAGACAGAGGAAGAATCGAAGGGTGGGGATCAGAGGGAGGAGATGATACCACGGAGGAGCAGTGGTGCTCCAGCGCCGGCGGGAGGGATTAGCAGACGAGGAGGCGGGGACGGCCGGTGCGCCGTCATGCTCACTCCCCCAACTCCTCGGCTATGGGGTTGGTTGGGGTTCTGTATTCAGTGATGTTCTCCCTTGTAAGTTCCTGATACGGAGTCTTCGAGAAGTACAGGGAAAAAGGTCCAGTGTCTCACTAAATAAATAAAAATATGAGAGTGCCGTTTGTGCCCTATTGGTGGCTATATTCTTGGTCTGCTGTGTGATCTGGGACTGGGATGCATCATGGTAGTAGCTAGTCCCCAATTTAATTGGCCGTATTGTGTGGTCGCAGCAGGATGTGATCTCACCATGCTTCTGGGAGCATAAAAAGCCTAATAAGTGCTCTTCACTTCAATTTCCCTGCCAAATGAGCAGGATAATAACAGGACAAGTGAGCTGAGGATGATATACATAGCATGACGCACAGTAACTCATCTCCTGTAATTACTGTCAAATAAAAAAGCATGATTTGAATATGTCAAGCCAATAGTAGTTTAGAGAAATACGCTCCTTTAGATTGCAATCTCGAGTTTGAGGATGCGGATGGTAATAACCCGGCCAACAGTTTGAGGACTCAGGGTGCATTTACTCCATTAATTGAAAACTGAACGAGATAGGCGATGAGCTCATCTCTAGCTAGCAGATTTTGAACCTTCTCTCACCTCCACTTAGTTAAACAGCTAGCTAGGAAAGCCTTATTGGGGACGCCCTTTCAATCCCAGAGCCTCGCATGCCTTTGCTTCTAATCCATAATCTCAGTATTTGATATACTTTATTTGATATAAGGATCAGGCATATACTTTATTTGATATAAGGATCAGGCATAGTTATCGCTATTAACTCTCCGCCATAATAGTTTCTCTGTTCTGCGCTGGTTCATGGCAGTGGCAAATCTAGGATTTTAGGTCTGGGTATGCCTCAAAAAATTTTATGCACAATTCGGTAAATCCATTTAACATTTCAGTAATAAGGCTTAAATTCAAGGATTAAATGAAAAACATATTCTTTTTTTGGTACTATGAAAACCATATTCACTAAATATAGTATAAATAGTTTTAGAATTCATACAATAATTGAAATAGGAGCACAATGTCCATGCTGCAGTAAAAACCTGTTCCAGCAGGGATGCACATGCCTCTCGTTGGCCAGCGAAGAGGCCAGGCCGCTGGGGTGGTCATACTCGTATATAAGAGTGGTGAAGAATATCCTTCTGGATCCGTCGTCCTTTCTAGACTCAATGGCACAAGAAGCAGGTTGGGGTTATTCTCCTGCACAAAACTAGAGGCAAAGTTAAGAGACTAACTATTACTACTACATCAAGAGTTTGCATAAGATTGGGATGCATTGGGAAACATGACCTCGCATCTCTTGGCTGATCAAGTCGGATGATTAGTACACCATTAGACTAATTGTGGTCCATGTTCTCGGGTTATCAAAACAATCCTTCATTTTGACTTCGCGCATCAGAGACCCTGTCAACCTAGTGAACATAGATTTCACATGGAGCGGTCCAGTGGCTGTAATGTTGCGGTTGCTTGAAAGCGAACTGAGGAACCGTAGAAGTTTTATTCAGCGCCCCCAGCGGTACTACCAGGATAGACATGAATTAGGATGGGTGCCCGAAGCATGGAGCCTCTATTATGCCCCCCGCTACAGGCTGACCATGAAAGCAGAAGCTAACTGATCTTGGAGAAAAGCGGTAGAGTTTCTTATTACTCACGGTACCACCATGTCGCAACGGTTAAGTTTTGAAAGATCTGGTCTCCAAGAGCCTCCACATTGTGAGCATGGTGAAGATCACATATCTGTACATGAGCTAGTTACCTTTTCAGAAGCAAACTGTAGGCGTCCCGGTAATGTGTCTAGACTTAGTAATTATTCATTTCCATATCTCTTTTAAAATGCTCATTTCCTTGCAAGTTGGGAAGGAAATGCATGAATCTGGGAGTGTAAGGTTTGCAGACTGTTTTCCATTCTATGATATGGGCACTGAGTCGTATGGATTCGTTGGTTCACGAGACATTGTGTACAGAGCTGAACATAACCAGTACTCAGATGAAAGGAGAAGACTAGCTAATTCATGTGAAGTCGCCACTATGTATTTAAAGTTGAATACTCAAAGCCGTTAAAATGCTATAATGTGGTTACTCATGATACGCCACAAATGACTTGTCAAAAGGGAAGTCTATTTGTGCATCACTTTTAGATTTATCACTGAAACTGATGGGCGTATTGAAGCACATTATCTTGAATATCCAAAAAGAATGCCCGGAATGTGTCTTAACTTAGTAATTTCTGTATGGCCACCACTAATTAACCTTCCTCCCCAAGCTAGAAATAGGTTTAGTACTTCATTATGGAAAACATTGATTGTTGTACGGTTTATTATGGAAGGGTGTTCGACATACTTTTTGGCCCGATGAGATATCTTTTGCAAATGAATCATTTATACAACTTCATATCACCGACAACTTAACATCCTATCCATCTAGTAGTTCATAATGCCTAGGAGATACTAACATTGTTTGCTTTTTTTTCTCGGGCATAATAAAATATCCAGACAGTATTTCAGAACATGAATATAATGAAGTTGGAAATATACGTACTACCGACCAGGCCATTGCTCCACTGTACTACCAACCTAGGCATTGCTCTGTCACAAAAAAAAAGACCTAGGCATCGTTCTATTCTTCATGGTGCACAGTTATTTGGAGTACTATTATCGATTGATTTGCAAATTAATACTCTAGTAGATAAATATTGTCTCCTACCCATGCTGTACTATAAATAGGGCAAAGGTTTCTAGAGGATGCTGCTTCACATGGTTTCATATTATATATAGTGCGCTAAGGTGAACCCAGGCAAAAACTTTATTGGGTCTGTTCTTCAAATATAACGTACATTGTACGTATAGTTGGGAGTCAAATTGTTTGCGAGCCTTGGAGGCCTTTCCTTTAACTTTTTTAATTTGAGCATCGACCCTGAATGAAGATAATGTACTCTATATGGAATATGAAACCAAAATTCTGATGCTATTAACTCTCCGCGATAATAGTTATTTTCTCTCGCCGATATTTGTGGTAAATAAATAGGAGCACAGTGCAGTAGAAACCGTCTGTAGCTAGCAGAGGTGAACATGCCTCGTTGGTTAGCGAACGAGTGAGAGATCATATATAGGAGTGGTCAATTAATCCTTCTCGATTGCTTGATCCTGTAGTGTCATCAATGTCCACTCTATAGACACAATCACATAAGAACATCCATGCAAAAAACTATATATACATGCGAAATGACTTGCATGATATTGAGACTGAGATGCATCGGGAAACCCAAACTTGCATGATATTGAGTGCTTACTACAGTATATGTTCTCAGGTTCTTAAGACATCACTGAGCAGTGATGTGGAGCAACCGAGTTGCGAGTCACCAGGTGAATGCATTCAGATCGAGGGGCGCTGGGTTGGTATCATCGCATGTTGCTCGCGAGAGAATGGAGAAATGCTAGAGATAGAGAATTCCGTCCTCTTTCACTGCTAGTTCTAACTTGATGACCATTTAATAAAGTGTACATATTTTTATGTTCACTATGACACATTTTTTATAATAAATAATTTTCCATTCTCTTTCGCAACGACACTGACCTCAGGCACCGTGTTGGCATCCTGCAGTAACATCATGTGTCCCTGCCAATGCTGAATATTTTCATCTGTGTGCTTGTGTGCTTGGAAGTGTACAAAGGCTGTGTAAATGAACAGCTGAGTTATCAGTCATTAATGATTAACTAGACAACTGACACTGTATCACGCTACTGGTCCATCATCAGCTTACACCTGCGAGGCTGCAACTCCACGTAGAAAAAGCCTACTTGTGATCTCGTCAGAGAAGCAGTGAAGCTGAAACGTGGAGAAGAACGGATCACACACTCTTCGTACCTACCATAATGCTATGATCCATGGGTAGTGAAATACCAAGCCTGCCTGAGGGGGGACACCGGATGTGGTCAGCCATGGACAACATGATGGGCGGCCGTCAGAAGGCGGGCGTCAATGATCCTGTGTAGGCGAGCGATAAGCGGCAGCATGGGATCAGGGCTTAGAGTTAATTATCTTGACTAAAAGTACTGAAGTACCCCCTACTAATTGCAATTACCAATTATTTTTTATAATCAACCACTGCCATTTTTCTAGGAGAAACCAATAGTTCGACGCAAGCACCATACACTACACCAAACTAGAATTGCCTTGACGGCCAAAAACCGTCAAGGAAAGGGGTAAAACCGCCAAGAAAATGATCCTTGACCATAAACCGTCAAGCAAACACACTCAAGGATAGAAGCCAAGGAAAATTAGTTTCCTTGGCGGTTTTGACACTCAAAGAAATCCTCCTTAGAGGCTAGCCGCCAAGGAAACTACAACCAGACTTAACTTGCCAATGCGCCAAGGAAACGTTCTGACCGTCAAGGAAAATAGTTTCCTTGAGGGCCAACAACCTCCAAGGAAATCAGTTTTCTTGACCGCCAGCAACCTCCAAGGAAATTATCTAGACCGCCAAGGTAGTTGTGATTTCCTTGGGTGCTGACACCCAAGGAAATGCATATGAGCAACAAAAAAAATCTCACAATAATCAATAAATTTATTCTCACAACTAAACTCAATTGACACATGATGACATGTCCATCCAACACAAATACAATCAGATTCAAATACATTCATATATTCATCTGATTCTAGTCCAAAGATATTACAAATTAAGTGTCCAACAATTGCACTCCAAACAGATTAAATATTGTTCAACCATCACCCTAAAAGGCAATAACATGTGATGGTCATCGCTAACAAACTTAAGTCCTAGCATCTACATACCTCACCTACATAGTTCTGAACTATACTTAGTACAACTCCCATCCATGCATGGCATCGATTGTTGCGGATATTAACTTCGTTATCATCACTGTCATCCTACAACAAAATACTAGAGCGAAGCATGTTTGAAATTAGTAAGGCTCAAATAAAAAATACAATCAACAACACAGAATGGTCTTGTGCTTTGAGGTTGGTAACTGGAGTGCTTTCTCCACTATAGTCCACTTCTTTTGAATCCAGACTTCATTTCACCATAGATGTTCAAAGTGAAGCCTTCTCAGGTCCAAATTTATATATTCCTACAAGGCCAAAAAAATGAAGTCACATAACCTTTGAAACCTAGGTCACATAATTTATATACCTACCAGCATATCGTTCATTTATTAGAAATGTATGTCAGTGAAGGACACACAAAAAAGTAAGCAATGAAGAACTAAATATGTAGTAGCTCACTGAAAGAAAAAACATTTTCAAATGAAACATTGAATTTCAACTTAGGATAGAAAGTGTTAGCAACATGTTCAGTAGTAAACGACATACCCTGTAATTGAATTTCAACTTAAGGACATATAAATAAAATGTCCGAACAAAATGACATATTTTGATCCCTGTTATTGCATTGGTTCAAAATTTTACTTCTATTCAACCAAAAGCCAATGCAAATCATTTACATGTTCCCCTGTTCCCCTTTCCCCAATCAAATCAGTTGGCTTGGTCATAATTGTAATAAGCTATTAGGCACTGCAAGAATTCTCATAATCAAACATGCACTGCAGCACAGGCTAGGATTCCAAAGCAATCATTTATTTGAACGTTTGCACTGCAAGAATTTTATGTCAGCAAGATTTTGGCTCTCTTATTATAACAGTTGAAAGCCTTCTTCCACAATTCAGTTAATACAACAAACAGGTAGCTGGCACACATCGGCATCACACGAGTTAACAACAGAAGCAATCGAGACTCACCAGAAAGGACATCTCGGCGACGTCGTTGACTAGATCCGGTGGCCTCGCAGTACCTGCGCGGCAAGATGTGGCAGACGGCTAAGAAAGCAGGATGGAAAGGAGGCAAAAGAGGCAGAGGGTCGAGGAAGATGGTGCCACCGCTAGCCGCGGCCCTCCACCGCAAGATGCCGTCGCCGCCGTACCTCTGCCGTGCGCCGGCCTGCACTACACCGCATACCACCACTCCTCGTTGGTGCCCTGCTCAGCTGCTGCGCGGTGGCTTTCGTTGCTCCTCACGCCACCATGTCGACCCATTGACCCACGGCCCGACGGCACTGCCGCTTGCCTGCCGGCCTAACCCTAAGGCGCCGATGTGGACTGGGGTCTGGGAAGCGGCGGGGAGAGAAGGGGGGCTCGGTGGCAGGGTTTCTGGGATCGTTATATTCCAGCGCTCGACGCATCTTGATCGTTCCTTTCAATCTAATGGCCAAGCATGAATCGGTGTTTGATTTGGGCTCCAATGGGCTGGCTGCACTCATGACATGGGCTTTATTTCTAGAGTACCTACCGGGACACAAACAATTATATATATTTATTTTTTTAATTTATGAGCACTATTTGATTATTAGACACTCTTGTGAAGTGAAAGCTCTAGTCCAATTATATTCATGTACTTAAAATATTTTTTTAAATAAAATATACTTCATACATGTCTCTTTTGTAGTAGTTTCACAAATTTAATAACCAATTTACTACTTTCTATTATTTATAAATGAATTTTTATGTGTTTTTGGAAATCATTACAACTTGAACTAAAGGTCCTATATAATCATGTTAAAAAATAAATAAATATATATGTAAGAATATATGTTCTATTTGAGATTACATACCAAAACATCAATGGAAAATGAAGTGTTTTGCTAAACATTACTCAAACTACTGTTTTGGTGACTCTCACAAAAAAATCAATAATACCATAAAGTGGTCTAAAAATTCTAAGAATTAGTATGGGGTCGTAACATGGGCGTATAAGCTTCTCAGAAAAAACTTAAATCATTTTGGCAAAGTGAGACTATACGTTATTTACAAATGGACACATCTATCACATAGTTACGTAACAATGAGACTATATGCGAGAGATTTACTCATTTTCGAATAATGTATAGTCCTACTTTGTTAATATGGTTTGAAAATTTTATGGCAAAATAATATAACCATGTTATGATCGCATGTCAAATTTTAGGTTTTTTAGACACCTTTAAGATATTATTGTTTTTTTGTTTGGAGCAACCAAAATACTTATAACCATTTCCTTAGCTGCCAATCTTCAAGAAAATTCAATATTCCTCAAGGAAATAGTACTTTCCTTGGCTGTTTAAAAATACACTCAAAGAAATGAGTAATTTCCTTGACAGTGGTTCTAAACCGCCAAGGAAACACCCATATACCTTGGCGGTTTATGTGGACTGTCAAGGAATATATGTTTCCTTGAGAGTTGAGTGCTACGGCCAAGGAAAATATACTTTCCTTGACGATTTGATTTTGGCCTCTAAGGAAATTCGTAGCCGTCAAGGTAATTCCAGTTTAGTGTAGTGATACAAACCTCAATAAATAATATACATGTTGTGAAATTACAAAGATTTCACAAAATTGATGATCAGTGATTAAAATATATTTAACTTAGAACAAAGCTAATACGACATGTAAAAAGAAACAGATGGAGTATGTAGGGATGGCCTAGTGGTTGTGCAATGGTTTAAATGTTTTTCTTTTCATGAAAAGACGGTTCAAATGTTTTAGTTCCATGCTGTATGAATACATGACTTTTTTCTTAATACAACTCTAAAATATTGTCTCGATACTATGATTTGTATGTTTTTTCTGTAGACTCCAGTAGGAAGATTGAAGACTGTCCCAAAATGCCTAGTTCTTGTTTAAGCTAAGTCTCTTGTGGTGAGGTTATTGACTCCCCTGCTTGTGGAAGATATTTGCTGCAACTAAAACAAAAAGAAATTCACTAAATCAGGTTCGTAAGTTTATGCCTTCAAGGTACGTATAAGACCAAGTGTCCAGCCTGCTTCGTATCATTTTGTATTATATATAGTGGGTACTCTAGGGTGAGCTTTGTCCAAAAATTCATTGGGATCGTCAATTCTCCATATATTAACGTGCATTTACTGTTGGTGTAAAACTGGTAGCTCGCGAGCCTCGGATGCCTCTGGTTTTAACTCATCTGGATTAACATGTTTCAAAATCCACCCTCAGTGAAGATAATTTTTGAAAAACTTTTATAACTTAAAAAGACAAAAGTACAAAGGGACTTACAGAGGCCAGCTAATGAGGGGTAGGAAACAGGGAAACAGGAAACAAGAAATTACAGGGCATCAAGCCAAAGTAACACAGCAGCTCTATCAGCTTCCTTAATCCACAAGATTGAAGGGTGGCCTCCTCCTTGAAGTTGTGAAGCCATCTAGCAAAGCTTGCTTGTACTCCATCAAAGACAAGCCCGTTCCTAATCTTCCACAGCTCCCATGCCGCTAGCAGGAACGTCTCCATGAAGAATGGCTTGGCAGACCTTTGCTTAGTTCTCTGAATCCTGTTGATTAACACATTATCTTGGACCCACCTGATGCCCACCTTATCCCAACACTGCTTTGCGAACAAGCATTCGAAGAACAAGTAGTCTATTGTTTCTACACCATTATCTGAACATAGTACGCAAAGGCAGTTTGGCTGCACGTTGAAGGTTCTTTTAGACAGCATGTCCTTGGTGTTCAGTCTGTCGAGCATGATTAACCATGCAAAAAATTTGACTCTTGGGATGACCTTGCACTTCCAAACCCAGCCAAAGACAGGAGGGGCCTGCTGATCATCAAAGGCCAGCCTGTATAACTTGGAGGCCTTGTAATTGCTACCCCAACTGAAAACTCTCTGGTCCACATTATCATCTGAGAGGGAGTAATTCTGGACAATGTCCCCGAGCTGCTCCAACTGTAGGACAGCCTGCTGAGAGATTGGGATGACAAAAAGATCTTCAAGACTAGTTGCATCAGCCTTCAGACCATCTATCCTTCCAGAAGAGAGTGGAGGTCCCATCTCCAATCTTAATGGTATGATCTCATACACTCTATTTAATAAGGACAGGGCACACCATTACCATCACGGGATAGAATATGAAAATAAAATGCTTTGGGGTTATTAAAATTAATTCTCCATCATAATATCCCTGTTTCAGCGCAGGTTTGTGGTAAATTGGTGCACCGTGCTGCAGTAAAAACCTGGTTCCAGTTCCAGGTATGCACATGCCTGTGTCGTTATGAAGGACCGAAAAGGCGATCAGAGGGGGGTGAATGGGAGCTTAAAAAATTTCTCTGCAAAAACTCTCGAGGGCCCCCTCGAATAAATGCGAGACCCTCGAACGGAGAAGAGAGACCCTCGAGTAGAGAAGAGATTCTCAAACAGAAGAGAGGCCCTCGAGCGTCGACAAGTAAGGAGGGACCCTCGAATGAAAAGAGAATGACCCTCGAACGGAAGAGAGACCTCGAACGAAAGATAAAGACCCTCGAACCAATACCCTCGAGTGAAACGAAAATCAGAAACTAGACGTCGGGTAGAAGCATCTGGTAGGAAACGAGACAGAGATAAAGATAGAGAGAAAAGCTAGTCGAAAATAGATCGAGCCCTGGTAGGAGCAGAAAGCTGATCGAGAAACCTATCGGGGGACCCTCGACAAAAGTGACGGAAAAGTTTCGATTCGAACGACCCCTGCCTCGAAGAGATGATCTAGAAGAAATTCTTTCGACGTGGGCCTTGACAAAGGAGACAGAGAAAAATCCGAATCGAATGACCCCTCGCTTGGGCCTCGATCTCAACCTTTAGACCCTCGACTGGATCTACTCGAACCCTCGACAAAGCTACTCGAGTCACAGCCTCGATCTCTTGACCCCCAAAACACTCGACCCCTCTATCCTTGAACCCTGAACAACTGACCTCAGGAACTCAGCAAAAGAAACAACCCGCTCGACTGTTAGACCCTCGAGAAAACCTACGAAGGCTCTATTGGAAAGACACCTCCGTCGACTGAAAACTCTAGACCCTCGATCCCTGCCTGAAAAACCCCGAAAGATGAACTGCTCTATTAAAGAACGGAGAAGAAAACCAGGAGGACCTCGAGTCAAGCAAAACTGATCGACTTAGGGCTTCGCTCTGAGAGATCAAAACCTAATTTGTACTCCATCGAAGAACTATCGAAAAACACGCAGTTTCACCCAAAACAATTAACTTCCGCCGACTTCCCAAAATTGTGATGCTCGAGTGGAATTGATCCAATCCTTCAGTGGATCTAGTTCGTCACTCGACAAAGCATCGATCAATGCAAAAATATCGAGCCAAAACACATCAAAAGTAACGAATCGAAGTTCGTTCACAGAAGGTCTACGGGGCACAAAAATAGGACAACTTCACAGATCGAACGTAAAAAGGTCAGAGGGCACGAGGAGGATTCGGGCCTCCATTCCCACAAAATATCTCACAGATACATAAGAAAGATTCTTGTTCTTGGACCTCTACAAGAACAGAAACACACACACACAGCAGCGGCGGCGGCGGCGGCGTAGGTGGGGAAAAATAAGGGTAACAGAAGAAAGTGAAAGAGGTACCTACTCCAGGTGCTGCCCACCTATATTTATAGTCCCTATGCTATATCACTACTACCCCTAGGTTTTTATTGGAGAGAACCACCTAGCCATGGGCACTGTGGTCCAACTCAGAATTTCCTGATCCGATGGCCACCGCGCCTTCTCACCGGTAGTCTTGCCTCGACGCAATCTCTTCGATGCCGCCACGTGCCATCCGTCCACACTAGGACCACCCGGGTTTTGAGGCCCAAACCCGCGAAACCCGCCACCGATGGTTTTAGGCTAAACCACCAAACCGTCCGCGAGTAGCGTAGCCATACGCATCCCCCGCCGATGGTTTTGAGGATAAACCACCAAACCTCCTCGCGAGTAGCGTAGCCCGTACGCGTCCCCCGTCATGTACACTTGAACTGGTTGATGTCCCAAGTGCCAGTCACCGCGACCGACCACCTGGTCGTCTGGTCCCTCGGTCCAAGCGTCGCGTCTGCCCTTCACCACACCTGGTCCGTCAGCACGGCACGCCTCTACTTGACCTTCACCCGACCACTGTCGTCGCCTCCGGACTCCACACCTACACATCACCATCCAAGAGACACGTTTCGACACGTAACCCTGTGCCAGGGGATCAGTGAACCACCAAGACGAACCACCAACCAAAGTGTTGGACATGTTGACAATCACTCATCACACACCAAAAGATGCTACACTATGATATGAAAAATCATGTGTCCGCACGTTAACGTTGGCTGGCGAATGAGCGAGGGGCCATTTATATATAAGAGTGGTGAAGAATCCTTCTGAACTCTGAACTGCTTGCTTCATTTCCTCTGTACATATTCTCAATCGCACGAGAACGTTATGTTCCTGCACAAAACTAGAGGCAATGTTAGTAGACTAGTACTACTACCACAAAAGCATGCGTGAGAATGAGACACATCAGGAAATAAATGCGAGCTTGCATCTGCACAGTCGGTGTCTGGTGATTATTACACTATTGGTCTTTAGAGCATCACAAGAAGGATTGTTAAAGCTACTCTCATTCCATGGTTTATGGCACCAGCACCAGCTATTGTTATATGTTGATGATGTTATTCTATTCTATTGATACAACCAGTTGTGAAGGATATGGAAACTGATCAAGCAAGCACAACACATTTTGGAGAAGCTTCAGGCCTTAAAGCCAATATTCGTAAATCGCAAGACCTCTGCCGCAATAATCCGCTGCAAAGAGCTGGAAATTTAATTATATAAAAATTCTACTACATTTGCTTAAAGATGTCCATGTTTAATACCTTCCGTACCTCTGCCACACCCACTATGACTACATCTGCCTAGCAAAACGGGTTACCTTGTTCCCATCAGGCTCTGGGATACGGGAGCCATGGATACAAAGAAATATACAATATCGCTTTTGAACGACACTATAGCAACATATAAGGCTATTGTTGGTGCAGCTGAAATGAATAGTATGAATGCACCAACAGCAGTTGACAACACTTTCAGTCGAAAGACAAAACAGTCTACTGGAGGAGTGGCTGATTATCATGCTTGCGGCTAATGAGTAACGACAAATGGTCATTTATGCCGGGCTGTCCCCTGCAACCCGCATGGATAAAATAAACTGTGATTTCCAGTTCCCTTCTCGTTTTCTACCACTAAACCATTCTTCCCTGTTGTTCCTGCTCAAATTCTAGTTTATCTTCCTGATTTCCCAAGCTTCCTCTATTTATCTGTCGGAATCCTTGTAGGTTCGTGACAGCGCTCTTCAAGAAGTAGAGGGAAAAAGGTCCAGTCTCACTATAGAAACAAAATATGAGACTGTGGTTTCTGCCCTACTGGTGTCTCTTCTTCGGCTGCTGTGTGATCATCATATGGGCGTGGGATGCATCAGGATAGTTGCTAGTCCCCACTTCAATTGGCTGTTTTGTGTCCTCTATTGCAACAATGCATGATGTCATCATGTTTGTGGAAGCCTAAAAGCCTAAGTGCTCCGCTCTATTATTTTGCGGCCAACTGAGCTGAGTATACGAGTGTAGATGATAAGAGGACAAATGAGCATAGTATGGTGTCCATATATAGCATGATGCACAGTAACTCATTTCCTGTAATCACCGCCATGTAACAGAGCATGGTTTGAATATGTCGGGCCAATAGTTTGGTGAAATGCTCCTTTCAATTACCATGTCGAGTTTCATGAATATGTAAAACCAACTATTAAAAAGGAGTGTTTTTTGTGGGCACAAATGGAATTTTCTCATCATTTTTTTTACCCAGGACCAATTTGCTATGCTCGCACACACTTTTAACTCTTATATGTTTCTTCTAATAATTAAGGTTGATCTGCATCGATCACTTGCTTTAAATTCGTGATGGAGAGCATAGTGGGCAGTTACAAAAAGGTCTAATGTATAGTAGAACATAAGACAGATTAGATTGGGCACTATATCTACTATTGATACAATAAAAAGAAAACTTTTGGGCTTGTGTATTTGTACTTAATTGACCACTCTAAGTACCGCTAAAAAAAAATAAAACTGACTGGATTGTTTCTTGTGATGGCCCAAAGTACAATGAAAGGCACGTTTGCTACCCTTCAAATGCTACTACTATATATATACACATGATATATATATATATATAGCAATGGGCTCACTGGCCCATGGCTCCATCTCGCAAGATAGAGCATTTGTGACGGCGTGCATATTGAAGACTTAGGTCATCAAATAGATCAGTATACCCAATTAGTTGATCCTGCTGACACAACAATTGGATCCTTTGGGTGTGGGATGCAACAGGAGAGTAGTAAGTACCTAATGCGCCTAATGCGTGCCCAACTATACATCTGTTGCATGTACATGCCCCGTCTTAGTTCGATACTGTGCCTCCATGAGGAACTGCCGCAATGAGCACTGCCATCAATATTGTGAGCCACGGTCTCACACCTGATCTTGTCTCCTTGAGCCATAGGTTACAAAAAGGTGATCGATTCCTCAAGAGAAGGGAAATCCAAGATATTTAGATATTTCATCCAGTGACAGAACCTGTATTGGCAGGATTCAAGCGTGCCCAAACTCCAGAAAGCAATGCCTCGGGATGGGCCACACACCAGAGCTCACAACCAGATCCTTGTATATTCAACTATAGAAACTTGTCCATGATCAGCTTCTTAATTACAACACGCTTCCGGCAACTGATTCAGAAGATTATTGACATTGTTCAAACGGGCTTCCTGAAAGGCACATCGATTTTGGAAAATTTCGTGTGTGCTACTGAACTTGCCCACTACCATGCTAGAAATGATGCCAGTCTGGTGCCAAAATTAGACTTTGCTAGTTAAGCCTTCAACTCAGTCTCCTTGGACAGATCAGCAGCCTCCTCTCCAATTCAGACAGCCGTGTTGGTTAACAGGTGCCTAGGCCAATGGATAAAATCCAAGAAGACATTTGTATATGTCGCCTTCAGTTCACTAATATATCACATTCATTAAAGATATACACATTTGTATGATGATGAGCGTAGTGAAGACTTAAGTCACAAAATAGATCAGTCTACCAAATTAGATTTTTTTTTTTTGAAAGAAAGACCGTCGAGTAGAGCTCCCCGGCCTGTATGATCAACCTAGCCTGAAATTTGCTTGCAGGGGAGTTGAACTTAGAACATAAGTACTAGTAGAACCATCTAACTCAACTGAGTCTAACAAATTAGTCGATCATGATGGCTTTAACAATTGGATCCTGTGGACATAGGATGCATCAGAAGAGTAGTGAGTACCTACAGCTCGTCCAACTATATCTGTTCAGTCTTCATGTCCCACGAAGTATGACATCGGATCTCCAAAATTGCTATCGTCACACGAGCTGAGGTCGTTGGTCTACAGTATACACAAGCACATAATTAGGGCCTCCGGCTTCTCAGTCCTGTTACTCATATGTTGTCCTTGGTTGACGCACTGCAACAGTGAGCACCGCCTTCGACAATGTAGTGTTGGCCTCATAGTTGTGGGATGATTTGAATGTTGTACTTCTTGCATGTTATATGAATGCATTGTTTTTTCTGAACACAGCTCTAAATATTGTCTCGAAGTATTTTTCCTACAGACAATATGGTCTAGAATGCGCCAGATGCTAGTTGGCAGATTGACGTGTTTTCATGTATGCTAACACATCTTAGTTGGACTCTCTAATTAGTAAAAATGAGATGCCTTATTCATGGTTAAGCTAAGTCTCTTGTGGCGAGGTTATTGTCTCGCCTGATCGAGGAAAATGTTTGTAGCAACTAACATGAAACGTTGGGTGAGGTTTTGGTCAAGTGTGGAGGCTCCTTCACATAGTTTTGTATTATATAGTGTGGTCTAGGGTGAACTCTGGACAAAAGTTGGATCGTCAGTTCTGTGTAAAAGTGGTAGCTTACCGAGGCTCTCAGATGCCTTTGCGTTTAATTCATCGGGTTTCAGTATTGTCCTGCCTCAATGAATTGGCTAGTTGATAAGGATCGGGCATAGTATTACCTCAGAAGAATACGAAAAATAAATATTCTGGAGTTATTACTATTAACTCCATCATAATAATTTCTTTGTTCCAGCAGATTTGTGGTAAATAGGAGAACCATGTAGTACTGATGTAAAATTAAAACCAGTTCCAGTTCCAGGAATACACATGCCTTGGCTGGCAAACGACCGAGAGGGGTCGACATATATATGACAGTGCTAGTAAAAAATCCTTCTGAATTGCTTGCTTGATCCTCTCTATACTCAACGGCACAAGAATGGTACGTTCCTGTCCGAAACTAGGGGAGAAGTTATGAGACTACAAATACTACAAGAGCATGTACATGAGATTGGGATGTATCAGGAAACATCTGCATCTGTTGGCTGATTGTGCCGCGTGATTAGTACACCATTCAACTAACTGCAGCCGGTGTTCTCAGGTTATCAAAACAATCTGGCATAGTGACATCGCAAAACACAGATCCTGTCACCGTACTGAATAGTGATTTCACCACGATGGGTGCAGCTGCCATAACTGGCCTAGCCCACAAGGCCTTATAGGCCTGCTCATCTCAAAAGCCCGAGCTGTTGGGGGAAGACCGTCCCACCTAATAAGCTGGCCACCCCTCATCGGCTAACCGATGTGGGACTATCTCAACAATCACTCCCTAGTCACACGTCGGTGATCATGGTCTTCTTGGGCAGGTTTGTGTCTTTCCGGGATAGCACGCAGCAAGTGTGAGTGGGCCCATAACCAATGTTGGCCCAGCCCACAAGGTCTTATAGTCGTGCTCACCCTAAAAGCCCGAGCTGTTAGGGGAGGACCGCCCCGCCTTATAAGCTGGCCACCCCCATCGGCTAACCGATGTGGGACAATCCCAGCACTCACCTCCTAGTCACATGTCGGTGATCTTAGCCCACAGCCTCAACCGAGTGGTCTTTTTAGGCAGGTCTTATGTATTCCCGGGATAGCATGCAGCAAGCGTGAGTGAGCCCATTACCACTGTTGGCCCAGCCCACAAGGCTTTATAGGCCTGCTCACCCCAAAAGCTCGAGTTGTTGGGGGAGGACCACCCCGCCTTATAAGCTGACCACCCCCCATCGGCTAACCGATGTGGGACTATCCCAACAAAGATTTCAGTGCCCCAGGTTATTGGCAGGATTCAGGCGTGCAATGGTTTGACTTCAGAGCACTGGATCAGGGTGGCTGCTCGAAGCATGCATGGAGCCCTCCTAAGCTCCCACCAGAGGTGAACAGGCGAGCAATAAGGATAAGCTGGCCGATCTTGGAGAAAGACGATTATGGTTCTGACTCACGGTAGCAGGTATGCATATCACAATGGTTAAAAAAAAGTCATCATCGAAACATGCCAACAGTAGATGTCATCCCGAAGAAATCCCTGATGTCTCTAAAAATGCTCACTTCCTTGCAAGCTTTTAAGGAGACTTTTCCATTCTATGATATGGGCAGTACTCAATCGTACAGATCCATTTGTTCTCGAGACATTGTGTGCAGAAGCTGAAAACATAATCAGTTCTCAGGTGAAAAGAAAAGACTAGGTAATCCATGTGAAGTGGTCATTATGTATTTGAAGTTAAATGTCCAAAGCCGTTATAATAATCCTATGATATGGTTACTCATGAGACGTAAGAAATGACTTGTCAAAAGTGATAGGTATTTGCGCATCAGTTTTTGATTCAGCACTGAAACTGATGGGAGTAAAATGATGCACATGATCATTTTGAGAGACACCAATATCCAAACAAGCCTAATTAGTAAAAGTTAGATGCATAGTCCTTTTTAAACTAAGTTTCTTGCTGTAAGGATCATGAGTTGAAGCCTTCAAGGTATATATTATATAGTGAGCTGGGGTGAAGCTTGCCAAAAGTTTATTGGGAGTCAAACTGGTAGCAGCCCTAGGATGCCTTTGGTTTAATATAATTGGTTGGTATGCAGTATGTACCCACAATGAAGATAATCTAGTCTATTTGATAAGAATCAGGCATAGCATGTAGAATATGAACCGTGAAGGATTTGTGGTAAATAAATAGGAGGACTGTGCGGTAGAAACCAGAGGTGAATATGCACATATGCCTCATTGGCTGGTGAAGGAGCGAGGGATGAGATAAGAGTGGTAAATCCTCCTCAATTGCTTTCATTTCTTGATCCTGTGTTGTCAACGTCCACTCTGTAGACGACCCAATCACACAAAAAACTATAAAGGCAAAGTGACTGACTCATAGTAATGTAATATATAGTATACAAGAGCGTCAGACTGGGATGCATCAGGAAACCCAAACTTGAAAAAGGTTACTGACTCGGGAGATTAGTGCACCATTGGACTTACTACATTCTGTGTTCTCAAAACAATCCGCCTGTGGAGTGAATTCAAGGAACAGAGTTGCAAGTGACCCCGTCAACACCGTGAGATGGGGGCACGCGGTCAGCGGCGGTATCATGGCAGTTTGCTCCCAAAAGAACGGAGAAATGCCATAGATTTCAGTCTGTGCCCAAGTCGGTATTGGCTGGATTAAGCATGCCCTGGGAATGGGCTACAGAGGACCTCACAGCAAGATCCTTGTGTTGAACTATAGAAACATGTCTATGATCAGCTTAATTATTTTGCTAAACATACAACTATATTTGCATATATAGTTCTTGGTTAAGCTAATATGTCTCTTTCTGTGAGGTTAGGAAAATGTTTGCTGCAACTAATGCAATAAAAATCACTACGTGAAACCAGGTTCTAGTAAGTTCAAGCCTTGATGGTATACGGCAAAGTGTGGATACGTAACAAGTGCAACAACGGCCCGGATGAATTGTTAAGAAATTGGGCCAACTCGAGCCCAGAAGATAAGAAGCGTTGCAATAACCGCGCCTCGCGGGCCGATGGCGGGCGTGCACGCGCAGGAGCCAGGCCAGGCGCGCAGCCCCGGCGCCGTCACGCCGTCTACGGAGATCGCCACGTCACTTAGATAAAATAGGATAGATAAAATAGGAAGCAACAGATCCGCAGGATCGGAGGTTGCTTAGGGGTTAAGTCTTATCAGAACTAAAATAAAGACCTCATGTAATCAATTCAATTAAGAAAGGAATAGGGGAAACCCTATCCTTAGCTATTGGCTCTTGGCTTCCACTCCCTCCATCCCTAGCCGCCGCCCCCTTCCCTACCCGTGCAGCCGCACGCGCATACAGCAGCAGCACCACCGCGGCTTAGCCGCCGGCCGGCCACCAGGCCACCGCCCTACCGCCGCCTCCTCTGCTCACGGATCGTCCTTCACGTGTCAACCGGAGTTATACCTCTTCTAGGATATTTGCTACTTCACGTTATTTCGTATTATTATATATAGCGAGCTCTGTAAACCCGGGCCAAAATTATTAGGATCATCAGTTCTCCGTGCGTATGTATATACAGTTGAAGTAAAGCTGGTAGCTCCAGAGCCTCCGATGCCTTTGCTTTTAATTCATCGGTTTAAGTATCCACCACACTCAATTAAGAATAGAAAAAGACTCAGATTTGCAGTAAATAGGCGCAGTGTGCTGCAGTAAAAGCCTGTTCCAGCTGAGAGCACATGCCTCGTCAGGCGAACGAGCGAGGGATCATATCATCAAATATAAGTTTGGTGAATCCTTCTCAACCGCTTGCTTTGCTTGGTCCTCTGTTGTCGTCCACACTTTATAGTAGAGCCAATCCCACAAGAAACACCCGTGCACAAAACTATACAGGCATGGGCCGGATTGGGATGCACGGGGAAAGCCAAGCTTGCATGTGGTCATCGTGTTGGGTGATTAGCACAGCATTGGACTGACTAGACTCCGCGTGCTCGGGTTCTCACAACAATCCTGCACAGTAAACTCAGGAGACATAGTTGCATGCGACCCCGTCACCGCACTGAGCTGGGGTGACACCTCGAGGGCTGCCATGGCCGTAATGTTGGCAGTTGCTCCCAAGAAAAGCAGGAAAACCTAGAGAGTTCAGGCTGTGGCAGAAGCAGTATTTTGGCCGGATTTAAGTGTACCCAGACATGAACTTACAGCCGGGTCCTAGTGTTCAACTATAGAAATAGAAATATATCCTGCTTAAAAAACTACAGAAACATGTCCACGACCAGGTTCATAGGACATCCATCTGGCGACAGATTGAAACGATTATTGACATTGACCAGATGGTCTTTCCAGAAATGGTAGTCGGTTTCAGAAAAATTCATGTATGCTACTGAATTGTCCAATGCTACCATGTTAGAAATACTACCACTCTGGAGCTAAAATTAGCCTTTGCTAATGCGTTCGACATAGTATCTTGGGATAGCTTACTGAAGATTATGGATATCCAGATCTTTCTACTGACGACGCGACTGTATCAGGAGCCTCCTCTTCAATGGATAAAATTTAAGAAGGCACTACTACGCTCAGGATCTTTTTGAGGGGCGGCCAGTTAACCCTACGAAACTGTCTCTGGAAGGCAGCTGCCTAGCCGTCCCAGGTTGTGGTGGCCTGATCTGGTGGGTGCATGGCAGTTCGGAAGTTATATATATGCAGGACTTATGTTGTCCCGAATCAAAGATTTCTGTTTTTTTACTACAGACACTTGTTTAACCTTGGTCTAGAATGTCTTTGTCTAGGCGCTAAACTGATTATGTGGATCCTCTAATAAGTAATAATGAGATGCCTAGTTCTTGGTTAAGCTATGTCCTGCTGTGATGTTAATTTACGGTGTCGCTTGCTTGATGACAACATTTGCCGCAACTAGTATTGTGGATGGGTGCTTCACATTGTTTTATATTATATAGTGAGCTAGCTAGGGTGAACCCTGGCGAAATGTTTTTTTTTTTGGTATTGTCAGTTCTCTGCATATTAACGTACATATATAGTTGGAGTAAAACTGCAGGTAGCTCCGAACCCTCAATGAAGATGGTGTTATTAGTATTAACTCTCGGCCAAAATATTTTATCTGGCCTGCGCAGGCTTGTCGTAGTAAGAGGGGCACTGTGCTGCAGTAAAAGCCTGATCCAGTTCCAGGGACACACACCCTCTTATTAACATTGGAGGGCGAACGAGTTAGGGAGTCATATAAAAGTAGTTAAGAATCCTTCTCAGTTGCTTCCTTGATCCTTTGTACAAAATCGCAAATGAACATATATTAGTTCCTGCACGAAATACTAAAGGCGTAAAAGACTAGTACTACTACAAGAGCATTAGATTGGGATGAACCGGGAAAACAAAACTTGCAAGAGGTGATTGTGTCACCAGTGATCAGTACACCAATGGACTGACTACACTCTGATTTCTCCAGTAATCGAAACAATTCTGTACAGTGTCATTGCCCAGCAGAGTTGCAAGTGAACAGAGATGACACCTCTAGGGGGGTGCCATGGCGGTAAAGTTCCAAGTTCCTTGCAAGAACATGGCCGAGTTCTAGAGATTTTAGTCAGTGCTCAAGTCGGTATTAGCAGGATTTCAGGCATGCGATGGTCTGACTTCTTGGCAGCGTGGATCAGGATGGGCAACTGACCCATAAGCCGATAGTTCAGTGGCATGCCCGTGATATTCCAATTGTTGTTTGCATGAGTGGTGTTGTACATTTGGGCGGCTCATTCTTGATGAAATGACGTCCAACAGCCTGCTTGTTTGGCTGGAAAAAGATAACAAAAACGAAAACTAAGACAGCACAGAGAGAACCTTGAGATTTACATTTTGAGCTCTGCCCCCTCTCCCTGCTCTCTTAGCGTGATGTCTGGAGCTTGTCCCCCAGAGCGCCTCGACAGGGTCAGGTTGGTTGCCAAAGCTGCGAAAAAAACTCTCGGAGCTGGCCCTCGTCCGATACCTGATGCACATATGTTTGTGCTCATATAACAGAGCAGAGAAAAAAAAGACAAAGTAAACGATCTCACGCCATGTCCACTACTACCTCCATGAACTCTATGTCCCCGGATACATGCATACCTCCAGCCCCATGCTCCTACTACCATGACACCCCGGGTAAACAGTCACCAAGCCGTCCATCTCGTTCCTGGTGCCAGTCTGAAAGGCGACTGGCGTGCCCCACCCGAGGCCATATCCCTAGCCGTCGAACCGCTGCGAGGACGTACGGTGTCAGCTCCATGACTGGGGCTCCTCCGATGGAACGACATCTGGCGAGCTTGCCGGCTCTGGCCATATCGCATGTCTGGACACGATAAGGGCACCACAGGTAGAGTCTTCCATTTGCTCGATCGGGTAGCAGTCCATGGTTCCAGCCAACAAAATCGGGCTTCATAATGGGACGTTTGTGGCTGACAAAATTGACTAGTAGTCAACAAAATGATAAAGTTGCTATGTAAAATGGTGGGCGTGGCCTTGTACAGTGGCACCGAGTACTTGTTATACAACATTCAGTTATTGCAACACACACAATCGGATAACCTCAACATCAGTCGTCAGCTATTGACCCAGGACAAACTCTAGAGGCTGGCAACATTATGTCATCCAATTAATTCCACAAGAGTAAAAAAAAGAAATCGCATACAATCACTTTGTTAACCAAAATCGTCATGGAAATTAACAAGTAGCAAGGCTCGGATGCCATTGCTTTTATTTAATTTATTGGTTTTCAGTTTCTGCAACTACCCTGAATGAAGATTAGATACTCTATTTGATAAATAATAATGGAATATGAAAACAATATTCTGGTGTTATTAACTCGCCGTCATAATATTATTTTCTCTCGGGGAGATATTTATTGTAAATAAATACGAGCACAGTGCAGTAGAAAGCGCCTGTAGTTAGCAGCAGTGTAAATGCCTCAATGGTTGGCTGGCGAACCAGCGAGGGATCCTATATCATATATAGAAGTGGCTTAATTGCTTGATCCTGCAGTGTTATCGACGTCCAAACTGTAGACATGATCGCGCAAGAACATCCATGCACAAAAAAAATATATACAAGAAAAATGACTAGTAGACTGCTAGTTATAGGATATAAGATCATGAGATTGAGGTGCATTGGGAAACCCAAATTTGCAGGAGGTGATTGTATCGGGAGATTAGTGCACAAAAAGACACTTACCATGGTCTATGTTCTCAGCTTCTCTAAACAAACCCGATGTTGGGTGATGGATTCACATCGACATGCAAATGATAAGAACGAATTGCTGATCATAATAACGTTTCAATTTGTCCCAAACAATACATTTCAGGGGTTATTTATAAAGGCCCCCTGACATCGCGGTTACAATAAAATTGCAACTGTAACTCAAAACATCCTATATACAAATGTCTAAAAGACAAGAAGTGAAGTGATGAAACACACTTCGCTGTTCTGTTTTACTCGTCTTCCTTGATGTTGAATTTGATGTCATCTGATGAATTTCTGACTTTGTTCATCGATAGATAAACACTGCATTCAGTTTCTGAGTGAAGTCGACACGTCGGCTTCGCTGAGCTTCGGATGTCATGTGAAGTTGTTCCTCCATCTTAACTTGAAAATTCAAAACCCACTAGGCGAAGCCTAAATTAAGTTATGCGAATTCGTCATCCCATCTTCGCCGAACACTTATTTTGTTTCTCAATAGATTTGAGCATAAACATATTTTCCAACTCTAAAGTTTGAGCGAAGTGTTTTTTATGATAAAGCTATTCCCCAATAGCAGCCCCTCGTGGGCGAAGGCCTACTCCAAAGGTCTGAATCCCACGAAGTTTATTTAAACTTTGTTTAGGAAACACCGTCCAAACTTTGGAGTTGGCCGTTTTAGCGGTTAGGTATAAAATTTTGAATTTTTAACGACTAGTTTGACTGTTAACTAACGTGCGTTAATTTTGACCGAAGTTGGATATATCTACAGCAATGCCCCCCTGAAGCTGTCGTTTTCAAGAGAGGGGAAACTCTGGCAAAAATTTTCTTGGACATGAAGTCAAGAAAATTTCTTTGTTTCTGGTATTTTTTGGTGTATTGGTTCGTCCTTTCTTGTGTTTCATTGCAAGATTGTGTCGTGACATCGCTAAGGTATGTTTTTTGAAAGAACTATTTTGTCCTTTTCTCTTGTTTGGGTTTTGTTTTTGAAAGATGTTTATTCTTGTTTGTAAATGTCTTCGCAAGATTTGCAGGAACAAATTCATTCTCAGGAAAGTTCGAAAGCTGATGATGATAAGTGTTAGCCAGAATCTGATAAAGATAATCTTGAAGACGTCGAGGAGGAGACATCTGTATCTTTGAAGCGCCCTTTAGAGTTTTGTCAGGATTGTGGTATTGGATCAGACACATTTAAATTTGTTAGGATTGGCTTGGACAAACTTTGAGTTATGCCAAGAAGTTCAGAGCTTCAACTTTCCAGGTGCATTGACGAGTCGTTTACCGTTCCTGATGCAGAGCTTGAAATTTCAAAGAAGCCTCCTCTCAAAGTTGTTGATGCTGGTCTTGAGATGATGTATAAGTGTACTATCTTAATGCGAGGTATGAGGATTGGTTTGGAGGAAAAGGAAAAATCTTTTGCTCTTCATGAGAAAAGTTTGGAGTCTGAAATTGAGACATTGAAAAAAAAAAACTTGCTAATAAAGAAAAAATAAAGGGCAGAGGTTGTTGATTGTTACAATACTTTGGAAGGTAAATATATTGGTGCTTTGGGTCCTGTTGAAGAAATGGGTGAATATTATAAGAAAATTCTGCAAGAGAATGAAAAGCTCAGAGATAGCATGAGGTGTCTGGAGAGAAAAATGAAAGAATAAGATCAGACTTTCTTTGATAAATGCAATCGGAAATGGGAACTTTGATTCCAATGTTAAGAAAAATTTGGGGCTAGTCTGGGTGAAAAATGTTGGAAGCTAGGCAACCGTGACAATTTCTTCAACTAGTTGTGTTGACAATATGAAGATCTTTCTCAGGTTATGGAACCACTATTGACATTGGTGTTTTTTATTCTGCTCGTGCCGTTTTCCACTTGATGAAGCAGAGTCAAGATCCTCTGTTCGGCCATTTGTGTGATGATAAGTTCAGATTTCCTGAGGTTGGGAGTTTGACATGCGTTAGTAAGACAACCCAAGTGTTGTGCAACGAGTTTCTTGATCAGTACTGGAAATCTGGAGGTCGTAATCATTGCTTTGATAGGGCAAGAGACAAATTACAAAGTGTAAATTTTGGTTCTTATTCTCTACGCTGTTCCTTGTTTGTTTTTTATGTTTTCGCTCTTATTTGATTTCTTATTTTCTTATAGCAAATTACAAAAGAAACGGAGGCTGCCTAGAAAGAAGCTGAGGAGATTGTGAAGAAGGAGGCAGAGGCTAGGAGTCAAAGCGGTGCTGAGACGAGCAATGTTAGTGGTGGACATGTTTAGGTTTTTAGTTTGGTCTTTGTTAGATTGAGAGTTAAAACTTCTGTTCTTAAGTTGTGAACTTGTAATGTGTGTCTTTAAGTTGTTTGACAATTGCCCGTCCTACCTAGGTTCCTAGTGCTGAGCCTGTGCAGGATGTTGGAAATTACCCCGCTAACGATGTGTAAAGATAATTTTATGTTTGAACCATCAGAATTTTATGACTTTCGTGCGAAGAATGATGGTTGTGATGGTAACGACTTTCTTTCTCATAAGTTTCTATTTTGATGCTTGAGGGGTTTTTTACATTGTAGGTCTTTGTTTTTCTAACAAGTTGTTTTGTAGAAATGGATAATCGTTGTTGTGGCATAAAACTCTCTATTTCTCGTCAAGTTTTTGATTTTATGAACTTCGCATAGGTAAGAAAGATTTTTCTTTGTTGATTGTTTGTTGCTATCTTTGTATCTTGTGGCGATGTTGGTTGTATTGTTTTTAGTCTTCTAGATCAAGCGCTTCTCCTACATATGTTGAAGAAGATTTTTTTGCGTCGCGAAGCTGATGAGATTATTAGAGAGAAGTTGTCAGCGATATTCTTGACAATGGTGCTGAAATAGTTAGTTCTCAAGATGATTGAATCATTGTAATTTCAAGTTTTGTGTTCTGAATGAGCTATATTGTGAATGTTGTTTTATCGCGGAGTATATATGTTTAACTTCGCTTGAATTGATGAGAGTTGCATTAACTTTTGGCTTCTGAGATTTTCAGAGTCTTTTGTTTTAATGAAATTTTGTTTCAATAAGTCTCTTTTTTATTGTGAAGTATCCATGACGACTTTGTCCCTTTTTTTGTTTGAAGCAGACACACTGGTTTCATTTATAGGTTTGAGATGTTTTCGATTTGCTGAAATCAAGTTGAAAAATTTTCCTTAGCAAATTTTGAAATGCCGTCCCTTCTTTTTCATTCAATGTAGACACAGAAACTTCGCTTAGAATCTTAAAAAAATTTCAACTTTGTGAAATGATGTCAAAAACTTTGCCTTAGCAAATTTTGAAACGTCGTCACTTCATTTTTGTTCAAAGTAGATGCGTAAACTTCGCTTAGAATCTTTAAAAATTTTCACCTTAGTGAAATGAAGTCAAAAAATTTGCCTTAGCAAATTTTGAAATACCGTCCCTTCTTTTTCGTTCGAAGTAGACGCGTAAACTTCGCTTGAAAGCTTTGAAAATTTTCACCTTAGTGAAATGAAGTCAAAAAATTTACCTTAGCAAATTTTGAAATGTCGTCCCTTCTTTTTTGTTTGAAGTAGACGCGTAAACTTCGCTTGGAAGCTTTGAAAATTTTCACCTTAGTGAAATGAAGTCATAAAATTTACCTTAGAAAATTTTGGAACGCAGTCCCGTCTTTGTCGTTCGAAGTGGACGCATAAACTTTGCTTGGAAGCTTTGAAAATTTTTGTTTTGATCGGATAAGTTAGCATTTTTTAGGTTTTATTAAAATGTTAATGTTAACTTACATTTTTAATGTTTCTTTCAATATGTGAGTATAATTTGGGTATACTCTTCGGCATGTTTTGTTTTTAGGAATATGAAAAACTCATTTTTGGGGAAACTACGTTCTCTTTTATATTTCATGAGATTGCCTCGTTAGAAAACCACTCACCCTACGAAGGTTACATTTTGAATATGAACTTTGCTTGAAAAATAAAACTTCTACTTCTATTTTGCACAAAAGTAGTCTTCTCTTCTAGTATGGTCTTTAGCTATGGGTAGTACTTGCGTAGTGATTCTATGTTCCAAGTGTGGCTAAGCTCATCGCCTTCTAGATTTGCTAAATGATATGGTCCCTCTTTGTTTGATACTGTGATGATGAAAGGTCCTTCCAACTTTTATTGAAATTTCAAGACTGTGTCTTCATTTCTTTTTCTTTTAAGGACAAAGTCTCCCAGAGCTAATTCCCTTGGCTTGACTTTCTTGTTGTACCACTTTTTTTATTTCAAGTTGATATTTCTTGATGTTCTCATGTGCTTCGTTTCCTTCTTCATCAAGTTGGTCTTTGCTTGTTTTTAGGTCTTCTTCTGTGATGATCTGTACGTTTGTTCTTGGACCTTCAAACTTTATTTCTTCAGGGTCATGGCTTCGTCCCCGTATAACAGCTCTAATGGGGAAAAGTTTGTTGGCCTTAGCTTTGGAGTGTTGTTTGACTAGATTACACTTTGTAATTCGTCTACCCATTTCCCTTTCTTAAGTCTGTCAAGCACTTTGATATTCGCATGCAAATTATGTCATTTGCCTTTCTACTGCTCCATTTGATTATGGATGTCTTACTGATGCAAAACAAAGTTTGATTCTCATTGAGTGGCAATATTGTCTGAAATCTTCGCTGTCAAATTGAGTTCTGTTGTCAATGGTGATATGTCTTGGTATTCTGAATCTACAAATGATGTTTTGCCATAGGAACTTTTTAATTGTGTGGGAAGAAATATTTATGATTGGTTTCACCTCAATCCACTTGGTAAAATATTCAACTATCACTACTACATATTGATAATTTCCTTGTGCTGGAGGTGACTTTCCAATTATGTCAATGCCCCATCTTGCTAGTGGCCAAGTTGGTTCAATTGGTTGTAATGTGCTTCCTGGTGCGTTCACTTTGCTTCCTGCCACTTGGCAATTGTGACAAGTTCTGATTATTTCTTTGCTGTCACTTTGAGCTGTTGGCTAGTAAAATCTTTGCCTGAAGGCTTTTCCAACTATTGATCTAGCCCTAGCATGGCTATCACAAATTTCCTCATGAATTTCTTTCAGTTGATTTTATCCATCTTCTCTTGAAATGCACCTTAGCAATAGTTGGCAAATTCCTTCTTTGTATAATTCATCGTTGATAATTTTGTAGATTCTTGTTTTTTGCTTCATCCATGTTGTCATTTCTTGAGATATTTCTCACTATGAATCCAACGAAGTGTCTTTCTAGGTCTCTTAAGAGTGGGAGATACTTTGCTAGCTCTGGTCTCTTGCTTTGTATTTTTTCTTAATATGCCTTGCTACAACTTGTGAATCTGTCTTTATTATCAAATTTTGGATCCCCATTGCCTTTGCCTTGTGAAGCCCTAGCAATACTTCTTCATATTCTGTGATGTTTTCTATGCACTGAAATTCTAGTCTTGCTGCATATTTTAGCTTGATTCCGCATGGTGAAGCTATGACTGCTACTGGTCCTGCTCCAGCATAGCACCAAGCACTATCACAATATACTGTCCATTATTGTTGTTCTATTTCTTTTTGCTGGTATTTCATTTGTGTCCAATCTACTATGAAGTCAGCTAGTACGTGAGACTTTATTGTGTTCTTTTTTCAAATTAGATGAAGTATTGTGATAATTCAGCTGCCCATTTTCTCAGTCTTCCTAAGGATTTATAGCCTTGTAGTACCTCTTTGAGTGGCTGATTTGTTAGAATTCTGATTTTGTGGGTTTAGAAGTAATGCTTCAATTTTCTTCACGCCATGAGTACTGCATATGCTATCTTCTCAATTTCTGAGTAGAAGATTTTTGCGCCTGACAATGCTTCTAATGCAAAATATATTGGTACTTATTTTCTTGAGTGATCATTCTCTTCTTCTTGTATCAATACTGCGCTAACTGTACCTTCATTTGCTGATACGTACAGTAGTAAATCTACTGTCATATTTGGCGTTGCTAGAGTTGTTGGGTTTGATAAATGCTTCTTTGTTTCTTCGAATGCCTCTTGCTGGCGGAGCCCCATTTGAAATTTTCTTTCTTGCCTTTCAAGGCTTGGAATATTGGTAGACTTTGCTCGGCTGATTTTGATATGAATCTATTTAGCGAAGCCAATTTTCCTGTCAATTTTTGGATGTCTTTGATGTTCCTTGGTACTTTCATGTTCAATATTGCCTTCACCTTCTCTGGATTTGGATTGATTCCTTTTGCAGATACGATGCAGCCTAGGATTTTTCCTGTTTGAACTCCAAATGTATATTTTTTCGCGTTCAACTTTAGATTTGCTTTTCTAGGGTTAGAGAAGGTTTCTTGTAGGTCTTCGATGTTTCTTGAGACTTCCATGTTTAGTATTGCCTTCATCTTCTCTAGATTTAGATCAATTCCCTTTGCTGAAACAATACATCCTAGAATTTTGCCACTTTGGACTCTGAAAGTGTATTTTTCTGGATTTAGCTTCAAATTTGCTTTTCTTAGATTTAAAAATGTTTCATGAAGGTCTTTGACGTAATCTTGTCTTTTCTTGCTTTTTACTACCAGGTCATCAACACATGCGAGTAAGTTTCTTGGTATTTGGTCTTTGAGGACAGTGGAGGTCATTCTAATGAAAGTTGTGCCTGCATTTCGAAGCCCCTCGGCCATTCTTTGGAAGCAATAAGTTTCAAATGGTGTTATGAAACTTGTGAATTCTTCATCATATTTTTTCATCTAGATTTGGTGATAGCCTGAATAGTAGTCAAGGAAACTAAATTTCACTTCCTGCTGCTTGGTCTACTAGTGTGTCTATTCTTGGTAATGAAAAATTATCCTTTGGGCATGCTTTGTTGAGATCTGTAAAGTCTATGCACATTCTCCACTTCTTATTCTTTTTATGCACCATGATTATGTTTGCAAGCCAAGTTGTACATTGCACTTCACTTATGACTTTTGCGTCTAGTAGTCTTTGCACTTTGGCTTTTGTAGCTTGAGTTATGCCTTTGGATAACTTTCTGAGTTTTTGCTTTTTTGGTCTAAAATTTGGGTCAATGTTCAGCTTGTGTTCTATGACATCTCTATTTACTCCTCCAAGGTCTTGTGCTGACCAGGCGAAGATATCCTTGTTACTTCGCAGAACTGGTATCACCTTTTCTTCATCTTTTGATAAGTTGGTGCCAATTGTAACTTGTCTATCTGGTACCATTGGGTCGAGTGGTATTCTCTTTGTGTCTTCGTAGGGCTTCGCCTTTTCTTATGGCTTAGCATTTTTAGTTTTGAGCTCATCTTCTTCTTGTTCTATGACATGAACGGTTTTCAAAGCTGGGTTAAATCTCTTTCTATGTTTCTTGCCTCTGTTTGATCACCAAAGATGGTTATGATGTCTTTGGTTGCTGGCATTTTCATACACAGGTATGAGTAGCTGATTATTGCTTTGAAAGCGTTTAGGCTTCCTCTTCCAAAAATTGAATTGTATTGGCTGTGCATTTTAACTACATCAAATTCTATTTGCTTTGTTCTTGCATTGCTTACTGTCCCGAAAGATACTGGTAGTATTATTTTGCGAACTGAATTTATTGTTTTTATCAATTTTCATTGCATCAAGAGTTGATGTGAATATGATGTTAGCGGAGCTACCATCATCTACTAGAATTTTAGAGACTGTCCTTCCTTTGATATTTGCCTCTATTACCATATCATCCATGTGTGGATAATGTTTTAATTTGAGGTCTTGCTTTGAAAAGGTGATGGGGAGATGAGACCATCTTATTTTCTTGAATGGGCCTTGAATTGTGATTGAATTGACTCTTCTAAAATAATTTCTTCTTTCACTTCTTGTATTAAGTTCCATGTTGTTCCCTCTGGAGATCATCATGATTCTGCCTTTGCTTGTCATGATTGTGTTTCCATTGCTTGTTGATGCTGCTGGGGAGTTGTTGATATGTTGGCATTGTGGATTGCTGTTTGCCACTGAACTTTTGAGGTGGAAACTTTGTTGCTGATTTTGGCCCCATTGGTTTTCTGGGCACATTGCTAATGGTTGGCAATTGTAGATGGCCGGAGGTGGTGGCAACATTTGTTGATGATAGGCAATTGGCATGTAATTTGTCCTTTGCGGAGCTAGATAATTGACAACTTTTCATTGAGAAGTTGCTCTGCTTTCTTCTTGCATTTCCTCGATACTTTTCTTTACTCTTGGGCACATTTTTAATGTGTGGCTAGCCCCTTTGCCGTGTATGATGCAATACATTTCTTCAGGCTTCAAAATTTTTCTTTCAAAATTCCTGCTCTGGTTGTTGTAATTTTCTCTTTGCTGATTATTCTCTCTGTAGTTTTTGTTGTATTGGAAGTTTCTTTGGCCATTTGATTGTTGGCCGAAATTGTTGACTTGGCTTATATTGTTCATGTGATTCACTCTCTAGAATGGTCTTCGCTCGATATTTGTCATTCTTGCATGTTAGAAGTTGTTGTTTGTCCTTGACATGTTTCTTTCTCCATTTTCTTCTGTTTTTTCTGTAATCTTTGTCAGATTCACAGTACTTCCTCATTTCTTTATATAGTTTTTCCACTGTGGTTGGTCTTTCTCTTTTGAAGTGCGACGAAAGATGACCTGCTCACAGCCCTTTGATTGCTACAATGATGACGACTTCATCTGGGATGTTTGGAATTTGTGTCTTTGCTTGCACTAATCTCTTGTAGTTTTGACTTAGCGGCTCTTTTGGTTGTTGCTTGATGTTGAATAGGTCATCACTTGCGAGTTCGATTCTTTGCAGGCCCTGAAAATCTAGGAGCAAAGTTGTGCGAAGTTGATCCCAGGATTTGATTGATCTTGGTTTTAGCGAAGAGTACCAATGTAGTGCTGGTCCTCTTACTGCCATAATGAGTGACTTCGCTAACATGTTTGTGTCTCCTCCGCTTGATGCAACTGCTGCCTCGAAGCTCATCAGAAATTGCCTTGGGTCCAACATGCCATTGTAAGTTAGAATGATGTTGAATTTGAAACCTGCTGGTCACTTTGCTAGCTGAATATCAATTGACAGAGATGACTCTGCATCAATCATTGCAATTTGACTTTGATTTTCCTTGTGTTGTTAACTTTTGCTTGCTAAGTTTGGGTCTTGAATCATGACTTCACTTTCATTCTCTATTTCTTCATTGATTTTTCTTATTTCAGCTTCTGCTTCTTCAATTCTTTGTCTGAGGGACTTCTCTCTTGTTTTTGCTCTTGCCTCTTCTAGCTGTTTCTTTTTGATCATGGGTTGATCTTTGAGTTCCTTGAGTCTTCTTTCTTCATTCTGGGCCTCTTCAATTTCTTGAATGCGTCTATTTTTGGTTTCTATTTCATCTTCTAGGACTGGTTCTTTATCTTGAATTGTATTGTCTTCAGCCAGAGCTGTCTTTTTGCTAGGTCTTCCCATTTTGCGTCCGAGCAGTGGTTGTGGGTGTCTTCAATCACACAAATAGACGGTGCCAGATGTTGGGTGCTAAAATCACACGAACAGGTATGAGGTGAAAAGAATATGCCAGTCACAATTGTATTTCATTCTGAATCATAATTCTACACCTCGAGGGGTATTTATAGGGACCCCTGACTTCGCAGTTACATGAAGATTACAAGCATGACGACAATTTTCCTATACATTTGACTAAAAGATGCTGAGCAAAGTGCTAAAACACACTTCGCTTTTCCTATTGGCCTCTTCTCGGCCATCTCAACTTTGACACCATTTCTAGGCTTGGCAAATGTTGTAACAGATCCTTGGCAAAGTCAACATGTCAGCTTCACTGAACTCCCTTGCGAAGTCACTTTCACTTCTTAACCTGGGAAAGATGAAAGTTAATGGGCGAAGCCCAAAATGAGATGTGCGAAGTTGCCACATCATCTTCGCCGGTTTTCATTCCCATTTATATTTCGTCTGACCAAAAGTTCATTTCCACTCCAAAGGTTGGGCGAGACATTTCTGTGTCGAAGTTGTTCCCCAACACCAGCTAGGTTGTGAACTATACTACCCTTATGAATTTTGCATCCAAAAATCTTTTGACTTCGGCCCTCATGGCTTGAGTTCTATCTTCGGTCAACTTTCTGAGTTTTTGCTTCTTTGGTCTGAAATTTGGGTCGATGTTTAATTTGTGTTCTATGACTTCTCTGCTTACTCCTACGAGGTCTTGTGCTGACTAGGCGAAGATATCTTTGTTGCTTCACACTAGTTGTATGAGCTTTGCTTCTTCGTTTATTGTTAAATTTGTGCCAATTATGACTTATCTTTCTCACACCAATGAATCAAATGGTACTCTTTTTGTGTCTTCGCATGCTTTTGCCTTCTCTTGTTGCTTGGCGTTTTCTATTTCAAGTTCATCTTCTTCTTCTATGACGTGAATGTTTTTTAGAGCGGAGCTTAAATCTCTTTCGATGCTTCTTGCCTTTGTTTGATCTCCGAAGATTGTTATTATGCTGTCGATTGCTGGCATTTTCATACACAAGTATGAGTAGCTGATTATTGCTTCGAATGCATTTAGACTTCCTCTGCCAAAAATTGCATTGTATTGGCTATGCATTTCTACCACATCAAATGCTATCTGCTCCATTCTTGCGTTGTTGATAGTCCCAAAAGATACTGGTAAGATTATGCTACCCATGAAGTTTATTCTTTTTTCGCCAAAGCCGATTAATGGGTGTCCTGGCCTTCCCAAGTTCTTCCTGTAAATTTTCATCGCGTCGAGTGTTGAAGTAAATATGATGTCTGCTGAGCTTCCGTCGTCGACTAAAATTTTTGAAACTGCACATCCTTCAATGTTGGCTTCTATAACCATTGCATCCATGTGTGGGTAATCTTTCAGTTTCATATCTTACTCTGAGAATGTGATTGGTAGATGAGACCATCTTGTCTTTTTGAATGGGCCCTGGATTGCAATAGAGTTGACCCTTTTGAAATAATTTCTTTTTTCATTTCTTATGTCATATTCTATACTGTTCCCTCTAGATATTGTTAAGATTCGTTGCATGGAATTACTGCATTCCCATTGCTTGTTGATGCTACTGGACAGTTGTTGATGTGCTGATTTTGATGATTGTTCTTTGCCACTGAACTTTCTGGTTAGAAGTTTGGTTGCTGATTCTGTCTCCACTGATTTTGCGGGCACATTGCTAGTGGTTGGCAATTGTAGATATGGCAGAGGTGGTGGAAGCATTTGTTGGTGATATGCTATTGGCATGTAACTGGCTCTTTCTTGTGCTTTTCTTTACTTTTGGACACATCTTTAATGTGTGGACAGCCGTGTATGATGTAGTACATTTCTTCGGGCTTCAGAATTTTTCTTTCAAAATTTTTGCCTTGATTGTTGTAGTTCCCTCTTTGTTGGAAGTTTTCTTTGTAGTTTTTGTTAATTTGGAAATTTATTTGTTTGCTCGGGAACTAACTTGATTTGCTGTCTTGGCTTGCATTATTGATATGATTTATTCTTTGAAATGGGATTCGCTCGAAATTTGCCATTCTTGAATGCTGGAAGTTGTTGTTTGGCATCGGCGAATTTCTTTCCACGTTTTCTTCTTTTATTTTTTCTGTAGTCTTCATTAGATTCGCAATACTTTTTCATTTCTTCGTATAATTTTTCTACTGTGGTTGGCCTTTCTCTTTTAAAATGTGAAGAGAGTTGGCCTGCCCACAGTCCCTTGATTGCTGCTATGATGACGACTTCATCTGGAATGTTTGGTATTTGTTCTTTTGCTTGTATGAATCTCTTGTAATATTGACTTAGTGGTTCTTTGGGCAGTTGCTTGATATTGAAGAGATCATCGCTTGTAAGTTTAATTCTTTGCAGGCCTTGAAAGTTAAGTAGCAAGGTTATGCGAAGTTCATCCCCAGATTTGATTGACCTTGGTTTTAGTGAAGAGTGTTGTGCTGGTCCCCTTACTGCCATCATGAGTAACTTCACTAGTCTATTTGCATCTCCTCCACTTGATGCAACTGCTGCTTCAAAATTCATTAGAAATTGCCTTGGGTCTGACATGCCCTTGTAAGTTGGGATGATGTTGAATTTGAACCCTGCTGGCCACTTTGCTAGTTGAATGTCAATTGATAGGGGTGATTCTGTATCGATTGTTGCAATCTGATTTTGGCTTTCTTTTTGTTGGGTACTTTTGTTTGCTGAATTTGGATCTTGTATCGTGAGTTCATTTTCGTTCTCAATTTCTCCATTGAGCTTTCTTATTTCGGCCTCTACTTCTTCAATTCTTTTTCTTAAGGACTTCTCTCTTGTTTTTGCTGTTGCCTCTTCTAGTTGCTTCCTTTTGATGATGAGTTGTTCTTCGAGCTCCTTGAGCCTTCTTTCTTCATTCTGGATCTCTTCATTTTCTTGTGTGCGTCTGTTTTCAGTTTATGTTTCGTCTTCTTGAGCTGGATCTTTATCTTGAATTGTTGTGTCTTTAGCCAGAACTGTCTTTTTGCTAGGTCTTTCTATGTTGAGTTCGTGTGGCGGTCGTGGGTGTCTTCGATCACACAAACGGATGGCACCAGATGTTGGGTGATGGATTCACACTGACATACAAATGAGAAGAATGAATTGCTAATCACAATAACATTTCAATCCGTCCCAAACAATACATTTCAAGGGGTATTTATAGAGGGACCTTGACTTTGGAGTTACAACAAAATTACAACTCTAACTCAAAACATCCAATACAAATATCTAAAAGACAAGAAACAAAGTGATGAAACACACTTCGTTGTTCTATTTTACTTGTCTTCCTTGATGTTGAACTTGATGTCATCAGATGAATTTCTAACTTTGTTCGTCGTTAGATAAACACCGTGTCCAGTTTCTAAGTGAACTTGACACATCGGCTTCGTGAGCTTCGGATGTCACGTGAAGTCATTCCTCCTTCTTAACCTAAAAAGTCAAAACCCACGAGGTGAAGCCTAAATTAAGTTACGCGAAGTCGTCATCCCTTCTTCGCCGATCACCTATTTTCATTTCTCAATAGATTTGAGCGAAAATATATTTTCCAATCCGTAGTTTGTACGAAGTGTTTTCTATGAGAATGTTATTCCATAACACCCGATCACCGCAATCAGATCTTTTGGGGCACCGCAGTGTTAACATTGCAGGTTGCTCACAATAGAATGGAGAAATGCTTGAGATTATAGTGATGCCAAAGGCGTACGGTATACAAAGAAACATGCCTTGACTCTACGGAGCAGTGCTTCTGGACGGGCTACAAATGGGATGATGCAGATTGGAGCCCACAGTGGGATCCTTGTCTTGAAACATTTCTATAATCAGCTTAACTATTTTTTCAACATACCATGATATTAGAGTCACGTTAAATATGCAGGGGGGCATGGGGGAGTGGAAGGTGGAATTTGGAAAAGTGCGATTAAAAGCGAGCAGTTAAGCACAAAATTACCCAATTCCCCTGTGCCCCTTGGATCAAAATCATGTGTCCCAAATTAGAAGCTTGCATGGTTGTATGGAGAGGTTAGTTTTCATTAGATACGTTCCCATGTAAGTATCATTATCTATATTTTTCATAGTGCATCTATTTGATATCACAAATCTTCATAGTTTTTTTATAATTTTGGTGTTCTCTAGAATTCTTAAAGTGACATATATTTGGAAGTCCCACGTCCTCACGTTGACCAAGCGTTAAGAGGCAAACAACCTCCACTGAAGGACAAGGTTGCACTTGTTCGCAAATAGAATGGATAGGGTTTACACCTACAAAAGACACTGCTCGAGGGGAACTCAATACCCTCAAACCGGGAAAGTGGTAATCATAGGCATCACCAATGTTGAGGCTTTCTCCCAAGGAATCCCTAGCACATATGTCGACCCAAGATGCCAGACCAGTAGACTGCCAACACCATCACCGTCACTGCTTGCTATCCTAAAGAATGCTCTCCACATGGGCATTGATGCACTGGCTATACACAGCAGCCATCACATAACAAAGTCAGCCGCCACCCCATCTAACCGGGCTACATATTGATCTGTACATAGCCAACTATGCTCATAACATTATTATAGGTTAAAGTTAGCTATCGCTAGCTCAAGCACCAATTTTTGACGTAGCTCGCCACCACCAGCCACCATCAGGTGCGTGCCCTGCAACTGCGAGCACCGCCCCAATGCCAAGGATGCTGGATTCTGGTGCTAGGGCACAAGACCCCATGTTGCTGGCCATCACCGCTACCTCCATCGTAGCCGCCACTAGTGGCGTCATCCACTGTGACCTAGATTTGGCCTGCGCAGCACTAGACATGCCCGGTCCCGGACCCAGTGGCCGAGACTAGAGCCGCAATAATTGTCAAGGATGAAGGAGGAAGCAAAAGAGGAAGAAGATGCCTCACGCCCCTACCCAAGTGATTATGCGACTCCGGTCAGTGCCACTGCATCTGTAGTAGGTGCCACATAGAGCCGCACGCGGCTTGCTCAAGGGAGCACCGCATCGGACCAATGCAGTGAATGATGCCACAATCACTAAGCATGAGGAGGGGCCCATCTGCCATCCTAGTAGGCTACATTACCTAGCTAATCCAACAAGGGAGGGATGGTTGGGGAGGCAACATCTATGATTGGTGGACCGCCCGAGCTTGCCATGCAAGGATGACCAGGACATGACAAACTTTCTCGCCCCTAGAAAGGATTATCTGGACCTAAGATTTAGATTAGAGCAACGAGGGATCAAAACAACAAGGAACCTTGAGTATGACACAATTACTAATAAGAAGTCCAAACAAAATTGATTAGGCTAATAATGTCTATGTGGACCCTTACCCTCTAATTAGTAAAATGAGATGTCTTGTTCTTGATTAAGCGAAGTCTCTTTGACACGCGTGCAATGTGGACTTTACACATTGGAGAATAAAATGGGCCAACTCGGGCCTAGGAGGGGGGAGGGGGGACAATGCCCTCACCACCACCATAATACATGGCCCGAGGGTGCCCTAGGCACGTGCACAAGGAGAGAGTCATGGCCCCATCGTCATCGCTGCCAATCTCGTCAACGTTATTTCCTATTTTCCATACTGAGTCCTCTTAGTTTGGCAAAGAGTTTTAAAAAATAGAAAGAGGACAAGTTGTTGACGGGGAATCCGTATCTATGAGGATCTTCTAGTTGGCTTAGGAGTTAAGTAATAAGACTATAAACAATCATAGATATAATCAAATTAGTCAAGAAAAAAAATCCCTTCCCTATCCCTTTCTCTTTCCGCACGTTCCACACCTCTCCCAGCCGCACTCCGCCGCCAGCCGCTGCTCACGCCATCGCCAGCACCTAGCGTCACCACCTCCCTACCATGCCTCTTACCCTCTTGCTATGATGTTATTTTTACTATCATGCTTTCTTTAGGTAAACGTTTGCTGCAACTAACACAAGAAAAATCACTATGTGAATCGAGACATACAGAGACATAACTAGGGTGAAACCCAAGCCAAAAGATTATTGGGATTGTCACTTCTCCTTATATTAACAAACGTCCAAAGTTGGAGTAGAACTTGTAGCTCCAAACCTCAATTTAGATATTCTGGCGTTATTAGTATTTAAGTCTCTCTCATAATATTTTCTCTACTCTGCACAAATTTGTTGTAAATGTTGGGCTATCTCTCCACATGGAGGATGACTTTGGAGCCTAGCAAAGCACTAAAGACCAGGCCACAGGCCCAATATTTGTGCACTGTTGATCTTGGATTGAGCCAACGGTTGAGAATGCTTCTTGGGAAGAATAAAAGAGGGGAAACTCTAGCCTCCACTAGCAGCACATCAAAGAGAATGTGAGCTACTGCTATAAGAGAAGGGAGAGCTAGCAGAACACAGACACCACAACATGAGAGAAGAGAGGAACAACAGGTAAAGCAATTTTGTCTAGATATTGATGGCTCTGAACCATCATTTTGAAGAGATTGATTGTAAGCTCAAATGTGGTTGGATTGCTACCAAACATGGTTAGCTCAAATGTGGTTGGATTGCTGGTTTGAGAATTTGTCGAGTAGAGCATTAGATTTGAAAGTGTTGGGTGATAGATTCACGCAAGCGTTCATGAGGCGAAAATAATGTGCTGATCGCAATTGTGTTTCATTCTATCCAAAAACTTACACCCCAAGGGGTATTTATAGACCCCCTGGCTTCACTACATAAAGAAACTTACAAAATTGGTCATCATATCTCCTATACATTTAGCTAGGAAACAAGTCGGTGAAGTGGTTAAACACACTTCGCCTCTACCCTTCTGTCTCCCTAAGAAGCTTTGAACTTGATCATGATTTCTTGACTCAGTAGGTAGCTTTGCCGATCCTTCATGTGAAGCTGCCATGTTAACTTTGCCGGGTCTCATGAGTTCAGCGAAGTCATCTTCGCCAAATATCCTGAAACATGCGAAAACATATATGCGAAGTCCAAAATAATCATAGCGAAGTATCTGCGTGTCACACTCCATTTTTAATGACAAAAATAGAATGTATAAATAGCCTTATATGCGCCCCAGGAACAGTCACACATATAGGATGACAAATTACAAAGAGTATCTTCACCTTTATCACATAATGAACCAATATTTATCACAGAGTATTGCGCATAAACAAATAAATAACTAAGATATCTTTATTTTTGAAGCTCCACACAGGGACATACCGGCTGGTGAACATCAAGCCTAGTACTCATCGCGATAGCTCTCATTCCAACCTTCATCTGTTACCCATCCGGGATTTTCCAAAATTGAAAATAAAACAAGCGTAAGTACACAACCGTACTCAACAAGCATAACATGGGTTAATGAGGCTCAATAAAGCTAACTCTGTTTGACTGCATTTAGCTTTTATGATTAATCATATTGAAGCATAGCATCAAGGTAGTGAGAATTCCCATATACTCATGATCAAGATAACATTAACAAGTGTATAGCAATAACGACATTAAGATGAACATATTAGCAATTTGAGAACCATTGTCTTTAATGTAAATATGTCAAGGCCGCCCTAACCGTGGGCACGGACAATATATTGATTTAAACTCTGATCAGACGTGTACACTTTCACTATGAGTCATATTTTGCAACCGAGTGGATTTATAACTTCCAAACCACTACAAAACATATAAAGCCACCTATAGGTTCTCCTAACCAATCAGAGATGTGACTCATAAGGCACAATCCTTCTCGGCTATACTTATAAGGACAGAGGTTGCCCTAGACCCAACTTCCAGACCACTAACCAGCTAGAAAAGGGCCTACAAGTGACTAGAGCCAGAGCCATATAGCCCTCGCAGCTGTACGGATTATCCATGATAAATCACTTACAGACAAGAGTTCAAGTTAGTTAAAAGTCATCATTTTTGTTGATAGAATAACACACATCAAGTTATAAGATCATGACCATTAGAGCACTAGCATCATAACTACCCAATGCAACCCAAAAGGTTCAAGGAATCAGGATATAAAAGCTAGTTATAATCTCTAGGGTCATCAAACGGACACATGCATATGAATTGTTATTTATAGTGAATAGGTAACAAGGAAGATCCATGCTATACTTGCCTTGATTCACAAAGTTCTGTTGATCCTGCTGATCCTCAAAGTAGCTTTGCTCAACAAAAACCTCACCGTCTGAATTCGACATTAACAATCAACACCAGAAAATTCAATTGAGCATACATACACAAAGCAAACAAAGATTTATTAGAGGAATAGTACATCAATCTCATCAAAACAGAATAAATAGTTTATAAAACTATTCTATACGTTGCTACGATCACACAGACGTCAAGTTCACCGAAAACGGAGTTATAACGACGAAGTTATGAATTTTCAAAGATTTCCTATAGACAAATAAATACATTAAATATGAACTAAAAATATAAAGTTCCAAAATATTCCCACCGTGGCATCACTGCATAGATTACGAAATTATGAATCTAACAGAATTTGAATGGACCCAATCGGAGTTAAAACGTGAAAGATATAAGCCTTTGAAATTAATGGCAAAACTATAAATAAAGGAAAACGTATTTTGAAACTGTAAAAAGGAAATACATTTTCCAGAGACGGAAACGTATTCTAGCTCTGTCTAAAGGGAAAATACGCTTTCCAGTGGACAAAGCGTATTATGGATCTGTTAAACAGAAAATACGCTTTCCAGTGGAGAAAACGTATTCTGACGAAAGCGCCAAGGGCTCTTAACAGATTAAACAGAAAGGCAGGGGGTTATTTGCAAAACTAACACGCAAAGGGGTACGGGATAATTTGATCCGTCTGTTCCAAAACCGACGGCCAGGATCCGACCGTGGGGTCTCTCGGTGGCGCTCCGACTGGAGAAGAAGCCAGATGCAGCGGCTACCATCACCGGCGGTGAGAAAGCTCGCCGGCGTAAATGAATCGGCCAATTCTAGCCACCAAATCGAGCATGACCGGTACCATTCGAGAGAGGAGCTCACACTGCACTCACCTAGCAGGAAGATGGATACCGAGACAAAGCGAGGCCGACGTGCGGCTCGACGCGGCGGACAGCGGCGACCAGCACACGGTGGTGACTCAGTTTAAGCAGGAGAAAGGCACCAACGTGCTCAAGAGGTCAAGGCAGAGATTTCAAGCTAGCTTACGATGAAGATGTCCCATCGGTTGCGACGAATTGAAAGCTCCGACGGAACGGCGGCAATAGCGGCTAAGGTTTCGGTGTCGCTGTGACTCGAGGCGAAGGTGGTTGGCGCTAGGGTTCGGAGAGGGGTTGCGGGAGCAGATTGATTGCTTAAATAACCCGAGGGCTTGGCAAGGACGAGCGAAGGTGGCACGGGTCAGGACTCGGCATCGGGGTCGGTCTCCTGACTCGATGTCAAGTCAGAGGAGGGATAAGATGACGTCGGCCCTGCTTGTCAGCCAGAGAGGAAGAAGGAAGCGGACGCGGACGGCGCTGGAGTCTTGATGGGTTGCAGCCTATCGGCCCAAGATGAAAGGAAGCGGAGTAGGCCACGCAGCAGCGCTGTTGCTTGCTGGGCCGAGCAGAGGTAAACGACCTTCATGCCAGTGTGAGGTGGGAGAGGAGGTAGGCCGAGCTTGGGCTGCTTGGCCGGCCGGGCCGAAAGCAGGAAGAAGAAAAAGAGGGAAAAAGAAATGCTTTTATTTTATTCAAACCTCTTTTCAAATATGGTTTTCAAATCTTTTTGAACTCATTTTCAAATTTGGTCAAAGCCACACCACACAAAATAAATAATATACCAGCATGAATGCACAAACAAGTCACTACAATGATATATCTTTATTTTCATTAAAACATTTATTTTGCTTAGGTTAAATGCCCACAAAAATACAAAATTAAATTATTTTTAGCTATTTTAAAAACATGCAAAAATCAGGGTGTTACACTGCGTCATCTTCGCCAAACATTGCGATGTTTCAGATATTTAAGATATTTATAACAAAAAGTCTGTTTCGAGCTCCGAAGTTTTGGATGGAAGTTTGTATGTTAAAGTTGTTCCCCAACTACAGCCCCTCGCAGGCGAAGGCCTACTCCAAAGATTTGAATCCTGCGAAGTTTATGTGAACTTTGCCTGACAAACGCTGTCCAAACTTTGGAGTTAGCCTGTTAATTTTTAAATTTTGAATCCAATAGCTAGTTTTGGCTGTTTGACGGACTTGTCTATAAATAGCGATGCCCCCACCCTTGGAGCCATCGCTTTCAGAAGAGGGGAAACTCTACCAAAATTTTCTTTGGCCAAGAAAGTTTGTGTTTGTTTATTACAACATTTGCTATTTGTTGTTGTTGTCCCTTAATTTCTTGCACGAAGTTTATTTGACAACTTGGACTTGTTTGTTTTTTCAAAAGGATTTATGTATGTTTGTTGTCAAAGTTGTTTTGACCATGATTCCCTTTTTTACAGATGTCTTCATGAGATTTGCAAGATCAGATTCAGTCTCAGGAAAGTTCCAAGGCTGAAGAAGATAGATCTCAAGTAGATTTTGATGATGACAATCATGATGATGTTGATGCATCTGTGGAGAATCTGATTAAAAATGACGAATGTTATACTTTGACCTTTGGGAGGTCATTGTTTGAGAAAAGCGATCTTGATGAGATGGTTAGACTAAAACTTGTTGAACATGATCAAGTTAGGGTTCCTGATTCTACGGAGACCAATCCAAAGCCAGAGCCTGATGAATGCATAGTTTTTCGTCATTTGTTCTCTGTTGGTATTCGCTTCCCATGTCAAGACTTTCTTGAAGATGTTTTGAAGACTTTCAACATTCAGATGCATCATTTAACTTTGAACGGAATTGTTAGATTGGCTCAATTTGTTTGGGCTATGAAGTTTTTGGAGGCTCATGTTGATATTAGTGCTTTTTGTGTGTTGTTCGAAATGAATACTCAGTATAAGGAGTTTATGCTTGGCGGTTGAGTGATTATCAAACATTTTGCCTGCAGCAGCTTTAAGTCAGCTCATAATGCTATTCAAATTTCTCCTGCAATGAAGAATAAGTGGGGGGTTGGAGAGTGGTCGAGGTATTGGTTTTATCACAAAGTTCTGATGGTTGTGGAAAAAGATCCTGTCACAAAAAAGATAGTGAAAAAATATCCTATGGCGGCTAGGATGGAAATTGAAGATTTTAAGTTGTCTCCGTCTCTTCCTGCTTCTATGATTTCGAAGACTGTAGTGAAGGCTTACAAGTCGACGACTTTGCTGCAATGTGCAAGAGATCTTGCTTAGGAATCTGCTGCTACCAGGATTTGGCCATTAAAGAAGGGATGGTCTTTCCTGCATTTTCTTCCAAAGAAGATTTGAGGAATCAACTATAAATATCTGGATAATGATTTTCATCATCCGAGGACATTTCTTTCTGATGAATAATTTGTAAAGCCGGGCTGAAGATTTACTTAGGAAGTATGTGTTAAGTGAGAAGAATAAGATTGACAAGATTCTCATGGATGATTATAAGCGTTTGAACAGAGTTTTTGAGGTTGCTAAGGTTGAATATGGCGATAGGCCTCCTCCTGCTTATGCCCGTGAGAAGAAACAAGGTAAGAAAAAGGAAACTGCTGCTCAGGTTAAGGCAAAGAAGCGCAAGGTTGGTGGTGCTAGCAAGGCTATTGCGAAGAAGCTAAAGAAGAATTAGAGTCCTTCTGTTTTGTTGGATGCTGATGAGATTGATGCTGTGCTGGAGCAGAGTTTGGATATTGAGGGGAACTTGGTTTCTGGTCTGGGTGGTTCTGGTGAAGGTGGCGGTGTGACTATGAAAGATGTTGTAGATGCTGGTGTTTCTGTGTCTGAACATGTTGCAGATGAGGAGAGAAAAATTTCTATGATCTTTTCCTCTAGTGGCTTGACTCCACCATTACTTACTCCTCTATATGACAATTTGCAAAATCTACAAGCTCAAGATTTTTCTGTTGTTGATCCTGTTGGAGTTGATGCTGGCAAGAACTTGGTTTCTGAGAAGGAAGTTTTGGTTGGAGATTCTCAAAGGACTCCTGGACCTGCTTCGCCAAGATTTGATTCTAAGATTCTAGACATTGGGTCTCATGATCAAAATGTCGGAATGGCTGATGTCGAGAAGGTTACTTCGACTGAAGAGCCTGTGACAGTTAATGTTGGCAAAGCTGTGCCTGAAAATTTGCCGAGAAGATTGGCAGTTCTAGAGTTTATACTCTAAATTTGGAAGAAAGTGGTGAAGAGTTTTTCAATGATGAAGCCACTATTGATTGGTTGGTGCATTTATCAAGTTCTACTATCTATGTTGAGACTGGGAAGAAAGTTGAATGCAACTTGGGAGAACATGTTTCTACTGGTGAGTATTGTATTTTTGTATTTGTTTTCCTTTGGCTGGCGTTGTCTTCTTTTACTGACCTTTGATTGTTTTATATTTTTACAGAAACTATTTTTCCTCATGTGCCATCTTCTCCTCGCAAAAATGTAGACCTTTGTAAAATGAAAAGTGTCCAGCAGGATCCTACGACTCCTGTTGTACCTACTGGTACATGTGGTGAGGAGGGAGTTTCTGATGCTTTAAAACATTCCCTTGAGTTTTGTCAAGAACATAGTTTGGGTCTAGATTCTTTCAAGTTCATTGGCATTGGGGTTGATAAGTTGTGAGTTATGCCATGAAGCTCCAAAGTTCAACTTTGTAAATGTATTGATGAAGTTTATACCATCCCAGATGCAGAACTTGAGATATCAAAAAAGCCTTTGCTTGAAGTTGCTGATGCGGGTCTATCAATGATGTACAAAGGCTTTATTTTGATGAGAGGTTTGTGAATGGGCTTCGAGGAAAAAGAGAAAGATTTTGCTCTTCACGAACGTAACTATTAGGCTGAGATTGAAAGTTTGAAGAAGCAGCTTGCAGAGAAGGAGAAGGAAAGGGCTGAAGTTATGGATGCTCATAATATTTTGGAAGGCAAATATATCAGTGCTCTTGCTCGAGTTGAGGAGAAGGAGGAGGATTGTAAGAAGGTTTTGCAAGAAAATGAGAAAGTGAAAGATAATATGATGCGTCTTGAGAGAAAAATGAAAGAACAGGACCAGGCTTTCTTTGACAAGTGCAATAGAATTTGGGAGCTTTGCTTTGAGTGCTATGATAAGTTTGGACCTAAACCCGGAGACAAATGTTGGGACCTTGGTGATCGTGACAGTTTCTTCAGGTGGCCCTGCCGCTAGTATGAAGATTTGTCTCAGGTCATGGAGACCACAGTTGATATTGGCGTCTATTATTCTGCTCGTGCTTTGTTTCACTTGATGAAACAAAGGCAAGATCCTTTGTTTGGACAACTTTGTGATGACAAATACAAGTTTCCTTCTGTGGATAACTTGACTAATATCACTAAAGCTACTCAAGTGTTGTGCAATAAGTATCTTGAGCAGTATTGGAGGTCAGGTGGTCGGGCTCATTGTTTTGACAAGGCTAGAGAAAAGTTGCAAAGGGTATTTTTCCTATTTATCTGTTTTTTGTTGTTGCTATTCTTCGAGTCTAACTTTTCTTTTGTTTGTTTAGCAAATTGCAAAGGAGGCAGGGGCTGCTCAAAGAAAGGCTGAGGGGGAGGTGAAGAGGGATAAAGGGCGAAGAATCAAAGGGGTGCTGGCTCGAGCAATGTTAGTGGGGCCATGTTTAGGTTTTAATTGTTTTGTTTTATGAGGAGAGCAAGTTGAAACATGTTAACTTTGGATTACTATCTTTGTAAGATACAAACTTCAAAGTTGTTTAAGTTAACTATTGTCCATCCTATGCAGGTTCCTCATGCTAAGCCTGTGTAGGATGTCAAAGATGTTACTCCACTGTTGATGTGTATAAATATTTTCATTTTTGAATCATCTGAATTTTATTATTTTCATGCGAAGCGTGGTGATTGTGATGTCGATGATTTTCTTGCCCGTAATCTTTTCTTTGTGCTATTTCTACTTTGAATTTTAGGGATTGCATCTTACAGAAATTTTGTAGATGTAAATAAGCAGTACCATAGTATTAGACCTCCCAACTGTCGGTGGTTTGATTTCACAGATTTCATTTGGTAAGGTTGATATATCTTTTACGTGTTTGTTTTGTGGTTGAACTCTATTTGCTAATTTCTTGTCTTATAGTCATCGGGATCAAGTACTTTGCCTGCACATGCTGGTGAGGATTATTTGCACTGCGAAGCGGACGAAATTATGAATGAAGTTGTTAGCGACATACTTGGTGATGCTGCGGAGGTGGTTAGCTCTCAAGAGGAATAATTTTGTAAAATCATGGGTTGTGTTTCGAATGAGTTGTAAAGTAAATGTTTTACCATTTTGCAAAGTGTATATGCTTGGCTTCGCCTGTACTAATAAATATACGGATGATTTTGTATTCTTTTAGCTGACTTCATTGAAAGTGTTTCGTTTAGAAACTTTTCTACTATGAAGGCATATAGCTGGAGAATTTTCTTTGTTGAATTTGATGTGTTGTTTCTTCTTTTTTGTTCGAAGTGTACGGTTACGCTTCTCTTAGAAACTTACAACATTTTCATATTAGTGAAACTTAGTTCCAAAATTTGCGTTAGCAAATTTTAAAGTGCCGTCCCATCTTTTTCATTCGAAATAGATGCGAATGGCTTCCCTTGGAAGCTTAAAATATTTTCACCTTAGTGAAATTTTATCGAAAAATTTGCCTTAGCAAATTTTGAAACGCCGTCCCTTCTTTTTGTTCGAAGTGGACGTGTACGCTTCACTTAGAAGCTCAAAACATTTTCACCTTAGTGAAATTTTATTGAAAAATTTTCCTTAGCAAATTTTAAAATACCGTCCCTTCTTTTTCGTTCGAGTGCACGCGTACGCTTCGCTTAGAAGGTCAGAACATTTTCAGCTTAGTGAAATTTGGTTGAGAAATTTGCCTTAGTAAATTATAAAATGCCGTCCCTCATTTTTCTTTCGAGGTAGACACGTACGCATCGCTTAGAAGGTCAGAACATTTTCACCTTAGTGAAATTTGGTCGAGAAATTTGCCTTAGCAATTTTGAAATGCCGTCCCTTCTTTTTCGTTCCAAGTGGACATGTATGCTTCACTTAGAAGCTCAGAACATTTTCACCTTAGTGAAATTTGGTCGAGAAATTTGCCTTAGCAAATTTTAGAATGCCGTCCCTTCTTTTTTATTCGAAGGGGACGCGTACGCTTCACTTAGAAGCTTAGAACATTTTCACCTTAGTGAAATTTGGTCGAGAAATTTGCCTTAGAAAATTTTGAAACACCGTCCCTTCTTTTTTGTTCGAAGTGGACGTGTACGCTTCGCTTAGAAGTTAAAACATTTTAACCTTAGTGGAATTTAGTCAAAAAATTTGCCTTGGACTTGTTGAATTGGATAAGTTAGTATTATTTAGATTTAATAAAATGTTAATGCTAACTTACATGTTTGTAGAGTTTTTTTGCCGATCTGAGAGTATATCTTTGATATACTCTTCGGCATTTTGTATTTTTAGTTAGCTAAGTTAGAGATATTTCTTTGGGAAAACTACTTTCTCATTTATACTTCATGAGATTTACATAGAGACTGCCTCGTTGGAAAACCAGTCACCCTGTGAAGGGTTTCCCCTCAGTGGAAAAAGAGTGCACCTCGATTATACTTTGAAATGTAAACTTGCTTGTAATGAAACTTCTACTTCTACTTTTGCGGAAAAGTAAACTACTCTTATAATCTTGCTTATGTATAGTACTTGCGAAGTGCTTCTACATTCCAGGTGGGATTGAGTTCTTCACCTTTCATATTTGCCAATGATACACATCTTCCTTGTTTGTTCTTGTGATGATGAAGGGTCCTTCCCACTTTTATTGGAATTTTCCCACTGTGTCTTCATTTCTTTTTCTTTTGAGCATGAAATCTCCTGGTGCTAACTCTCTTGGCTTGACTTTCTTATTGTACAACTTCTTTGTTTCAAGTTGATACTTCTTGATGTTTTCAAGTACTTTGTTTCTTTCTTCTTCAAGTAAATCTTTGCTTGTTGCATGATCTTCTTCCGTGATCATTTGTATGTTTGTTCTTGGCCCTTCATACTTTATTTCTTTGGGAGTCATTGCTTCATCTCCATATTGTAACTTGAATGGAGAAAAGTCTGTTGGCCTTGGCTTCGAAGTGTTGTGGGACCAAATTACTCTTGGTAACTCATCTACCCATTTTCCCTTTTTCAGGTCTATCAAGCATTTTAAAATTCCTGTGCAAATTATCCCGTTTATCCTTTCCACTGCTCCGTTGGACTGTGGATGTATTACTGATGTGAAGCAAAGTTTGATTCCCATTGATTGACAATATTGTCTGAAATCATGGATTTCAAATTGAGTTCCATTATCTACTATGATGTGTCTTGGAACTCCGAATCTGTATATGATATTTTGCCATAGGAACTTTTTCATTGTGTGAGAGGACATGTTGGTGATTGGCTTCGGCTCAATCCATTTGGTGAAATACTCAACTGCTAGCACTGCGTATTGATAGTTTCCTTGAGCTGGAGGTAACTTTCCAATTATGTTGATGCCCCATCTTTCAAGTGGCCAAGTTAGTTCAATTGGCTGTAAGTTTGTTCCTAGTGCATTGACTTTGCTTCCTGCCATTTGACAACTGTGACATGTCTGGATTATTTCTTTGCTATCATTTTGGGCGGTTGTCCAATAAAACCCTTATCTGAAAGCTTTTCCAACTATTGATCTGCCCCAGCCTAGCATCCACAGATTCCTTCGTGTATTTCTCGTAGTAAATTTTTTTCCATCTTCTCTTGAAATGCACTTTTACAATGGGTGGCAAATTCCTTCCTTGTATAGTTCTTCGTTGATGATTTTGTAGCTTCTGGTCCTTTGCTTCATTCTTATTTCATCAACTTCATTTTCTGCCTCGTAAAATCCTCTGAGGAATGCTATGATTGGTGCTCTCCAGTCTTCACTTTCAATGATGTGTATTTCTTTTGGCTATTCTTCTTTTGTCTTTGTTGAGGCTTCGATGATAGTTTGGAATTGGTGGCAATTCCAACTTTTGAGCGGCAGCTTTTGCAATTTTGTCTGCATCTGTATTATCATTTCTTGAAATATTCTTCACTGTGAATCCAGCGAAGTGTTTCTCTTGATCTCTCAACACTTGGAGGTACTTTGCTAGCTTTGGGTCTCTTGCCTTGTAATTTTTCTCTATGCGCCCAGCTACAACTTAAGAATCTGTTTTGATTATTAACTTTTGAATTCCCATTGCCTTTGCTTTGCGAAGTCCTAGTAGTACTGCCTCATATTCTGCGATATTGTTTGTGCATTATAAATCTTGCCTTGCTGCATATTTGAGCTTAATTCTAAAGGGCGAAGTTATGATTGCTGCTGCATCGGCTCCGGCGAAGCCCCAAGCACCGTCACCATAGATTATCCATTCTGGCTGCTCCATTTCTTCCTGATTGTACTTTGAAGGTGTCCAATCTGCTATAAAGTCAGCTAGCACTTGAGATTTAATTGCTGTTCTTTTTTCAAATATGATGAAGTATTGAGACAATTCTGCTGCCTATTTTCCCAATCTTCTAGAGGATTTACAGCCTTGTAGCACTTCTTTGAGTGGTTGATTTGTTGGCACTTCTATTTTGTGTGCTTGAAAGTAGTGCTTCAACTTTCTTGATGCCATGAGTACTGCATATGCAATTTTGTCAATTTCTGAGTAGAAAATTTTTGATCCTGACAGGGCTTCAGATACAAAGTATACTAGAATTTGTCTTGTTGAGTGCTCATTTTCTTCTTCTTGTATCAACACTGCACTGACTGTACTTTCATTTGCTGATACATACAATAGTAACTCTATCGTTGGATCAGGTGTTGCTAAAGTTGAAGGGTTGGATAGATGCTTCTTTATTTTTTTGAAAGCTTCTTGCTGTGCTTGACCCCAACTGAATTTTTCCTTCTTTCCCTTTAGGGCTTGAAATATTGGTAGGTTTCGCTCAGCTAATTTTGATATGAATCTGTTCAGCGAAGCCAATCTTCCTGTCAATTTTTGGATGTCTTTGATGTTCCTTGGTACTTCCATGTTCAGTATTGCCTTCACCTTCTCTGGATTTGGGTCGATTCCTTTTGCAGATACGATGCAACCTAGGATTTTTCCTGTTTGAACTCCAAATGTACATTTTCTACGTTCAACTTTAGATTTTCTTTTCTAAGGTTGGAGAAGGTTTCTTGTAGGTCTTCGATGTGGTCTTCTCTTTTCTTGCTTTTTACTACCAGATTATCAACATATGCAAGTAAGTTTCTTGGTATTTGATCTTTGAGGACAGTGGAGGTCATTCTGATGAAAGTTGTTCCTGCGTTGCGAAGCCACCCGACCATTCTTTGGAAACAGTAAGTTCCAAATAGTGTTATAAAGCTTGTGAACTCTTCATCTTGTTTTTTCATCCAAATTTGATGATAGCAATCAAGGAAACTGAGCATTTCACTTCCTGCTGCTTGATCTACCAAAGTGTCTATTCTTGATAGTGGAAAGTTGTCTTTTGGACATGCTTTGTTGAGATCTGTGAAGTCTATACATATTCTCTATTTTTTGTTTTTGTTCTACACCATGACTATGTTTGCAAGCCAAGTTATGAATTGTACTTCTCTTATGACTTTTGCATCTGAAAGTCTTTGGACTTTGGCTTTTGTAGCTTGTGTTCTGTCTTCTGACAACTTTCTAAGTTTTTGCTTTTTGGCCTGAAGTTTGGGTCAATGTTTAACTTGTGTTCTATGACGTCTCTGATTACTCCTCCAATGTTTAACTTGGATTAGCTTTTCTTCTTCTTCTTTTGATAAGTTTGTGCCAATGATAACTTGTCTTTCCGGCACCATTGGATCAAGTCGTACTTTCTTTGTGTCTTTGCAGGGCTTCACTTTTTCTTGAGTCTTGGCATTTTTAGTTTTGAGCTTGTCTTCTTCTTCTTCTTCTTCTTCTTGTATGACATGGATATTTTTGAAAGCTGGGCTTGAATCTCTTTCTATATTTCTTGCTTCTGTTTGATCACCGAAGACAGTTATGATGCCATTAATTGCTGGCATTTTCATGCACAAGTAAGAGTAGCTAATTATTGCTTCGAAGGCATTTAAGCTTCCTCTTCCAAAGATTGCATTGTCTTGACTATGCATTTCGACTACGTCGAATGCAATTAGCTCTATTCTTGCATTATTCACTGTTCTAATTGAAACTGGTGGGACAATTCTGCCAATGGAGTTGATTTTCTTTTCGCCGAAGCCAACTAATGGATGTTCAGCTCTCCCCAAAGTTTTCCTATCAATTTTCATTGCATCTAGAGTTATTGAGAATATGATATCAGCCGAGCTGCCGCCATCTACTAAAATCTTTGAGACTGCCCATCCTTCAATGTTTGCTTCTATTACCATTACGTCCATGTGAGGGTAATCTTTCAACTTGAGATCTTGTTCTAAAAATGTGATTGGGAGGTGAGACCATCTTTTTTTCTTGAATGGGCCTTCTGCTGCGATGGAGTTTACTCTTCTAAAATAATTTCTTATTTCATTTCTTGTGTCAAGTTCCATACTGTTTCATCCAAAGATTGCCATAATTCTGCCTTTGCTTGGGATAATTGCATTCCCATTGCTTGTTGATGCTTCAGGGGTGTTATTGATATGTTGATTTTGGAGATTGCTGTTTGCCATTGAACTTTCAGGATGAAAACTTTGCTGTTGACTTTGGCCCTATTGGTTTTGTGGACACATTGCTAGTGGTTGGCAATTGTAGATTGGTGGAGCTGGTGGCAACATTTGTTAAGGATAAGTTGTTGGCATGTAATTTGTCCTTTGAGGAGCTAGATGATTGACAATTTTCATTTGCGAAGTTCCCTGGTTTTCTTCTTGCATTTCTTTGATGCTTTTCTTTACTCTTGCGCACATTTTGGATGTATGGCCAGCCCCTTCACCATGTATGATGCAGTACACTCTTCTGGCCTCAATATTTTTCTTTTGAAACGCCAGCCTTGATTGTTGTAATTTGTCCTTTGCTAGAAATTTTCTTCGTAGTTTCTGTTGCCTTGGAAGTTTCTTTGATTGCTTGAGCTTGGGCCTTGGCTGCTGGCTTCGCTTGTATTGTTGACGTGATTTATTCTCTGAAATGGTCTTCGCTCAGCGTTTGTCACTCTTGAGTGTTGGAAGTTGTTGTTCGGTCTTGACATGTTTCTTTCTCCATTTTCTTCTTCTATTCTTTTTCTATAGTCTTCGTCGGATTCACAATACTTCCTCATTTCTTCATATAGTTTTTCCACTGTGGTTGGTCTTTCTCTTTTGAGGTGTGTTGACAGTTGACTTGCTCGTAAAACTTTGATTGCTGCTATGATAACAACTTCGTGTGGGATGTTTGGTTTTTGTGCCTTCACTTGTACAAATCTTTTGTAATATTGGCTCAATTCTTTCGGTTGCTGCTAGATGTTGAAGAGATCATCACTTGTGAGTTCAACTCTTTGTAAGCCTTGAAAGTCAAGGAGTAAGGTTGTGTGAACTTGATCCCAGGATTTGATTGATCTTGGTTTTAGCGAAGAGTACCAATGTTGTGCCGGTCCTCTTACTGCCATGATGAGTGACTTCACTAAAGTATTTGCATCTCCTCCACTTTATGCGACTGCTGCTTTGAAACTCATGAGGAATTGTCTTGGATCGGACATGCCATTGTAGGTTGGGATGATGTTGAATTTAAAACCTGCTGGCCACTTCGCTAGCTGAATATCGATTGATAAAGGTGATTCTGTGTCAATTGTTGCGATTTGACTCTGATTTTCTTTGTTGCTAGTATTTTTGCTTGCTGAGGTTGGGTCTTGAATCATGACTTCACTTTCATTCTCTATTTCATCATTGAGCTTTCTTAGTTCATCTTCTGCTTCTTGCTTCTTCGAGCTGCTTTTTCTTGATGATAAGTTGGTCTTCGAGTTTTTTGAGTCTTCTTTCTTCGCTCTGAGTTTTTTCATCTTCTTGTATGTGTCTGTTTTCTGTTTCTGTCTCATCTTCCAAAGTGGGTCTTTGTCTTGGATTGTGTTGTCTTCAACTGGAGCTGCCTTTTTGTTGGGTCTTGCCATTTTACGTCCGCGTGGTGGTGGTCTTGCCATTTTGTTGGTGCCTCATCAACCTCTGTGTTCGATCACACAAACGGACGGCACCAGATGTTGGGTGATAGAATCACGCAAGCGTTGATGAGGCAAAAATAATGTGCTAATCGCAATTATGTTTCATTCTGTCCAAAAAACTTACACCCCAGGGGGTATTTGTAGACCCCCCTAGCTTCGCTACATAAAGAAACTTACAAAATTGGTCATCGTATCTCCTATACATTTAGCTATGAAACAAGTCGGCAAAGTGATGAAACACACTTCGCCTCTACCCTTCTATCTCCCTAAGCAGCTTTGAACATGATCATAATTTCTTAACTTAGCACATAGTTTCGCCGATCCTTCATGCGAAGCTGCCGTGTTAGCTTCAGCGGGTCTCATGAGTTCAGCGAAGTCATCTTCGCCAAATATCCTGAAACATGCAAAAACATATATGCGAAGTCCAAAATAATCATAGTGAAGTATCTGCGTCATCTTCGCCGAACATTGTGATGTGTCAGATATTTAATATATTTATAACAAAAAGTCTGTTTCTAGCTCCGATGTTTTGGATGGAAGTTTGTATGTCAAATTTGTTCCCCAACAGAAAGTGGTTTTGTCAGTTCGCGTCACTGTAGTTTATAACACATCAATTTTAGTAGATGATTTGTTGGGGCGGCCAAACGGGGTTCGATTAAGCGGATGTTTGGTCAGCGTTTAGGGGACACTTGGATTCCCTTGCCTACCAAATTTCGTGCATATTAGAGTTGTAGTTTGTGAGATATGAACTGATTTCCAAAAACAAAAGATTTTGTGATTTCTGTGTGAAGTTTGTGGTTGTAGTTGAAACCAGTTGTAACCGGTTGGTTGCAGTTGATACTAGTAATTACTAGTTGTTGCTGACTGATATGTTGATACTAGTGTAATCCTCTTGATGTTCTAGAAAAGACTCATTGTACCCATTGTTGATTATAGTCAAAGTTTGGCAGGGAGTGGAGTGGTTGCTCCCGTGATTTTTACTCCTCACCTTGAAGAGGTTTTCTATGTAAATCGTATGTCAATTGTGCATTGTGATTGTTATTTCCGCTACATATCTGGTGATAGATATTATCCTCATGATTTATCAAAAGTTAAGGGATTAATTATGCATTGTTTGGCCCCTTCCCAACAGTAAATTGCCGGAGCACCGTGCTGCAGTAAAAATCTGTTCCAGTTCCAGGGATGCACATGCCTCTCGTTATATAAGAGCAAGGGGGTCATATATGAGTGGTGAAGGATCCATCTGAATATTGCTTGTTCGACCCTTTGTACATAGACTCATCTCGATCTTAAAAGACTAGTACTACATCAAGGCATGAGATTGGGGTGCATCGGGAAACCCAAACTTGCACGGGTGAGTGTCACCAGTGATTAGTATACCATCGGACTGACTACACTTTGTTCTCTGGTTATTACAGCAATCCTGCACAGTGACGTTGCCCAGCAGAGTTGCAAGTCAACAAAACCTCGAGGACCAATGACAATTTGTTTCTTGAATATTTACATCTTCTCTTACGTGCCTCAGCTCCTGACGACCAAAGAGGATACACATTTGGACCCTATAATTATTAACAATGATCTTCCTAGTTCTTGCTAAACTAAATCTCTTGTTGTGAGGTTATTGTCTCGCTTGGTTTTGGAAAAATCAGTATATATGAAACCAGGTTCGTAAGTGTTCAGCCTTCAAGGTATATGGTGAAAAGTTTGGATGCTGCTTCTCATCGTTTTTTAATATATAGTGAGCTAGAGTGAACCTTGGCCAAAAGTTATTAATTGTGGTCAGCTGTTCATACGTTGATTCATTGGTTTTCGAAATGTGACCCCTCAAAGATAATCTACTTTCGTGTTATATGAATACATGATGTTTTCGAATACAGCTCTAAAAGGTGTAAAGTTCACCAGTGGTCCTCGAACTTATCCTGAGTTCTCATCTAAGTCCCAGTACTTTCAAATTGCATATTAAGCTCCCTAAATTTGTTCCAAGTTCTTATCCATGTCCCGATACTTTTAAATTGCTCATTTAGCTCTCTAAACTTGCATTTAGCTCCCCAAACTTCTTCCAAGTAATAGTAATTATGAAACGGCCCCACAACAAATTTTGTTGTTGGTTGTTTCTTTTTCTAGGCGAGATAGTGAATTGCATCTCTGTCGCTGCCGTCTCCCTCTGCTGACCTGGAGCCTTCCTGTGAAACTATGGCAGCAGGGCTGAGCTCGTGAGCATGGAGAAGTTTGTGGAGCTAAATGCATAATTTGGGACTTTGATGGGAACTTGAGACAAGTTTAGGGAGCCAAACGAGCAATTTAAAAGTATCGGGACCTGAATGAGAACTTGAAACAAATTTAGGAAGCTAAATGTGCAATTTAAAAGTATCGGGACCTAGCTGGAAACCCGGGACAAGTTTGAGGACCGCCAGTGAAATTTACTCCTCTAAAAATGTTGTCTCAAATCAAAGAATATTGTTTTTTTTTCGTGCAGACACTTGTATAACTTTGGTCTAGAATGTCTAGACACTAGCCGGAAGATTGAAGATTTTTGTCTGTATATTAACGTATGTATACTGCTGGAGTCAAACTGGTAGCTCCCAAGCCTCGGATGGCTTTGCTTTTAGTTCATGGGGTTTAGTATCCAACCTCAATGAATATATAATAATGTACTCTCCTTTTCGATAGGGATCGGGAATAGTATCATCAGCATGTAGGAATTTGAAAGAAACTCTGGTCTGCTCAGATTTGCGGTAAATGGAAGATCCTTGCTGGCAGTAAAAGCCCGTTCCAGAGATGCACATGCCTGGTTGGTTGGCAGACGAGCGAGGGATCATATATAGTTTCATATATACTAGTGCTGTGAATTCTTCTTAACCGTTTACATTGCTTGATCCTCTTTTGTCCCGCATATATAGTAGACCCAACCGCACAAGGGCATACATGTACAAAATTATATAGGCGAAGTGAATGACTGGTAGTAGTATACAAGAGCATGGGATTGGGATGCATGGGGAAAACCAAACTTGCATGGGGTCATCATCGTTCGGTTGTTAGCACACTATTGGACTGAGTATGTGTTCTAGGGTTCTCACAAGAATCCTTTAATTTGCAGTGAACTCCTATGAGAAAGTTCAAAGCGACGTCACTGTCATCATAGTGAACAGAGATGACACCTTGACGGGTGCCGCGGCCGTAACGTTGCAGGTTACTCGCAGGATACTGGAGACTTGAGTGAGTGACCAAGCCAGTGGCAGGATTCAAGCGTCCCCCAAAGAGCAGTGCATCACGATGGGGCTCGGACCGGAGCTCACAGCTCAGCCAGAACCTTGTGTTCACCTATAGAAACATGTCTATGATAAGCTTCTTACAACGCACCTACGGTGACAGATTCAGAAGATTATTGACATTGACTAGACAGGTTCCTGAAAGGCTGTTCAACTTCAGAAGATTTGGGTATGCTTCTGAACTTGTTCAATGCTACCATGTTAGAAAAACTGCCACTCAGCTTCTCAACTCAATCTCCTAGTATTATCAGCATGGAATGGAGGAATATGAAAAAGAAATATTCTGGTGTTATAATATTAACTCCCCGTCAGTGGCGAAGCTACATAGAACTTACCTGGTGCCAATGCACCTCAGTAAGAAATTTTTTTCCACTAGCTAAACAATTTTCCACCATGTATTTCTACCAAATTCTGTATTGTCACCTTATCAATGCACCACACTAAGTTCACAGCTAGCTTCTCCACTGCTCCCTGTCATAATATTTTCCTTGGTCTGCGCAGGTTTGTGGTAAATAGGACCACCGTGCCGTGCTGCAGTACAATTAAAACCTTTACAGTTGCAGGGATGCACATGACTTTCGTTAGCTGGCAAACCTGTGTGGGGTTATATATAAGAGGGGTGATGAAGAATCCTTCTGAATTGCTTTCTTGATCGTCTGTAGACTCAATCGCACAAGAACGTTACACGTTCCTGTACCAAGCTTGAGGCAAAAGCTACTTCACGGGTATGCACGAGATTGGGATGCATCGGGAAACACGAGGATGCATCTGATGGCTCTGATCATGTTAGTTGATTAGTACACCATTACACTGACTGCAGTCCATGTTCACAGGTTATCAAAACAATCATCCAGCATTGTGATGTCACCCAGAGACCCCCGTCACCGTACTGAACAGAGATTTCACCTTGACGGGCACAGCAGCCATAACGTTGTGGTAGCTTACTGTAGAGTAGAGGAAACATAGACATTTTAGTCAGTGCCTCAGGCAGTGGCAGGATTCAGGCATGGAATGGACTGACTTGAGAGCAGTGGATTAGGATCCTAATCCACTTCTAAGAAAAAACGGATATATTGGATAACAGAGGCGAGAAAGTAGAAGCTAATGGATATATTGGAGAAAAATGGTTATGTTTCTGACTCACAGTAGCACACGTATTACAATGGGTAACTAAAGAAAAAATCATGATCGAAAGATGTTCGCAAGCGAACTGTAGGCGTCCTGAAGAAATCTCTGATATCCCTCTCAAAATACTCATTTGCTTGCAAGTTTTGAAGGAGATTCATGAATCTGGGAGTGTAAGATTTGCAAACTCTTTTCCTTCCATTCTATGATATGGGTACTGAATCGTATATAGATTCGTTCGTTTACGAGAAATTATGTACAGTTTCATATGAAGCGGTCACTATGTATTCAAACTTAAATATTCGAAGCCAATGCTATCATGTGGTTACTCGTGAGACATCACAAACAACTTGTCAAAAGGGACAGTATTTGTGCATCACTTTTGGAATTAGTACTGAAAGTGATGGGACTAGAGTGAAGCATCTCATCATTTTGAGAGCTACCAATATCCAAACTAAGTCCCAAAGTAATAGTTAGACGCCTAGTCCTTGCTAAACTAGTGCTGTAAGGTTCGTGATTTTAAGCCTTCGAGGTGTGTATTATATAGTGACCAGCTTGAACCCTGTCTATAAGTTTATTGGGATTACTTCTTCATACATTGACAAATGTACAAAGTTGAGGTCAACTGGTAGAAGGCCTCTGATGCCTTTGGTTTAATATAATCCATGGGGATTCAGTATCTACCCACAATGAAGATATTGTACTTGATCGGTTTGATATGAATATCAGGCATAGCATGTGGGATATGAACCCGATTTGTGGTAATAAATAGGAGCACCGTGCGGTAGAAACCAGAGGTGGATATGTACATGCCTCATTGGCTGGTGAACAAGCGAGAGATGATATAAGAGTGGGGAATCCTCCTCAAATGCTTATTTGATTGATTCTGTGTTGTCGACGTCCACAATGTAGACGACTCAGTCATACAAAAAACTATAAACACAGTCAGCGGCGGTATCATGGTAATTTGCTCCCTAGGGAAGGGAGAAACGTCAGAGATTTCAGTCAGTGCCCAAGTCGGTACTGGCTGGATTAAGTGTGCCCTGACTCCAGAGACCAGTGCAATGGTATGGGCTACAGATGACCTCAAATCTGGAACCTTTTGTTGACTATAGAAACATGCAGCTTAATTATTTTGTTAAATATACCACTATATTTGTGGCATACCAAGTGTGATGCATATGTACTCTGACTTAATAGCCCATGTTATGCCAAAGGGCTTGAAGCCTAGTGACAGAAGCCTCAGTATGTAAAACCTGAGGTCCTGGATCTGGCTCTCGGTGGGTGATTTTTTTAGGATTTAATGGCGTTGTGCTTTTAGTGATTAAATTTAAATGTAGAAAGCTAATACGATATCCAATAAAGAATGGATGGAGTATGTAGTGTTGGCCTGGTGGTTGTGTAATGGTTCAAATGTTGTACTTGCATGATATATGGATACATGACTATTTCTGAATATAGCTTAAAATATTTTCTCGAATCAAAGATTTATGTTTTTTAATTTCTTGCATACAATTGTACATCATCTGGTCTATATTATCTTGACACTAGTCAAAAGATCCTCTAATTTGTATGAGATGCCTAGTTCTTGGTTAACATAAGTCTCTTGCCGTGAGGTTAGGAAAATGTTTGCTGCAACTAATGCAATAAAAATCACTATGTGAAACCAGGTTCTAGTAAGTTCAATCCTTGATGGTATATGGATAAGTGTGGATATATGCTGCTTCACGTCAATTTCATATTATATATAGGGGGTTCTGTAAACCGTGGCCAAAATTATTCAGATCGTCAGTTCTCCGTATATTATAGATATATATGCTGGAAGCTAATTAGAGATGGTCGCCCAGCTCTGATAGCCTTCGCAATCCTATTTTCTCTAAAAAAAATCTAACATAGCTGATGAGACTATTGTGCCTTTGACTACACTTATTACATGAACAATAATAAGCATATCGATCCTAGCTATACTTCACAGTACTTTTCCTGGTCATGCTCATGCAATAGCCATTATGTTGTAATATTGTTATGTAGAATTTAAGGTTGTGGATCCTATTGTCTTGGAATGTGTAGATATAGTAGACGTCAGATATATAGAGACACACAATGGAAGGCATGAATTTACAGGAACTAAAAACATTTAGCAGGTCTCGCAGCTGCTTCCACATATTACAAATGTCCATAGGAAAATATTACATTATGTATAAAGGCTTATCTATTAACAAATTAACTTTGCAGAATAAATCTAATAATTACAATATTGTACCGTGCAAAGCAAAGCAAGTACTTGTAGATGATGGTGTATAAGCAAAGGAAGAAGATATATACTGTTTCCGACACATTGTTCCATGCAAGAAGATATTTCTACATCTAGCTGACATAAGATGAGCCAAATAGTTATACTATGCTTTGATATCATAAAATTCGTAATTATTAAAGAAGTAGTAAAATCCAAGACCAATTGACGAAACTCGCGATGCAGGTGGGTCAGCAGTGGGTCAACCAGTGTCTAACCCAGTCGACCCATTAAGCAAATTTTGGGTTTTGGGTTGACCCACTGCCTGACCCACAAGAAGCAACGGGTTACCCAGTACACTAGAACTGAATGTCGAACAGAGAGATACCTAACCAGCGCGGCCTGCACCAGCCCGTCTAGGCAGGAGACTGGGTCGCGCACAGCGACTGGGGCGCGCAAGCAAAGCGAGCAGACGACGCGGCCGGGCTAGGCAGGAGACGCGCATGCTGACCATCACCACGCAGCTGAGCTCCTGGCTGCCGCCGCCGTGCGGGCGCTGACGCCGCCGTCGTATCCAACGCGTGGATCCACGAGCCACTTCCTTGCCACGGCCACCTGCCGCAGCGCCCGTGTCTCGCTGATATCCGCGACGCCGGCAGTAGCAGACCGTGCATTTGGAGGCTGGGATCGCTGCTTGCTACCTTGTTCCATCTCGCCGACGCAAAGCAGAGCTGGGATTGCGGATGGGATGTCGCCGCTGGCGGAGGGCACACCTGAGCACTTCAGCGATGCCTGGAAAGGCTAGTCTAGATCGATTGCATCTGGCCTGACGCGCAGCTAGACAGCAGCGGCAGACCGGCGGCGCGCGAGGGGCGATGTGGTGCTGGAGGAGTACTAGGTCAATGGGTACCCATAGAATTCTGCATCCTTACACGAAACCCTGCAGTTAGAAATGCACAGTTTCAAACGGATCGAGGGTGTAGGTGGCAATGTGAGTTTTAGGCAAAAAGAAATCCCATGCAAGTATCAGTAGGTAAACAGACATATTTTAGTGAGCTCGCTCTAAATAACAATGGCTCCCAGTCATCCATAAAACCCATGGTTCAAAAAGTCTAAATCGCATTTGTATGTGGTCCTCTATGTCTCCAGACAACAGGAAGCGCTGGTGGGGCTCCTAAGTTCTCACAGTCTCGCCGCTTGGCTGAGCAGGATGGGAGCCTGTACTGTTAATTACAACGACCGCTGTCAATGGATGATCAATGTTTGTTCCTGTACTGTTATTGGAATGAGGCAGCAATCATCGTCAGCACTACCACCTCAGAGATTGTCCCAATGACTCCAACCCCTATAATTAATAACCCTCTACTGTTCCCACATAATCGTACATATTGAATCTGAAACCAGTCAATGGAAATAGCATGGACAAAACTCAGAAGTGCTGAAGAACTATGTACAGACTACAAACCGAGCTCGTATAGGTCGTTTGGTAACAATTTATGAAGATATGCACCTATCCCACTATGCATTTCTCGTATTAAATATTATTTATTACAAGGACCAAATTGCTATATTGCAACATAGGGGTACAGGCTCCCAGCGAACCATAAAACTTCCATAACGTGTGATGTGCATGTTGCCCTTTTTGGAAGGACAACAAGCACATATTGTTAGAGTATCCCTGTCTATACCCATTTCCCACTGTTGATTGGATGTCTGTACAACCCATCTTGCTTTGCACCTATCGTCTAGAGCTTGTGCTTCTCTGTGAACACCCATTTACCAGTCCCTATTGCAGCTGCGGCAATTCCATAACTGTTCAAGTGCGATTAGTGTCATTAGAGCTTCAAATTATTGTTGCATTCCCACAACCGATTTGGATCATGGAGGTATAGAAGCCTAGCATTTCAACATCTGGATATAGGCAAGGTGTTTTTTTTGCAACAAAATTTTTCAACAATATGATTTGTAATAAATTGGAATCATCTATACAAATCTATGCAGGATGGGATCATGTTGGCAATCATCTATACAAATCCATGCGGTGACATGCTTCTAATTGATAGATATGATAGCTAAAATTTTGCTTACTTCGTATTTCTCAAAATGAAAAATTGCACTTCTTCTTTTCCTTCTTAGCAGGGAATATGAGAATATAGTCACACTCAGATTGATGGTCCACAATATCATTGGGGAGTACCGTGCAAAACCCCTTTGGGAAAGCAAGAAATATCTTGAGCTTCAATGGATTTCAATAGAGTTTGGAAAATTGTAAATGGCTCAACTCCAAAGAACATGGTATGCTTTCACGTAAAAGGAAGGATAGAGAAACTTGCCAATTTTAAACAGTTGGGCATGGATAGTCCCTTCCTGATTGTATAGGCTGCTTAAGCAAATGGATGATTTGCGCGCCAACTTTGATCCTATGACCACTAGAAAAACAGTGGTCACACTGCCTCACCAGTGATTGTAAACTGCTGGGCTGTGCTGGTGTACAATACATGATCGGTGTCTATGCAATCTAGATTGTGCATGCGTACCTATACCATGAGTGATTCTGGTGCCTCCCACTCTCATAGGCAGCACTGCTGTTGTGTTACAGTAAGGAACAATCCGTATGGTTAGAGGGAAACTGAAAGTGTTATTATATAAGAACCATAGTGATAAGATGATGTGAGTGCACTGGAGCTTAAAAAGACATGGGCCTCAGTTGTGCATAAAAATTATATGGAATCCTAACCATTTGGATTCAGCATAACTTATCAGTCATTTATTTTTCTTCATAAATCGTGCTGCTACTAACTTGCGCATTAGTATTAGAACCCTACTCTTTATTTCAAACAAGAAGTATCTGATACACCATTCATATATAAGATGAAAATGTCATAAATAGACAACATGATGATAATGAATCTGACGCGTTGTTGTTAGAGGGAGATGGACCAAACACTGCAATGAAAGTTTGGCTATACATTGGTTCAACTCAAAATTATGGTAAAATTCGTGGGAATATATAAATAAACTAATGTCCGGTTTCAACGGTTGATCGATCAGTGTCCCTGCTTATCTCGCCACCATGGAGTTCCCTCTTGTCATCCCTAATTGAGTATTGGTCTTGGCATCCCTAATTGGGAATATATAAATAAACTAATGTTTCCTTATTTGAACAAACGGACAAGGGTGGTGACAACATATTCACATTTTTTCGGGAATGCATTAGAAAATAGATGGACACAAAATTACATTGTCTTAATATTTTGAAGCGGGAATTTGTCTGCGCAGACTATTTTGTTTGAAATGTGATGGTTTCAATGCAAGCTAGAGACTGGTGTTGCACTAATAATTTGTTTGTTTCCCTTATTTAAATGCTTTTCTACAATAGAAAGACCATAATGGATCTTCTCTTGTAAACATTTTGCAGCGCCTACAGTCTACGGGAGCTCATAGTTATGTGCAGTAAAGGCACATGTATTGTACTTCACATTCTTTTGCACATGATATATAACCACTGGTGCAGGACTTCATCTCGAAAGATAGAGCATTTGTGATGGCGAGCACGAGCTTGCATAGTGAAGACTTCGGTTATGGAACAAATCTAACAAATTAGTTGATCATGCTAGCAACAACAATTGAATACTATTTGCATGGGACACATCAAGAGAGTAGTGACTGACTACAGCAACTAGAGTTGTGTTATCAGGCGACTAGCTAGTAGCAACTGAGGCCGTTCCTGCGTCCAGCAAGAACAAAAGCCGACGTTGTTAGCACAGTAGAAAGGTCAATGGTAGACTGATCCAGATTCGAGATGTATACTCTAGCAGCTGAGCCCCAGTTCTTTTTCCAAAGATGCATACTGTACACTAGGATTTTGATTCCAAGGATTGAGAGTGTTACAAACACAATATGTGAAATTTTATATGAACAAAATTGGGAAAACATCAAATAAATCAGCCTGTATGATAATGTGGGTCTCCATCAAAGATACTCTGCAGACATGAAGAAATCGATCGTGCAAAGAAATGGAAAGAAGCACTCCAGTACAAGCCAAAGGGCAGTTGGCAGAGAACTATCTGTTGAGTACTCTTGTGTTGATTCTGGAAAAGAACTTGGACGGAGCGTGGGACCATATTGTCGCCTCTACGTATATCATGACATGTGTCTCCTTTGTACAAATTGATATGTAGGGAAGCTATGCATACAAATTGGGATCGACACCAAAAACATTCTCAGAATAAAGTAGAGAGAAAATTAACTAGTTGTGTTTTTGAAAAATGTGATGGTTTCAATGCAAGAAAGAGACTAATGTTGCATGAATTTATTTTATTATTACTGCCCTCAATTACATGTATTGCTACAATAAACAGAAAATAGAATCGATCTTCTCTTGTAATGATGTTGAGTTGTAACAGCCAGTACGTCTTGTAGCTGCCATTACTCTACTGTGCAGTACTCTCCGGTAGAGCAGTATACAGGAACCGATATGTATGTGCAATAAAGACACATACTTCTACTGCACTTTACAAGCTATTACAAATGATATATAGTGACTTGCTCATAGCTCATAGCAAGCATTGTGAAGACATGGCTATGATACAGCTCAGTCTATACCAAATTAAATTACTTCATCGTGCTAGCAACAAAAATTGAATCCAATTGGAGTCAGATGCATCAGGAACGTAGTGAGTACTGAACCTCCAGATAGCACTGCTGTGGAAGAGGAGTACCATCGCTAATGGAGTCCTGATCTTGGCGACGGAAAAAAATTCATTGCAGTGTGGGTCCATACATTCGACTCTACATACCTGTAATAATCTTATGACGCGTGTTTCTTATTTGATCAAACGGATTCTGGAGATGGCAACAGGTTCTACACATTCATATTTTCAGCTAACGAGCCATGCATGCATACAAATTCAAATAGACATAAAATTACATTGTCTGAATAAATTGAAGAGGGAAACAGTTCTCTGTACAGACTCTGTTTTCTCGCAAATTTGATGGTTTCAGTGCAAGCAAGAGACTAATGCTGCATTAATTTCATTGTCACCCTTATTTTAATGTAGCTTCTCTTGTAATGATTGTGCAGTGCTTACATTACGCTGGAGCTAATAGTTATGTAAAATAAAGCATGGATACTGTACATCACAAGGTTCTGCACATGATATATAGTCACTGGTGCATCCCACAAGATAAAGCAGTCGTGATGGTCAGCAAAGCATAGTGAAGAGTTTGATTATGGAAGAAATCAGTCTATCTATTTAGTTGATCAAGTTGCCAATGACAATTGGATACTATATATGGGAGTGGCACGCATCCCAAGAGTAAAATATCTACACAGCAAATAGAGTAGTGGCATCACGCTATCGTTCGTGCTAACAAGCTAGTAGCCATTGCTATCGTTGTTCCTGCATCCAGCAAGAACAATAACCGACATTGTTAGCACAGTTCACAGTTCAATAGTAGACTGATGCTGATTCGAGATGCACTCTAACATTTGAGCCCCAGTTCTTTTTCCAAAGATGCATACTGTACTCTAGCATGTTCAGTCCCAGGATCGAGAGTGTTGACAACAGGATATGTGAAACAACATGAAAAAAGTTGGGATAACAGCTAAATTAGTCTGTACGATAACGTGGGGCAACATCAAAGCTATTTTGCAGATGCGAAAAAATTGATTGAGAAAAGAAAAGGAAAGAAATACGCACGTACAAGCACAGGGCATTTGTAAATAAATTGGATGGAGCGTGGGTCCATATTGTCATGTGTGTAACGTGTAACCATTAATAACAATCTGGTGATGTGCGTGTCCTTATTTGATCTGACCGGCGCTGGTGACGGCAACATGTTATAGAAATTCACATTTTATAGGTCCATTCATACAAAGATACAGAATTACATTCTCTGCATAATAGAGAGAAAATTAGTTGTCTATGGTTGACTCTATTCTGTCGGGAATATCTGTTTCAATGCAAGAAAGAGACCAATGTTGCCTCAATTTCTTTATTATTACCCTGAGTTATAAGTATGGCTAAAATGCATTGAGTATGTGGGAGTCAATAGTCATATGCAATGAAGGCATGCAGACGCTGCTGTACTTCACAAGCTAGTACACATGATATATATAGTCACTGGCTCATTGCTCCATCTCGCAAGATAGAGCGTTCGAGATGGTGTGTATAGTGAAGACTTGGTTATGAAAATGCTCAGTCTACCAAGTTAAATTAGTTGATCGTGCTGGCAAAATCATAATAGGATCCTATAGGCCTGGGATACATCAGGAGAGTAATGAGCGGCTAGAGATACCGGAGTTGTTGCACCAGGCGTATTCACCTACCTGAGGCTAGCACCGGGGCGCGTGCAAGTGGCTTGCAAGAGCTAAAACCGACATTGTGATCAGAGTTCACAGCTCAATGGTAGACTCATCTCAATCTGAGACGGATGCTATGCAGAACCAAGTTCACGTGTTCTTTCAACGACAACTAGCAGATCCAAAAATCATACCCGTTATTAAATGCTCGTTATATGAAATGTTGACGAGCACTGCTCCCACAGCCACCTCCTGTATCTCATGTGACAAAGTAGAATCGATCTCAAAAACCATGCCGAATGTGCATGCTGTGGTTGTGAAGCACCAGCAGGGATTCTGTATACAAGCGGATCATGCTTGCATATTGTACTGTAGCATCTGAGTCTCAGTTCTTTTTACAAAAATGCATACCAAGTTTTGAAACAATTGGATCTAGCAGCGTGAGGATGATCTGAAATCAACTGGCCTTCCCTGGCCTCAATTTCAACGCGGAGAAATCTTTCTCGGCTTCTCCCAGAAGTTTGGTTGTTCATTGACTTCCTCCACTGTCCATTCCCCCTTCGGAGGATTTTTCTTCCTCCTGATGGCTGTTGGACGGTGCATGTTTTGGCTTGTGCTTCTGTGTGGGCAATCTTTTTGAATCTTTTTTTGGTGACCCAGCTGGAAATTTCAGAGTCATTAATCTTGAGGATGCGCTCCTGACTTCAATACAACAAAGGTTGTTCTTGTGATCTGTTCTGATCTGATGATTAATTTCAATGAGAATGGTATGGCTAAAGTCTATTACAGGAAACTCAAATACTCAAATGATGATTCTGTGAAATTTGGTGTATATTCTCATTGGGGCCAATGCACATCTCAGCAAAAGAGATGGTTGACGATCGGCCTTAGTCCCCGTACCGAAGGCCTTAATATTTCTTCACCCGCACAAATCTCGTGCATCCTGCAGAGCTGCAGTCGAGCACTAACCAATCTTATGAGGGGGCATGCGTTCCTCCGAAAATTGCATGGCAACGACAACGACACCCATCTTATGCACTGCACTGAGGATCGTGTAGACACTAGACAGGTACCAAATAGGTGGATATTCTGTTCTCCCGATGCCTCGGACTCCAATAATATTTTTGTGTGGCGCCACCTTGACTCATGCTTCGAGCTAGCTATTCAGAATATTTGAGAAACTTGCTTGCAAGTGCCAGCAATAAACAATCGCATAGTATATGTGGAAGGGAGATTATAATAGCAAACGTACAAGAAAAAATAGTAGCAAGTGCAAAGAAAATGATCGTACTGAAACTATGAAATGTATGAGTTCATCTATGAATTTGTATCTCAGTCATGGAACTATCCCTGTCAAATTACTGATTTCATCTACTGCATTTATGCAGTTTAGTTTCTATATCAATAAGTTGTCGTGTCAAATATAGTGAATTGTACAATCTTACCTATATTTTACTTGAAAGATATATGTTCTAGTTAAATAAAACATAAACTAATGCTGATAAGTACATTCAGGACCATTCGACCCGTTCTCCAAAACGCCTGATGAGAATATAGGAACACAGTACTTCGCAATGAAAACCTCTTTCTCCTCTAATAATATGTGCTCACACTGCTCCAGCCGAGCCCATCACTGCCGGGGCTCAACCCCTATCACTGCCGGAATCCTATCCGGCAGTGGCTAAGTGGCAGTGATGTGGGGGGTACATCAGTGTTGGAATTTGTCGGCCGGCAGTGATGTGGGGTCAACACTGCCGGCTCGCTACACAAACCGGCAGTGTTATTTTCCCCACAATGTAACAATCACATAGTAACAATCATCTTGATCAAACCATAAATTGGCCTATGATTTCAAACTAGGTAATGATATTTAGACATCAACCTAACTTCTTAGATGATGGATTCTCCACAAAGTGCTTGGAAGCCTTGCACAAAGTCCCCACCGAAATTGTCTCAAGGATGGAGGAAGAACAAGAATGACAATCAAGCAATGTAGCCATCAAATCAATGGTAATTAAGCAAGAAAAATCAAAGGAGTGGATGCTTGTAACTAACCTTAAAGCAAAAGGATCAAGCCATTCTTCAAAATTTAAGTTTTAACTCATGGTTTTTAGCAGCCACAACAATAGAGAAAATGGCCTGCGCGAGCTCCTGTGTTCTCTGGAATGGAGTGAGGATGAAGGAGAGGATGGTATAAGCCTTTTTGTGATATCAGACAATCACTGCCGGACCAAGGCAAGAGCCGGCAATGTTGAGGTCTGGCTTATGCCACGAGGTGGCAGTGATGTGAATCCGAGATATCACTGCCGGCTCTTATATCGAGCTGGCAGTAACGTGACTCATCACTGCCAGTTCCTGCGCTCCCTGGCGCAAGTTTTGTCTGTCAGGGAGTTGCACCGGCAGTGAAGACTCATCACTGTCGCTCACCAATTTCCGGCAGTGACGAGGCCGGCAGTGATGAAGCAATCTGGCGTATTGTCAGTAGCTACCACTATAACTGTGCTATATAAATATATATTTTAGCTTTAAAATATTTGTGAAACTTCCTCTCATTGTGTTAAGAATGTATAAAAATATTAAAACCTGCTGTTTTTGGGCACCAAATGCCCAAGTTTATTTGTGCGACTTATAGATATGCTGCCAAAAGTATGCCTAATTACTAGGTTGATCATCCAATTATGTTTACAAAAATGGTTATTGGAAATGACGGATGATCATGATTGCAAACACAGTACACAATGATGAGTCCCCAGTCACTAGCTTTTCATCTTCAAATGGAAAGTTAAATTCATAATCATAATATTTCAATATTATTCAAATTGATAGAAAGTTGAGAAAAATCAATTTGTTGAACTAATACCCATCAGCTACATGGCAACCGTCATTAAATAACATTTGAGCAAGAACCCAACGTACAACCAGAAATCGAGGTTATATTCACAGTCACCTTCTGGTTGAATATATTTAGAGTGACCTTCTGGTTGAATGTATTTGGTAGCACACATTGTAGTGTGTGTCAATGAAGGGTTGACATGATATTGATAGGGAAAAGAAAACCTGTAACACCCCAAAATTTGTATTTTTGAAAATATAGTTAAAATGATTTATTTATGTATTTTTGTGCTAAGAAAACCTTAGAAAATAATATTTTTTGTTATATTAAAATTCATCATAGGAAGTATGAACATGTCTGAGCATACATGCTGCCGTATTTAATTTTTTGAAATGTGTGGTCTTGACCAAAACTCAAAATAATTTCAAAACTCTTTTGAAAAATGGCTTTTGAAATAATAATGATAATAAAATCTCTCCCTCTCACTTGTGCCGAACGTCCAGGCTCCCAGCATCTGATCTCCCTCCTGTCCCTGTCTTCAAGGCCCCTGACGACACTGAACCCCACGAGGCAGAGACTCCGTCCTTTGTTGCACGTCGGGGACGTCTTGAACTCTCTCTGCCTTGCGTATGGCCTGAGTCTTGATTCTTATCTTCCTCATCAGGATTTGTATCGAATCATTTAATCCAAATAGAAATCGGATCATATATCATCCTTGAAGCCAGCCCACTAGAAATCCAGCGTGGCCTAGCAGCGCCCAGTTCATCTCCTTCATGCCATATATATACGTATATACACCTATACGTTCCAACTCAGCTTATATATATGTAGCTATAAAATATGTTGTGCCTGCCGTATTTCTTCTTGCCCTAGCCATTCGCGCCGCCACCACCATCACGATCTCGTCGAGCTCGGACACGCGGCCGTCGTCTGCTACCTCCGCCGTCTGCAAACCTCTTCACGTCAAGGAAAGCTCCCTGCCCCGTCGAGCTGTACGTCATCTCTCTACTCATCGCTGGAGGTCTTTGTTCGTGAAAACATGCCGCCGCGCCGTGCCGAAGCCCTACCTGCGCCCCTAGCCCTTGCGTGCATCCTGGACATCGCCTCGTTGTTGCCTCGTCTTGCTCACCAGAGAGCTGCCTGCCATGCTAGTTCCGGTGCACCATATGGTGACCGTGGACCAAAGAAGCAGATAGATCGACGGTGCATCCGGCCAAACGAAGAATAGCAGCAACTGCTGCACAAGCCAGCTAGATATGCCCACGCTGTCCTGCATCCTTGTCCTGCCCTCCCGTGCAACGATCGGACTCTAACCCGATGGCAGACCCGTCGCTCGATCTTGTGGAATACGGCTTCGTTCCCGCACCCGACGTACTATAAAACTCTCAGGTCCCTTACCGTGCCTCTTTTCATCTACATAGGCCTTCGATTTTGCCCTAGCCTCACGCCGTCACCATTGCGATCTCGCCAAGTATCCGAGCCCGCCGCAGCAGCTGTGTTGGCGCCGTCGGCTGCCTCTCCATCAACTGCAACTTATTGCCGAGCCCTCGTCGAGGAGACGAAGTTGCCGCTACCCTTACTTCCTTCCCTCTTGCTTCTTGTTTTGCTCACGACTTTGCCCATCTACACAGGAAGTTGCCGCCGTGCATCTCTCAGTGGCTGCTAGCCCCTGCCCATCCTGTCGATCAATCTGCAACCTTGAAGTTGCCGAGCTTGCTGTCTTCTCCAGGTCCATCCATGCAGGACTATCAATGCTTCCTTTTGTAAGCAGTAGAGAGAAAGAAGCGAGACAACTCAAGTTGTATTGCTCAGAGGCTTGGGCCTATATACATGTACATCACGGTAGTCTAACTGCCTAGCTAGCTACAAACAAGGAGAGCCATAGAACGTGTACATCATGGAGTAAACCGTTCGCTAACACCCCCATCAGTGTGAGCGTCGTTGCCGGCGATGCACAGACTGTTGCGGAACTCCTTGAAGCTCGCCGTCGGAAGACCTTTGGTCATGATATCGGCGAATTGCTGCGTTGTAGGTACATGTAGGACCTTCACTTGGCCAACTGCAACCTTTTCCCGCACGAAGTGAACATCAAGCTCTATGTGCTTTGTGCGTTTGTGATGCACGGGGTTGCAGCTCATGTAGCAGGCGGAGACATTGTCGCAGAACACGATCGTGGCCTTGGACAAGGGACAGTCAAGTTCGCTGAGTAGCTGCCTGATCCATGTGCACTCGGCCACTGCGTTGGCGACGCCACGGTACTCGGCTTCGGCGCTCGATCGGGAGACTGTCTGTTGTCGTTTGGAGGACCACGATATCAGCGAGTCGCCCATGAACACAGAGAAGCCCGAGGTTGAACGTCTTGTGTCGGGGCAGCCTCCCCAGTTAGCATCCGAGTAGGCGATGAGGTCGGACTGTGAAGATCGATGGACGTGGAGTCCGAGGCCTGCAGTACCGCGGATGTAGCGCAGAATCCGTTGGACAAAGCCTTGGTGCGTCGTGGTCGGAGCGTGCATGTGGAGACACGCTTGCTGGACGGCGTACTGGAGATCCGGCCGTGTCATTGTGAGGTACTGGAGGGCGCCGACGATGCTGCGGTAGTCCGAAGCGTCCGCGGTGGACAAGGGCGTCCCGTCGTTTTCAGAGACCTTGCTGGATGTGTCAACCGGCGTGTCACTGGGCCGACAGTTGGCCATCCTAGCGCGGTCCAGCAGGTCCAGGGCGTACTGCTGTTGATGAAGATGAAAGCCGTCTGGACGCCGTGTGACCTGGATGCCGAGGAAGAAGTGGATGGGACCCATGTCCTTGAGCACGAACTCGTTGTGGATGGTGCGGATGACGTGACGCAGGATGTTGTTGGAGGAGGCCGTGAGGACGATGTCGTCGACGTAGAGGAGTAGGTACACGGACTCCTTGCCTTGGCGAAGTACGAAGAGGGAGCTGTCCAATCGGGTCGGCCTGAATCCCGTGGAGCCGAGGAAGCTTGCTAGGCGCATGTACCAGGCGCGTGGCGCCTGTTTGAGGCCGTAGAGGCTCTTGGAGAGGCGGCACACCAGGTCTGGGTTGGTGGTGAACCCGGCCGGCTGGCGTGCATAGACCTGTTCGTCGAGGACACCATGAAGAAAGGCGTTGCTGACATCGAGTTGGTGCACCGGCCAGCCACGTTGGGCCACGAGATAGAGCACCGTGCGTACTGTTGCCGGTTTGACAACCGGACAGTATGTCTCGCCGTAGTCGACGCCGGCGCATTGCGTGAACCCGCGGACCACCCATCGTGCCTTGTAGCGATCGAAGCTCCCGTCTTCCTTGAATTTGTGACGGAAGATCCATTTACCACTGACGATGTGCTCTCCAGGTGGACGAGGGGCAAGCTCCCAGGTGTTGTTGGCGATTAGGGTGTCGAATTCTGACTGCATGGCCTTGGTCCAGTTGGGTTCTTGGAGCGCCTGGTGTACTGTGCGCGGGATCGGAGATGGTTTCGACGTTGTGGCCGTGGTAGCATAGCGCGGGTTTGGCTTGAAGGTGCCCACGCGAGCCCTGGTCACCATGGGATGTGGAGCTGGGTCGCCATCCCTGGAGGACACTGTGCGTGATGGCGAGGCGTTGGGCGCCGTGTTTGAGCCAGTAGCAGATGGCTCGGTGGGACGCGCTGGAGATGCAGATGGTGACCCGGCCATCGTCGTGCGCGTTGGTGAAGGAGCCAGTGCCACAGCAGTTGTCGTCGGTGACCGCAGCGCCATAGATGGTGATCGCGGCATTGATGTAGAGCTCGAGGCTGGCGATGGTGACCGTGGCGAGGTGGGGATCATGCACGATGCCTGTCTCGCCGAAGCCGGTGGGGGAGGCGGCGGCTCCGTGTTGGCGGCGCTGAGATCCGGTCGCCAAGGATCATAGGCGCAGCTGGCGGGGGAGGCAGCAGCTGTCCCCACGCGGTACGGGAAGACACCTTCATCAAAGTAGACGTGACGCGAGGTGATGACTTTCCGTGTTGACAGGTTGTAGCACCGGTATCCTCGATGGTCTTGCGAGTAGCCAATGAAAATACATGCCACAGATCTTGGGGCAAGTTTGTTCGGGCTGGTGGCAGCTGTGTTTGGGTAGCACAGGCATCCAAATACACGGAGATGTGTGTAGTCAGGATCGGCACGGTATAGTAGAGAGTAGGGGGTGGAGAGGGAACGAGGCTTGCAGGGTTTTCGGTTGTGGAGATATGTGGATGTCTGCAAGGCCTCGACCTAGAATTGTGGAGGAAGTGCGGCGTGCAGCAGGAGTGCGCGAACGCCATCGTTCAAGGTGCGCAAAACTTGTTCCGCTTTGCTGTTCTGTTGGGAAGTGTAGGGGCATGAGAGCCGAATGAGGATGTCATTCTCAGTGTACAAACGGCGAAGCGTGGAGTTGTCAAACTCGCGTCCATTGTCAGTTTGAATGGCACGGACGCTGCTCCCAAACTGTGTACGAACTAGTGCATGAAAGGCAATGATGTGTTGGGCAACCTCTGATTTGTGGCGTAGAGGGAACGTCCAAACAAAGTGAGTGAAATTGTCTAGGAGGACGAGATAGTACTAAAAACCAGTAAAGCTCATAATCGGGGATGTCCAAACATCACTATGAATTAATTCAAATGGTACAGTAGTTCTTTGTGTAGATGACGAAAAAGGGAGACGAACATGTTTTCCAACTCGGCAAGCATGGCAAGTATGAGGCAGAGCTTTATTACAAGAAAAAGCAAATGACTGAAGGAGATGACGGAAGGACTCGGTGCCGGGGTGACCAAGTCGCTAGTGCCAAAGATCAGCGGTGGGGGCGGTGAGGCAGTGAGTGGAAGCTGACGCCGTTGGCTACAGTGGGTAGAGGTCGCCATGGCTGTCACTGCGGAGAATCACCTCCCTGGTGTGCCGGTCCTTGATGGAAAAACCATAATTGTCAAATTCAACGGTCACAGGATTGTCACATGTTAGTGCGCGACTGAAATTAGATTCTTGATGAGTGAAGGTGAAACAAGAACATTATGCAGTGAAAGGGATTTGGAAGAGGTGGGTATGGAGGAGGTACCATTGTGGGTAATGGGAAGGGAAGTGCCATTACCTACAATGATATGAGTGTCGGAGGAATTTGGTGAAAGAGAGGAGAGGTTAGCGAAGCCTTGAGACATGTTGGAGGAAGCGCCGGTGTCGAAGAACCAGTCACCATGGGACTAAGGCTGGTTCAAAGACATGCTGTTCAACGTGGCAAGCAGCTGTGGATCCATCGAGGAGGATGCGCCGGCGACATGTGCTTGAGGCGATGGTGTAGACGGACGGGGGCCGAGGACACCAGTCATGGGCGCGCGTGGAGCCTGGAAAGGCCAGGCCTAGACCATGCCGGTCTAGGGGTTCACGGAGGGCCAGAAGCCTGGTGGTGGAGCTTGGGGAGAAGGTGTGCCCTTCTTCTTCTTCTTCTTGGCGGCGGAGGGAGGTGTGGAGGAGCGCCCGCCGTTGTTGGAGGGTGGAGCGGTGGCAGGTGCCTGAGGGCGCCTGTGGCCGCCCGGAGAGGCGGGCGTACTCGAAGCGGTGTGTGCGACGAGTGCGGCAGCGGCCTGGAGATGAGCAGGCGAAGGTGTAGCAGCTGTCCCGGCGGTGGCAGACTGGGTGAGTGACCATTGCCGCGGCGGCTTGCATCTTTTCGGACTCTGCGATCCGCTGTTCTTCAAGCTACAGCATGGATCGGGTCTTGAGGAACGAGGGCAGGCGGCGACGAAGAGTGATGTGGGGGATCGCGTGATGCAGACTGGGGTTGAGGCCACGGATGATGTTGTGGATCAGGTCTTTGTCGCTCACCGGTGCGCCGAGGCCGGCAAGCCGATCCGCCATGACCTTCATCTTGGAGCAATAGTCAAGGACGGTGAGGTCGCCTTGATAGAAGTTGCGGAACTCGGCACCGAGGTAGACGGCGCGCGTGTCCTTGTTGTCGCAGAAGAGGTTGCGGACGGAGCACCAGAGGGAGTACGCGGTGTCCGCGTCCTCGGACACCATGGAGAGCAGCTCCGGCGAGATGCGGTTGTAGAACCAGGAGACGATGGCGCACTCATTCTGCACCCAGTCGTTGTCGCCCTTCGCCGGGGATCCGTCGACGTGATCGCGGAGACCATATTGGCCGAAGAGGGTGGAGAAGGAGCGCGCCCAAGCGACGTAGTTCGACTCATTGAAGTCGAGGACGATCGGGACACGGTTGAGGATGTTGATGCCATGAAGAACCGATGGGGCGGCGGGCTCGGTCTGGACGCGGAGGGTGTGGGGAAGCCCAGACTCGGCGTCGGAGTTGTCGTCGGAAGGCACTGAGGAAGAGGAGGAGGAGCTCATGGCGGCGACGAGGGAGGAGCAGCGGAAGTTTAGGATCGTAGATCGTCTGATACCATGTAAGCAGTAGAGAGAAAGAAGCGAGACAACTCAAGTTGTATTGCTCAGAGGCTTGCGCCTATATACATGTACATCACGGTATTCTAACTGCCTAGCTAGCTACAAACAAGGAGAGCCATAGAACGTGTACATCATGGAGTAAACCATTCGCTAACACCTTTTATTCATAGTTGGTGAGTCCATCTGGCAATCCGTTTCCCAAACTTTCAGATTTAGTGTTCATGTTCATGTATCCTCTCGGCACGAGTTCATCTCTTGTTAGCAGCACGTACAAGTTCCATCTTGACTGGGCAAGCAAGCAGTTCATCGACTTCTACCCTGCTGCTCATCAGCACGATTGCCTTGAAAGCATACTTACATGCCGCTGACTCAAGTGCCATGCATGCCTGAAATTACACGTACGGTATGTGCAAGAATGGCACATCTATCTATCCTATACATTCTTGTCTATGATCTATTCTATCTAGCTAACCCTATCCGTCTGTTTATGGTTTAGCATAGACTAGACGTGTTCTTCATGCCATATAATTATGTTTTAACTAATCTAAATAACATTCATACGATTTTGCTCAACTAAAATAAATCAAGCTTATAGTTGTTTCTCTTGTGTGGTGTACTACTCTTAGTTCTCTCCGTTTGTTTGTTTATATGTTTGTCGTTGTGCTATGATCTGCAAGTAGAGAAGATGCTATCCGTCGATGTTGAAAATCAGAAGTTGTTCCGAAGCTACAAAAGGGAAGACAAAGTTGATTATTCTCTAAACAAGTTGCTTTGTGTGTAAAATAAGTCTTAAGGCAAATATAGCTCTTGGGTTTTATTTCTATTACTAGATTTTATACTTAATTAATATTTAAGCAATAAACGATAAAAATAACTTTTTAGTAACTTGATGATTTATCTGTAAGAGAACCTCCAGGATTTTACAGTACAGCTGTGAGGGCTACATGGCTCTGGTTTTAGCTCAGTATGAGGACCTTTTTTAGCTTGTTAGTGGTTACCACTTGGCGCAAGAGTGTTCGGATTGGGTGTAGTTGGACCCCTGTCTATATGTGTATAGGCTGCGGTTGTGTGCCATTTAGAAGGGGGATACTACATTCGTAGGCGTAGAAACCTTAGCGGTCCTAACATGTTAGACGAACCTTTGAAAGGCTTCATAGTGAACCCTGCCGGTCTTCCTTGGTAGTAGGCTAAGAGGCTGATCACCTCGGGCAAAAGGGTAAATCACGGCTCACAGTGAAAGTGTACACCTCTGCACAGAGTTTATTAAACTGGTATACTAGCCATGCTCGAGGACACAAGTGGCCTTGGAATCTTTACATTAAGATGATGACTTTTGATTGCTAACATATTCATGGTTTACTGTTTTATGCTTCATATATTATTTATGTTACAGTGATCATGAGATTATAGTTGTACTACCTTATTGCTATGCTTATGGAGTTTGACATGGACTCACTCTTGCTATTCCCTCACACCTCAGGAGAAGTTTTAGGCTTGTTGTCAACCAGTCAGTTGGATCTAATGGAGTAGAGTCTATATCTGAAGATTGTAGTGTCTTTCCGTTGATAGCTTCTTAAGGGTATAACTCTCTTTTACTATGTCGTTATATAATTTAAGCATTGTTTACTCATACTACCCTTTAATTATAGCTATTTATGAGATTTGTCTTCAGAGACTCACAAATGATGTGTATCTGATTTTGTTCTTATAACCGGGTATTACAAAATCAAACTTGTGGTCACATAAAAATAAATGCTAAAACCAACCAACAATACAGTTGCAGAAATCACTTTTAGTCAAAGTACGTCAGCCTTCATTTGCTACTCAAGGGACTCAAGAAATCACTGATTTGTTGGGTCGGCTATTGATCTGCTGTCTTTAGAAAGGTAACATGGCCTACTTTTAGGATCATTTTCTGGAATTGAAAATTGAAGTTAAAAGACAACAAAAAAAAAATTTAGTCCCAAGAGTTTTCAACTAGTGAAATACCATGGCTTCCCATAGCAAGTCTCAACTCATGCAAGAGGATGCACGCCACTACTGGAAACTCATGCTCTGTGTCAAGGCATGCGTTGGATGACGAAGCCCCAAGTCTGGCCTCGCGTTGGATTGCTATGCGTCAAGGAGGAACACCAATGCCCCATTTCGACAAGATCAAATTGAAGACGTCCACCCGCACCGCCTTTGTTGCAAATCGAAGTCGTTCACCACGCCACCATTGCCACAGAATGAAGCCGTCCGTCCACTGTCCACCGTGCTGCCATCACCACAGGTTGAAGATTTGGAGCAGCAAGGATATACCAGAGGTGAGTTGGTGAGAGAGGGAGAGATGTAGTTCTAAGCGCGCGCTCACCTTCTAGATGGACCTCTGACTCGCCAACGATCTTGGATGAGTAAATTGCACCCGGGGTACCTAAACTATTAGACGTGTAACAAGTAGGTACTTAAACAAAAAAACATAACTTGTGGGTATTGAAACTATACTTACATAACGTCTAGGTACTTCAACTGACGTGGAGCCTTGCGTTTTTGCAATAACCCCCTCCCCATTCTCCTTCCCTTCCCTTCCCTTCCCCATCCTCTTGCACCGCCAAGGAGGATAGCGCGGCGCCGTCGGTGTTGAGGAGGAAGGCCGCTGCGCCGGGCAAGCCATTGTGCGAGCGGGGGCAGATGCTCGGGCGGGCAGCAAACGCGGGGCAAAGGCAGAGAGCCACGCAGGGAGGCAGGCGTTGCTATTGGGCCACTCTGGTCGGCGTTCCCAGCCATCTTCTCGGCGGCGCCCTCGAAGCTCCGCGGCCCTTCCTCCATCCACAGCGCAGGGGAGCGTCGCCCCAGCGAGGGCACGCAGCCCAGGTGAGGGCGCCGGCCCCCTTCTCCTCTGCTCCACCGGTGAGGCCCGGCGAGCGCACGCCGCCCCGGTGAGGGCGCAACCCTGGCGAGGCACAGCCCAGGCAAGCGCGGCCCCGGCTCCTCTTCCCTTTCTCTGGCTGAGCTCCATGGTGGGTGAAGCTCCTGCCAAGCGTCCATGGCGGTGCACTGCCTCCGTGCTCCCCTTCCCTTCCTCCGGCTCCGTGCTCCTCTTTCCCTCCTCCTCTTGTTCGCGACCTCGCCTCCGAGGAGCTCACCCAGTTCGTCGGTGCGGTGAGGGAGGTCCCAATGCGACTGGTGGGAGAGTTTCACGGCTACGGGGAGGAGGACGGCGACGCAGGGCGAGCTCCTCTGCTCCCTCCTGCGGGCCCGGCGCGGGGACGGCCGCTTGCTCCAGCGGGACCGGCGCGGGTGGCCGAGCTGGAGCAGAGGACTGGCGTGGCGGCCAGCTCGCGGCCGGCCCGCGGCGGAATGCTCGCGCGGCGGCTAGCTCGTGCGGCGCGGTGGCATCTGCCCGGGTGCCAGCTGGGCGCGCGGTCAGGGGCGAGGCAAAGCACGTGAGGCAGAGCCCGTGCGACGCGGCGGTGCGGGCGGCTCCGCGACGGATGGGGAAGGGAAGGGAAGGGAAGGAGGATGGGGAGGGGGTTATTGCAAAAACGCAAGGCTCCACGGCAGTTAAAGTACCTAGATGTTACGTAAGTATAGTTCCAATACCCACAAGTTACGTTTTTCTGTTTAAGTACCTACTTGTTACACGCCTAATAGTTTAGGTACCCCGGGTGCAATTTACTCATCTTGGATCTACGAGGAGATGGTGTCTTGATAAAATTAGCCACAACTCAAAGGTATTTCTCGATTTTCGAATAAAAAGAGTTACTGTTAATTACTCTCTGAAACTGCTCTGTAACACCTAAAGAGTGAAGAGGACCATCTGTTTTTAGGAAAACTGATATTCAAGTCTCCCCAGCACGTACCGTTTTGAGGAAGCACAATAATATGCAACCAAGGAAAAGATGCTCCTGAGAGAAATCGAGAGGATCGTGCTCACACATACATCCCTAAACTGCACATGGTACTACAGGCAAAGCATCAGTTTGTATACTGAGGCTTATGGAAACGTCTGCGTTGTATGGACGTGCATCAAACTCAAAACCATCTGCGTGCATATCAACATCAGCAATGTGCCCGGATGCTTCCCAAACCTATTTTCACTAAGAAAATCCAACATAGCTGATCACAATGTTATGTCTTTGACTACACTTACATGAACAATAATCAGAATATCGTATATCACAAAATTCATAATTGTTAAAGAAGTAGTAAAATCCAAGATCGATTGACGAAACGCTACAGCTAGAATTGCACGGTTTCAAACAGAGGGAGTAGGTGGCAGTGTGAGTTTTTGCTAAAAGAAATACCATGCATGTATCAGTAGTCAAACAGACATATTTGAATGAGCTCTACACAACAATACCTCCCAGTAATCCATATAACCCATGGTTCAAAAAGTCTAAATCGCATTTGTATGTGGTTCCTCTTCTGTGTCTCCAGACATTAGGAAGAGCATGGGTGTGGCTCGCAATTCTCACAGTCTCGCCGCGTGGTTTGGAACAGGATGGGGGCCTGTACTATTAATGACAACAGTCGCTGTCTATGGATCGCCAATGTTTGATCCTGTACTGTTACCAGATTGTGGCAGCAATCATCGCCAGCACTACCACCTCACAGATTGTCCCAATGACTCCAACTCCTATAATCAATAATCATGCACTGTTCCCATACATATTGAACCTGAAACCTGTGAATGGAAATACTCCTATAGGTACTATGTACAGACTATGTACAGACTACAAACAGGGCTCCTATAGGTAGTTTGGTAACAATTTATAAAGATCTGCACCTATGCCACGAATTAAATATGCATTTCTCATATTATATATTATTTATTACAACGACCAAATTGGTATACTGCAACATAGGGGTACAGGCTCCCAGTGAACCATAAAACTTCCATAATGTGTGATGTGTTTCCACTATGTTTCTGAATCAATGCGTAGCACACATTGCTAGAGTTTTTTCTATTTCCATTTCCCACTGTTGATTGGAGGTACGTACAACAACCATCTTGCTTGTGCTTGTGCTTCTCCATGAATACCCATTTACCAGTCACCACATTGCAGTTGTGCAGCCGTCCATAACTGTTCAAGTGCGATTAGTCATCAGAGGTTCAAATTATTGTTGCATTGCCACAACCATTTTGGATTATGGAGGGAGGGCCTAGCACTTCAACATCTAGATAGGCAAGGTGTTATTTTTGCAACCAAAATTCTTCAAGGACAATGATTTATGTAGTAAAAAGGAATGATCTATAAAAATCTATGCAGGATGGGATCACGCTGGCAATCATCTATACAAATCCATGTGGTTACATGCTTCTACTTGGTAGATATGTTTCCTAAAATTTTGCTTATTTTATATTTCTAAAAACAAAAATTGCATTTGTTCTATTACTTTCTAGCAGGTTATGGGGATACAGCCACACTCTGATTGATGGCCCATGATATCACTGTGGGGTACAATGCAAAACCCATTTTGGAAACAGAGAAGTAACTTGAGATTCAAATGATTTCACTGGAGTTTGGAAAATTTCAAAAATCTCTCTTCTCTAAAGAACATGGTCTGCTTTCATGCAAAAGAACATAAAAAAAACTTTCCAACTTTAAACAGTTGGGCATGGATAGTCTCTTCCTGGATGTCCAGGCTGCTAAAGCAAATGGATGACAAGCACACCAACATGGATAGTCTCTTCCTGAATATACAGGCTTTGCGGCTTTGCCGACCAAAGATCTGCCGAGTGCAAATCGGTCTTTGCCGAGGAGGCGGGTCCGGTAGTGAGGCAAGGTGTCTTTTGCAACCATATTCTTCATGGACAATATGATTTGTAATAAAAACGAATCATCTATTCAAATCTATGCAGTTACATGCTTCTAATTGATAGATATGACAGCTAAAATTTGGCTTACTTCATATTTCGCAAAATGAATATTTGTGTTTTAATAAATTTTCAGTAGGGGCTCTTCTGCCCCTCCTGTTCTTTCAAAAAAAAAAAAAGAATTGCATTTCTTCTTTTACTTCTTAGCAGGTAATATGAGAATATAGCCACACTCAGATTGATGGTCCACAATATCATTGGAGAGTACCGTGCAAAACGCATTTAGGAAAGCAAGAAATTACTTGCTTCAAAGGATTTCACTTGAGTTCAGAAAATTGTAAATCGCTCAACTCCAAAGAACATGGTATGCTTTCACGCAAAAGAACAGAAAAAAAAACTAGCCAAATTTAAACAGTTGGGCATGGATAGTCTCTCTTCCTGAATATACAGGCTGTTGAAGCAAATTGATGACAAGCGCACCAACTTTGATCCTATGACCACCAGAAAAGCAGTGGTCACACTGCCTCACCAGTGATTGTATACTGCTGGACTGCGCTGGTGTACACTCCATGATCGGTGTCCTTAGCTAGTGGGACCTCTATGCAATCTGATTGTGCTTGCATACCAATACCATGAGTAATTCCGGCGGTGCCTGCCACTCCCATAGGCAGCACTGCTGTTATGTTACAGTGAGGAACTATCTATTTTTATTTTTTTGCGAGTGAGGAGCTATCTATAAATACTCTGCTGAGAGTTAAACTTACGAAAGGGAAACTGAAAGTGTCAGTATATAAGAACCATAGTGATAAGATGATGTGAGTGCTCTCGAGCTTAAAAAGATGTGGGACTCGGTTGTGCATATAAATTATATGGAATCCTAACCATTTGGATTAAGCATAAGTGCATAACTTATCAGGCATTTATTATTCTTCATAAATCGTGCTGCTACTAACATGCGCGTTAGTATTAGAACCCTACTCCTTATTTCAAAGAAGAAGTATTCGATGCACCATTCATGTATATGATGAACATGTCATAAATAGACAACAGGATGGCAATGATATCTTACGAGTGGTTCTTAGGGGGAGATGGACCAAAAAATGCAATGAAATTTTGGCTATACTTTGGCTTAACTCAAAATTATAGTAAAAATCATGGGTATATATAAACCAATGTGTGGTTTCTTTGGTTGATCGATCAGTGTCCCTGCTTATCTCGCCACCGCAGCTCTATACATCATCATCTTCGTCCTGCAGTGTCAATGTGTCTTTTTGGTTTTGCTAAAACTACCTTGTAACTTGTATACCACATCTTTGGATGATAAAGCAACCTGGCCAGTGGTAAGTTAGCTATCTTCCGGTTGCTGGATCCAAATGCAATAGTAAAACAAACTTTGGATCAGAGAGCCAAAGGAAGCGGAACATATATACCCTCTTTCTATCCTATCCAGTAAAGCACATACAAGCCTTGCATGCTTTCCGTCACATTCATTTGTCATACGGTGTCCCTTGTCACACGTTACGATTTCATCTGAGCACTCAAGGTGACAAGCAGTGTCGAAGACTACTCTCGAGACCAAAGTGTATTGGGGCGTGCGCCCTTCCATTGCTCATCTGCAGCCTTGTTGATTATTGGACACGAGCCATATTTAGACCGGAAGCTCGATATGAGAGTGATATAGTAAACTGGCTTGAATCGAGTGGATTGTTTGTTGTCCGAATGCCTCCGACTCCTATAACCCCAGTACACTGTACTAGCTGTATACATTGGACCAGGAACATGGAAATTAAGAGTTAACAAATGTATATATAGACAACAGTCTACAGAGGAACTGGTGGCAATTTATAGACAGTCTGGACATATCCATTGAATTGAATACTCATTTTTATATTTCATTTTCTTCATTACAAAGGCCAAATCACGGTGGTCCTATACAATAAAGATATTTTCGAGGGAGAGAAGAACTCGGTGCACATAGTTTGTACTCAAGGTCTTATGCACATTTTCATGTGTCATCTGAATCTACCACATATATAGGATAGTAATACTATGCTCAACATGTATGTTTTAAAACAAGATAATCGCCGAACAACTGTTTTGAGTGTTGGAATTCATTTATTACAATCATCCCAATCATAAGGCTAATTATTCAATATGTTAGCTGCATTAAAGTTTGAATTCCATATAGGATTTTACTAATAACCGATGAGGGAGGACTTCAACATTTATGTGCTGTTTGGTTCATTTCTTAGTAACACAAATGGAAACAAAATCAATTGAAATGGTATATATGGCAGTAACATCATACCATTGCTAGTAGTTTGAGTACAGATTGCATGAACAAAAAAGGAGTGGTGGTCATGATCTTGGCACAAAAGCACATTATGGCTTGACGGTTAATAAGGTGCTATGGTTATGAAACCATCGGCCTTGAGGTATATATGGTTTGATGGGTAATGAAGCCTCCAAGGTCACAAAAGCAACACTCCTCGGCACAATTATTGACCTTGCTGTCACGCTATACCAAAAGCTTGACCTGTGCTGGTCAACTCAATATCAAGGCGGCACTTGGGGAATAATCAATTTAATTATGGTGTTTTGGTCCCCAATAATCCAACTTAGCTATTGTTCTATTGTATATTCACTGAAGGATTGTTTTTTTTTTTTTTGAAAGGATTCACTGAAGTATTGTTGGTAGGCTGACTTTGCAAGATCAGAAAATTGATCTGTAACAAGGAGTGATCAGATGCCGTAATTGGTGAATAGCACACCAAGAAAAAAGATAATGTCAGTTTGTGAAACAAAGCTCAAAGGAAGTCATCAGTAATCGTAGACATTAATTTGCAATTTTTCATACAACTACTTTCTATTAATATAATTCTAACTTGGTTGCTAGGAGTTTTCGCTTTTTGTTATTTGATTGGTGGAATCGAGTCATGTCGCTTTTACGACTGTACCCACTTTATTCAGAGAAATTAGCCGAACCCTAGCCTTCAAGTTAGTTCTATCAACTACTGTGATTAAGAGCACCATCAGCCGATAGTACACTGATATATACCCAATGAAACAATGATGAGCTATAAAGCCATTGTATAAAATCATTTGAGGGGCCTGCACATGAGTGATGCTACAGGAGAGGATGTAGCAGAGAAATGAGCAAAGGGCATGTCTATGGTGCTCCTGCCCAGCTTCCGAAGTCTTACTGGCCAATTTTGTTTTTGCCTAACAAGACTACTAGCTAGTTGCTTCCATAGTACCAAAGCTTGAACAGTGAACACTGGTCTCTAAATGCACCTTACCTTACATATTCAAATGCCATCTTATTCATATAACAGCTACGCACAGCTGCTTCTATTTTCTAAAACAAAACAGCAACAGAAAACTTTCACGTCAGTAACTGTACTCAGAAGCTTAATTTTTTACCTCAGTAATTATACTTACATGCAGCTTAGTCCCTGTTTAGCATTTTAGCAATGCTCATATTATATAATCTGAATGGCGGCTAAACATGATAGATTATAGTGGTATGCCATATAATTTCAATATAAGTTGCCATGGTGGAGATATTAAGATTATATAATCTGCCAAAACTATGTTATATCAAATCCTCAAAAATTCTAAAAGAAATTGTATCAAAACTATGTTATGCGATTGTATGGGGAAAAATTCTAAAAGAAATTGTATCAAAAATTCTAAAAGAAATTGTCGCTAGCTGGCATGGTATGCTTTGCAGCAACCAGTATGGGGAATGGTATGCGATTGCGTGAAATCATATGCCTATTAACAGCCTATTAACTGCACCATGACTACATCCTCCTCGATGGAGGATGTCCATGTTCTTCACACATTTGATTTTAGTGTTCCAATCAAAGTCCGAGTGAAATTTGATTTTGCTTTGTTTGTACTCTTGTTCACACGATAGGCTTTGAAATAGAATCAAATTAATCCAGGAGTAAATTCCATCTAGCTGCTTCAGATTTTGGGGACAATGGGAAAGGCACTGGAAGTGGTTTCTACCATACAGTTTCGAGCAGAAACTTGGATGATCGACAAAAACAGATCACTTTTGCGCTACTGTTCACCAATTAAGGTAGCTTAGTGGTTGCACCCTCCACACAAAGATGCACCTAACATAGAAGGGCACAGGCTGACGTAACAGTCCTCCTGATTTGAGGAGACGTACCCAATTTTTCTGGGTTCAGGTGTCCCACGACCAAAGGGCACCCGCTGTTCACCTTTCTCAAGATCATTTGGTACACAGGGCTCTCCTTGAACAGGTGGTCTGTTTCTATGTTTGTTTAATACTGGGAACTAAAATATTCATGGTGTTGCAAACGATTTGTGTAATGGATATGTGATGTTGACGAGATAGTCTTGTTATGCCGATTCATCTCTCTTTAGTACATTCATTTGGATTATGTGTTGTCAATCAAATGTCAGGGACGTCACATTTTGTGTACTTTTCCAGGATGCAAGCAGGACTTTTGGTTCATCTGTTTGTTATTACCGCGACATCCAGATATCAGTGGAACAAATGCAAAGATATCATTAATTTTTTCGAGATATTATCAACTACAGTGGTTTACACATTGCGGCAGCTGATGGTTGAAGCAAATGATGTAGAATAATGCAATGTACAGTGTTCCACGGGACGGGATGCCACTTTTTGTATGATATATAGTAAGTGTGCCATGCATACCTTACAAAATGTGATACATACAAGTCACTGCCATACTTGACGTTTCACGAGATATTCACTTGATAAATAGTGACCCCATGCCCAGTGAAAGTATAGGATCCTATGAGAGTGGGAGGCACAAGGATAGCATACAAAACTTCAGATGTATGTGCGGCACAAGAGCATGCAGGTTGCACGCATCTGCCGGAGCCTGCAAGGTAAAGTAACTAGATCGTTATTCAGTAGTTTTAGTACAGATTGCAAGAACAAAAAAGGTGTGACCATGAAGATATGTACACTACAGTATCTGAATAGAAGATTGGAGAGGGACACATAAAAAGGATTATCACTACTATAATCTTTTCCAAGGCGGGCATTTTAGATTTTTGGGGACGGGCATCCCAAACGCCTCCATTCAAAGGTCACGCTTGATATGTAGTGATGTCATGCCTAGTGAAAGTATAGGAGTGGGAGGCACAAGGATAGCATACAAGACTTGAGATGTAAGCCGAACTCTGCTTTTGATGCTGCCATTGCCTGATCGAACGGCTTTGCCTCACTAGAGCATGCAGGCTGCACGTATCAGCCAGTGCCTGCATAGTAAACTAACTAGTCATTCAGTAGTTTTAGTACAGATTGTAAGAACAGTGAAGGTATGAGCATGAAGATCTTTGCACTAAAGTGCTTGAATAGAAGATTGGAGACTGTACATGAAAAGGAATATTACTACTATTATAATCTTTTTCGAAGAGGGCATTTTAGATTGTTGGAAGCGGACACTCCAAACGTCTTGGTTCAAAGGTCACTGTTAAAGCAGCATGAACCGAGCCGTTTGATTCGCCCGCCTCTAAAAATAAATTAGAAAACAAAAAAAAAGGAAAAAGCCCACAGCCAAGATGCAGGCCGAAGGGCGGTGTGCCGCCGCAGCTGCGGCAGCAACAGGGGAGCTTGATCAGTAGCGGGGCGTGAACTAGGTCCAACTTGCCACATTGGAGGAGTGGCCGCCGTGCATCCGAGGTCCATACGACATCCGAGGCCGCCGCAGCAGCAATGAAAGCAGTCATCGGCGTGCTGCTTCCTACTGCACCGAAATGTATTGGATAGATCCCATGCACCAGTTTAATGATAAGAGAGCCGCCAGTGGAGCCTTCCATTTTCTGTACATACTATCAGTCCAGGCTTCCAGCTAGACAGAGTTGAAGTTGCATCCAACCAGAGTATGTCAAACAAATAAATCATCATGGAATAAGTTGTGATACCACAAACTATGCATGTACCACCGATGCTATCATGTAACAGTCGACAATGACACAAACAAACAAAGGTCAATATGGAGCTTCCACCAATGATATTTTGCAGGTGCTATTTATCAATTGTGCGAAAAATGGAATGAAACATTCCACCATATATGCTGGTGAACCATACCATCAATATGGTCGTGGACACGAGGTAAGCTTATAATAAAATCTGAGCCCACTTTTGTCATGTGCATAATTAGTCACCGGCATGAGTAATTATGCCACACTTCAAGTTGGCAACCAAATAGCATTCAACATTATTGATGAATCTTGCTGAGCTTTAATCCTTAGGTATCGCCAACAGTGGCAAGTACATTGTGGGTACCAACTAGAAACCAAATGCCATGAGAGCTTGCAACAATAGCCACTCCTTTGCGCCTTCAGTTGCATACACTACGGGAAACGGGGGCTTTGTCGAGTGCTGCAAACTTTGCCGAGTGGCAAACAGAGGGCACTCGGCAAAGAGCCTCTTTGCTGAGTGCCAGATCCGGCACTCCGCAAAGATATCTTTGCCGAGTGTCTCACACTCGGCAAAGCGAAGCACACGGCAAACGGGCTCTTTGCCGAGTGTCCCACACTCGGCAAAGAGGGGCACTCGGCAAAGTGGGGCCGGACATACGACATCCATGGCCGTCACCTTTGCCGAGTGCCCTGCCGTTAGGCACTCGGCAAAGGAGTCACCTTTGCCGAGTGCCACGTGGTCCGGCACTAAGCAAAGGTTTCTTTTGTCGAGTGCCGATTCTGGTGCTCGGCAAAGTATAATTTTTTGTTTTTTTCTTTCTATTTTTTTTGTCGAGTGCCGATTCTGGTGCCTTGATACAGTAAATACATCTCGACTTTAAAAGTTGGGACAATTTTGACTTTTTGTGCTATATTTCTTTTATTATTTTTGTTTCTTTGAATTTTTCTGACAACTTCAAATTTGAACTACTGGTACATGAAATAATAGAATTTGGTCATTCAAAAAATGGTATTCATGATGTTCGGAGTATGTTGAGGCCGTATCCAGGACCTCGCATGAAGATATGTTGAGGCCATATCCAGGACCTCGCATGAAGTTACGACCATATTGGGGTCGTAACATGACGAGTTACGTACGAGAAAAGTGTTTTTAAATTATATAAAATCCAAACGAAGTCCGAAAATGATGAAACGTGTCGAGGTGTGTTCTCATCGCATGTGGAGGCTGTGGTAAAAAATTGAGAAAGTTTCGAGCAAGTTGCGACATCGAGTGCCTAAAACACAGACATCTCCACATGTGATCACAGTTGATCACATGTGGGGATGTGTAGGTTTTAGACATCTGGCATTGCAACTTGCTCCAAATATTTTTAAATTTTTTTCATAGCCTCGACAGGCGATAACATGACACCTCAATAAGTTTCGTGATTTTTAGACTTTGTTTGGATTTTGTATAATTAAAAAACACTTCTACCACACCTGAATGGTCATGTTTCATAGACAAGGCATGCAAACTTTTTGTTGAGTTTATGGACACGACCTCAAAATAAACTCTCCAACATGAATATTATTTTTTGAATGGCTACGTTTTATTATTTCATGCACCTGCAGTTCAAACTTGGATTATCGTGAAAAATTCAAGTAAATAAAATAAATGAACAAAATATAGCAAAATATTATAAAAAGGTCCCAAATTCAAACATGTGCTTCAATACAATATGTTTGGGCTACAGAAAAAGTTTGAATTCAAAATTAAAAAATCAAATCTTTGCCGAGTGCCATGTTTGACACTCGGCAAAGTGGCTCTTTGCCGAGTGCCGCCGACGTGGCACCCGGCAAAGATTCCCTCTTTGCCGAGTGCCGCCGACATGGCACTCGACAAAGATTCCCTCTTTGCCGAGTGCCGCAGACGTGGCACTCGGCAAAGGTGACACCAATTAAAAGGCCCACCAGGGCCTTATCTAACTCTAACCGGCCACCACCCACCCGCGCCCCCCCGCGCCCCACCCCCCAGCCGCCGCCGCCGCGCCCTGCCGCCGCCGCGCCCCACTGCCGCCAGCCGCTCGCCCCACCGCCGCCCACCCCGCCTTCCCATCGCCAGGGAAGGGAAGAAGAAGGGAAGGGAAGGGAAGGGAAGGGAAGAAGAAGGGAAGGGAAGGGAAGGGAAGGGAAGAAGAAGAAAAAAAGAAGAATGGAAGAAGAAGGAGGAGGAGAAGAAAAAGAAGAAGAAGAAGAAGAAGGAGAAGGAGAAGAGGAAGAGAAGGGGAAGAAAAGAAGGAAGAAGAAGAAGAGGAAGAAGGGGGGAGGAGGAGGAAGAAGGAAGAGGAGGAGAAGGAGGAGGTTCGTCGGCCTTCACCCCGCCATCTTCTCTACAAGGCATCCCCGTCAATGCACGTGTCGTGACTAGGTATATCGCCCTTCTCTGCTTGTTGGCCTTCGTGCCGCTCTAGTCATCGGCCTATGTGCCGTTGTGATTGTTGGCCTTCGTACCATTGTTTGTGGATGTCGGCCTTCGTGCTGTTCTTTTTGTAGGTTATCGAAACCTCCCCGTGTAGGGGAGGTTCTGTCAAAATTTTTAATAACTTATAGTTTTATTTGCAGACCCGTGGGTAACTTATAGTTTTAATAACTAACCTATTGCCCTTATTTGCAGGACCCGTGGGAGAGACTCAGCCACCCTGATAGTCTTCATCACCACTGCCCCGCTAGCCTATCTCCACCGCCACCCTAGGTATAAATCACCTCTCTTCCTTACCATTGTCATACGTATATCGCGTAGCCGAGTTAGGTGTCTCCCGTCCGAAAGGGATACACGGTCGTTGGTATGCGGATTAGTGCATATCTGCGACGGTATCTCTTTTGGACTGTCCACATTTTTTGGATAGCCTGAGGATGCGTAGATGGGTTAGCTTCCATGTTCCTCTCCCGTCCGACTCGGAGTTTCGGCAGCACCCCCTGTTGTTCTCCGGATACACACTCTCCCCGCCGGGACGTGTATCGGGAGAACAGCGGGGAGGTGCTGCCAAAATTTCATCTCGGACGGGAGCAGAGCATGGAAGCTAACCTCATCTATGCATCTTCGGGTGGGAATAGGACCTATCCTTCACCTATTAGATGGTAGGAACGCCTTGTAGATGCAAATGCTGGTTTTATTACCCGCTTACATTGGTGTATGATAGAGGATGGCTGACCGTGAGTGGATGTACACGGGCTTCGCAAGTAAGACATCTGAATGGGTTTGGGGGACCAATGCTTTCTTGGAGCATGCATTTGGCCCAGCTGCTAAAGGGTCGAGTCAGATGCTGTGTCCTTGTAGCAAGTGTAAGAACGAGAAAAAGAAACAAAAGTGTGTCGTGCGAGTAGATATTCACAATAACGGATTTGTTCCAAACTATACCCGTTGGACACCATGGTGAACACCATTGTATTAGGGAGGAGGTGGTGAGACCCCTCCTCGAGGAGTATTATGCAGATGCTGGGATGGCAGACATGATGGCAGACTTTCACGATGCATGGTTCATTGAAGGAATAGAGGTGGAGGAAGATCTAGAGGAAACCGCAAAGGCGTTCTACACCATGATGGAGGCGCACAGAAGCCCCTTCACGAGAAGACAATGGTTTCGCAACTGGATGCCATTTTATGCCTAATATCATTGAAGTCGCAACTGGGTATTTGTCGAGACGGCTTCGATCTCGTGTTGACAGTTGTTGGCAAATTGCTTCCGGATCCTCACACCCTGCCGAAGAACACGTACAAGTCACAGAGGCTCCTTCGTGCACTTAAGATGTCGTATGAGGGGATCCAAGCTTGTCCAAAGGGGTGCGTCCTATTCAAGGGAGACCATGAGATAGCAACACACTGTCCAAAGTGCAAAGCCTCTAGTTTTGTGGAGGTAGAAGACAATGATGGCAAGAAGAAACAATCTAAGATCCCCGAGATGGTCATACGGCACCTTCCTTTCCTACAGAGGCTCCAACGGCTGTACATGACAGAGGAGTCCGCAAAACAGATGACGTGGCACAAGAATGGCAAAAGATACAATGACAAGATGGTACACCCAGCGGATGGTGATGCATGGAAGCACTTTGATGACATGAATCCTGGCAAGGTTATGGAGGCTCTGAATGTACGTGTAGCACTGGCAACAGATGGGTTCAACCCATTTGGAATGATGGTGGCCCCATACACTTGTTGGCCCGTGTTCGTGATCCCCCTCAATCTTCCTCCCGGCGTCATGTTTGAACCCAGGAACATGTTCTTGACACTAATAATACCTGGACACCCGGGCAACAATATGGGTGTATTCATGCAGCCAGTGTGGGATGAATTGCAACATGCTTGGGAAGAGGGGGTACTTACGTACGACCGAGCTACAAAGAGGAACTTCACAATGCATGTGTGGTACCAGTATTCAATGCATGATTTCCTAGCGTATGGCTTATTCAGCACGTGGTCTGTTCACGGGAAGTTCCCTTGCCCAACATGCAAGACAGATGTGATGTTCACTTGGCTGGCCAAGGGTGCCAAGTATTCATCTTTTGACAAACATCGGCAATTCCTTCCTCAGAACCATGAATTGAGATGAGATGAAAAGCACTTCACGAAAGGTGTTCAAGTCACCGACCCCATTCCTCAGGTTAAGAGCCCTGCTGACGTCCTTGCCGAGATAGAGGCTCTCCAAATTGATAAAAAGAATGGTGGTTTTATTGGATATGGTAACGACCACATGTGGACTCATATATCGGGCAACAACTGGGTCTTTCTACCTACAAGATCAAGAAGGACGGACATCGGCTCACTCCTGGAACATTGACAGCCTTAGAAAATATTACACATAGAATGTAAGGACTCCATGGAACTATAAGCAGAGGTCCATAGATTTAATCTTCTGCAATTTACATTTCTTGTAAAATTAGCTTGCACTCTTTTCCTCACACCGGGGCTCCAAATTGGAGGTGAGGTTTTTAACGAGGCAAGACCATATGTAATCAACCTCTAAAAATATAAAGAGGACCCCAAAAATGATACAAGTAATCGAAAGCAGCCAGCACCGCGGCTGCAATATTCGACAACACTTCACGATTTGCAAGGTCGCTTCATGCCTATCATTAAGGAAGACGAGAAGGCATGAAGCGACCTCTGGGGAATGCCACAAGTCCTCGAAAAAGACCTATCATATCAGGCATCAGGGCAGGCACCTGCAACCACGAGTTGCAAGATAATCAGAAAAAGACCTGCGAACCAATGCAGGCACCGGTAGCTCTAAAATGAGCATAATGCTAGTCAGTAGCAATAATGTCCTCTGAAACAAAGTATTACCAAACCAAAGGGAAAACGAACCTACAAAGCAACCTCCGAGCCAAACACATTTCAAGGAGGAAGCAGGAATAATACAAAAAGAACCCCGTGACATAAACATTCCAAAATGGAGGCAACAAAAAATCTTTATTAATTAACTTTACATTTACAACCGATAAGGCTCATTGCGTCTCGCTCACAACAAGAACAATACATGAGACCAAAGCGCACAACCTCTGGTTCAAGATATCTAGCCACTCCACCCAGTTAACCTACTACCACAAGACATGGAAGTGGACCGGAGGTTGTCAACACCTCAGCCTACAAAAGAGCAAAGAGTGCAACCTCCGGAAGTACACCTAAAGGTAAGAAAACTAAGACTCCCTAAACCATAGGTGCTGGTGGAGGTAAGCCCTGATCAGTCACAGAATACCCCCTATGGCCTCCCAACTGCATACCACCCTATGCCTCTGGAAATCCAGTTAGCTGAATCAAGTCCAACAGTCACTCATGAAACATCCTTAATTTTGCGCGAAGGGAAAATACACAGAATGAAGGATATAATGATAGCCCAGGAGGTCAAATCATCAATTATCCAACAATTGATTACAAAGCCATACATCGAATAAAAGAATACAATAGAGGGGTTTACATAAATGTTACATCGCCACATGACGGAATCATCAGAGTGTCTAGCATCCAGAACAGCTACATAAGTAGAGGGATATCGTAGAGGCAATGTCTTGCACCATCTTGAGCGTAGGCATGAGACCATCTAATCTTCGAGCCCATCGTCGTCGTAGGCGTAGTCGGGCTCACTTGCCAAATAAGTTTCAGTACGATTTGTACTGCCACAGGCTCCCACCCTATGCTTTGCTTATGCTTTGTGGTAGGTGGATGCAAATGGATATAATCAAGATACCTATTATTTGGCTATAGTTTCCTATGCAAGTATCATCAATATTATATAGTAATTGTTCATCAAGTTTTAATCCATTCCCATCCCACAACACCATACCACCAACCATCATCCTCTCAGCCCACTCAACAACTACGCTCACACGTGGCGGCAATGGACAACTCCCTCTCATCCATGCCTAATCGGCCATCATGCCGTAGGGTAACAACAACAACATCACTCAGGGGGAGGTAGAAGGGACTCATCTCACTACCCAAGAGAAGCGTGGGTCACGGGATAGCCATACCGAGGCTGCAGACTATATATAGATTCGAATCAACTCTGCAGAGTGTGTACACCTGTAACCGGCTAATGCCAACTATCGACAAGATAACCATACTTAGCCATACTTAGCCTTCAAAATCAGTATGTCCAGCACAAAACATAGCAGTGACCACCTTTTCTCACATCCCTTTTCCTATGGGTACAGGTGTTCTTTCCTTGCTTTCTCAACAGTCTCCAAGTTGCTTAGCCCTTTCAAAAGTAATTCTTGTTCAACATGGCGCAACATGTCATCCAGGAAGTCCTCTGCTTCTTCTTCTTTGTCCATGTTGTTCTCTTGACCATGATCATCCTCCCTTGAATAAAAAACTGATCATCCTCCCCACCGCCACAACCTTCTCCACCACCTCTATCGTCATATGCTAAAGTAGTACCATGCACTGGGTTCTGATGGGTGCCATTGTCTTCTTCCATAAATTCTGGTGCTTCCTCTGACCCTCCCATGTTCCATGCCTCTTTACTTCTCTCACCATGATGGTCCCAAACCTCGTAGTTCTCCATGAAACCCCGTCGAACCAAGTGTGATCTTATCGTTTTTGGATCACTTCATACTATAAGGTTCCGACAGTCACAACAGGGACAATAGATATCATTTGTCTGCTTGATCAGAGCGTGTCTTTTAGCAGCTTCAATAAAATCATTGACATCAGCTAAGTAGGATGCTTCAAATCTTTTTTTTGTATACATCCATGACCGGTCCATAGTTGGCCTTCAAAAACAAAAGGTATATTTGAATCAAGGTAGGGTTCTCATATAACTACAACAGCAATTAATTGATGTATATATTGGTAGGGGGAAAAAATCGAACACTTTGCATGCATGTCTCCAGATCTAGCCGGTTCAAGACAGAAGAGCTTATAACCAAGCAGGCTGTTCGGAAAGTGTTTAGGGATGCCAAAATCTCACCTCATCGTCGAAGAGCAAAACCTCCCCCACGCAACTTTTGCTGCTCCTCGCGGCCTCCAAGTGCTCAGCTGAAGATACCAGAGAGGATATTTGGCGGGAGTTCAGCGCGACCCGAGGAGGAAGAAGGGGTATTTGGCGGGATTTTGGTCAAAGTTTTATGGGCGGTTTACATAAGGACACTGCGTCTAAAATTAGGGCGGTTTCGTTACGTCCACTGCCCTTGAGGATCCATCCGTTAGAGGCGGCTGGATTAAGAGAACCACCTCTAGAAACCTGAATCTTAACAAACGGGTTTAATTACAACACCCGCCTCTGAAGGTACGCGATAATCAGAGGTTGTTTTCTTTATGAAACCGACTCTAAATATATATCATCAGGAGCGGTGGCGAAGCTACAGTGCTGCCCCACGATTGTAGGGGCGACGTGCTATGCCAGCCGCCTCTACTAAAAATGGGTGGCGTTACTGATATCGATTTTTGTACTAGTGTACGGGCTAGCCTAAATATGAGTAAGGAGGGCTGTCGTTGTTACTGCTTCATCTGCCAATCAGATACGGTCAATCAGTAACAGCCAAGAACGCAGTGTTCCAGGAAAGGAATGAAGGGAGATAAGTCATGTTTGAGGATGATGGCATTGGGTCTATGCTCCATATCTCTCTAGTCATAACAGAGTGAGCGGTCATGTGTTATTTGCCCGTGTGTGATGGCGACCGCTGCTTAATTGCTTGCCGTTTAACTGATTGTATATTCATCAACTTTGCGTTGTTACTATTAATACAGTAGGTCTATTCCAGCAGCATACAAATGCAATTCTTGTGCTTTAATTACTACCTCTGTTCATATCTAATATGTTCCAAACTTCCAACGCTACATGCAACAGATCTCTTCATTGATTCCTACCTTGCTCCAGACAAAAGAATTCTTACTGCATCTCACTTCCAGCATATTTTGTATGCCCACACTCTGATGGTTATGTCATCATAGTCGACATTTCTTTTTTCTCCATTTCCTTCTTTCCTAGGCTAGAATAGTCATGATGTGGGTAGAAAAAAATTGAATGTTGTGTTAATATGTATACTCCATATATTGCAAAATATGTGTAAATGTAGCCATTTAATAAGATGGTGAGCCTGCCTCCATCTTCACTGGACAACATTTACCTGCATATACTGTACACAGTAGTAGTACTAGTAGCTTTCTCTTTTATTTTGGATGTTTAATGTACGATTTAATATATGATTGGCCAGACAGGTGGTGGTGGTTGAAGAACTAAAGCCACTAGCTAGCTCTAGGTCAATCCGTGCAACCACATCTTGCCAATAAATACTTATCTCCTCCTCACTGTGGTGCACCTTCTGACCCACGAAGAATATGCATATAATATGGCTAGTATAGCAAGGAGACAAGCTAGAGCATATATGGATTGCCATCACAGGGTCGTGTAGGTTCCTTGGGCTGGAGTGGGACGCAGCAGGATTTCATAGGACTAGAAGGCAGCAAGGCCTCTCCCAACATCTCCAGTTTGCATTCCATCTCGACAGTCTTGCATGAGGGAATGCCTTCGAACAAGCGCTGTGTCGCTCAACCAGGTGATACAACCCTGCTCGATTAATGCGATAAAGGGATCAGAAAGGTTTGAACCTGCGTATGGACCCTGATAGTGTCGGAGTTCTTGCTGTTTCACAAGCCTCAGCCCATTGAGCTGACATTGGCAATTCTTGGGCTGCTATAGCGTGAATTCTGGCAGCAATGCACAGCTTCACATTGCGCCATATATATTATTATTTGCCATGATGAGATGCACACACACCCCTTGACTGGTGTGGTACTTGCTTAAAAGAAATGTTTACGTCATCACAGCAAAGTGCAAATTTTTTGCGAGACATAGTAAAGTACAGTTTATATTAAGACCATAAACATTATCAGTAAAATACAAAAAAAGGGATCTTTGAATTAAAAGTGTAATAAATACAAGCACAAGAGTTCGCAACAACGAGAACATGATTTTCATTCAAGCTGAAAGACTCGTACTCGAGCTATTGCTGACGGTGATTATCACTCCCTTGTGGCTATTCGAGCATGATTCTGCTAACCTGAATTCCTATTTGATTATTTGTTGTTTTGGACTCATAACTTGTGCAATTTGGAGCTGCTGGTCATGGCACAACGACAACATAGGTGCTGGTCTGGTTGTGAATAACTACATCCTCATAGTGCATTGTGAGTACTAAGCTGCAATTCTAGAATAGCGTGGATGTGGTGAGAGATGACATAATAGCTATTTCGATCTATTGCTGGGCCGATCAGTCATACACCACCAATGTTGTCCTATGAGGAGACTTGAGCTGAGGTTCGTGCTTGTGTCTGTGGTATGCATCACCCAGCGCCCTAGACTCCTTCAGAGGCTGTGGAGGAGGTGCCAATGGCTGGAACACCCTGTGCGTCTCATAGCCGTTGACTCAATGGAGGCAGATATACTTTAAAGTTCAGCACAGCTGCACGATCAAGTGCAGCACCATCCTGAGCACCTAATCTTATCGTGGCGCTGACATACATAACTAACCATATTATAGCTGACCTGTGGCTCTGTGCTTGCTTAATTTCAGCAAATGGAGCTATACCATCATGTGTATCCTCAGCTTGAATTCCTGCTGCATCTCAGTCCAGCTAGTAACATATTTGATCCACTAGCGCTATTTAATATCTTCGTAACGTTTCCTATTTAAACATTTGTTGTTATGGACTCATAACTTCTGCATTTTCCAGCTGCTGGTGATATGGCACAAGCACAACAAGAACCAAACTAGCTATTTATAGGTGTAGGATGCAATCCACCGGTACTGTTTTTTATATATACTTATCCACTGTATAAATTTTATAGGTTGATGAGGGCAACCAAACTCTGAGAATTTTTCAGAGACTAGAGGACAAAAGGAGTTTATCTATTAGATAAAAAACTGAAATTGGCGTGCTAGAAAAAAAGATACGTGTTGCTGGTGGCCGGTCTCTGGTAGGTGAAGAGAGTGAATAACTGAAACCACTTGGCTAGTCCCAGCAACTACAGCATACCTATAAACAACTACGTCCTCACAGTTCCTTGTGAGTACTGAGAGACAATTGTAGAAGAGCGAGGATGGCGAGAGAGGTGAAAATAACTACATCCATTGGTGGGCCCATCAGTACATTCCATGGGTCGCCCTGATCAGTACATTCCAATGGTAGGGATTGGCTCAACATCAACTCTGATCCCCATTCCATACATCAAGTGCAGGTTGTTACTGTGCACCAGCCAGGCGCAATCATCCTTCATCATTCAGACGGAGAGGTGGTGTCCATGAATGAAATGAAAGCCGTGCTAGTGCCTTATTACATTCAATTTGTATACTGACTTAACATATGTAAATGGAGTCTTACTCAACAAACATGATGGTTATTTGTCTGAGGACACCATCCCTATAATGTTAGTATTTGAGGACAAAAATTCGCAACACCCTCACATGATGTTGTTTGAGGTCTGCAACAAACAGCCCTTTGTTTAATAGAAAAGGAAAACAAACAGCTCTCTGCACCGCACACTTCAGCTTTGTGCATTCTAATTTGGACTAGTATGATCAGTAGTGAAACCAAGTACAAACCATGTATGTTGGTCCACAGGAATCGAGTGCAATCCACTCCATACAGGAACCACCTCACCATGCAACCCACTGGCTTCATTTTCGAAAGAAAATCATCCAATGACGTAGGCTTTTACTCCGTATTAAAAGATATCCTGAAGTCAATCATATAGTAATGACCCATATATAGCTTTCACTCTGCTTGCTGACAACAATTTTTCATTATCTATATATAATGAAAGGTCCAGGAGATCGATGGAGGTGAGCTGGGGAGTAGAGACGAGATAAAATATCGTTTGAGACACACGGCAATATCATATATCGGTGGGTGATGAACTGATGATCAATAGGCTGGGAATGGGATGTGTTGGGAATTACGAAGCCTCCACCCTCAATAAACTAGTATGCAAGAAGTGGTGATCTTGGTCCCTGACCTCGGCACAGAGGCAGATTTCAGAGCCATCCGGCACCAAATGTGGGCAACTGTCATGCAAAACGACATTGCGCACCAGAAGGAAGATTGAGGGTGGCGTGGGCTCCGTCATCCCTGCCGACTGCTGATAGCAGCCAGCTGTGGTTCAGGCGTTGTCCAGTCTGCTCTGCTCCCATGGAAACAAGTTCTCAAAATTCTGCTGTACCGTGAGGACGCCCAAGTCTTGGTTGTAGGATGACATTTTAGTTGTGCTAAAAAAACAGTTTGGTACTATTAATTCAGTGTTGGAACCGGTTCTGACAAGTTTAAAGTAAAGGTAGAATGCCCGGACCAGACGGTTTCTCTTTTAATACCAAATGGGGAATTACAATGTGGGCCCAATAGTAGGTGGCCCTATGGCAACTAGAGGACCATCCTCCTTCATTCACAGGGGCATGGCCTTTTATAGTGGCTCCCCAGCTCAAGATTGAAAGTACGAGCGTGCCTCGAATGGAAGTTTTGAAACCCTAGATACTGACCCTATTACATGTGGGCTCCCTAGGGGTAGGCTGGTCCACCATTCCCTGGCCATGGCCGCGGGCTGGGGGAGTCGAGGTCCTATCGATCAGCCTCCGCCTGAGAGACAGTCGTCGCCACCGGACTTCTGTCATCGATTGGCTTCGTGGCCTCCACGGAGGCTTCCCAGCGGAGGTCTAACCTCCGGGGGGGGGGGGGTCAGCCTCCGCCTGAGCAACGGTTATCGCCAATGGGCCTCCGCCGTCGGTTGGCTCCATGGCCTCCGCAGAGGCTTCCTGCCTGGAGACCTGACCTCCGGCGGCTCCTCTCCAGGACCTGCAGGTATGAGCCAGATAAATGCAGTCGGAACTGTAAGTCAGACATAAACCAGAGGTAATAGGCTCCTCTGGTCTTGGGGCATTCCGCGCTTGAGGGTTAGGTCCAGCGGAGGCGGGTCTAGCCATCAACATGCCCCTAACCGTGGAGGCTGTGCTTACCTCTGACCCCCTGGCCCGTTGAACATTGAACCAGAGGTTTTGCGCTTTACCGTTGCTCGGTTTTTAATCTTAGGCGTTGATTTTGAGTAGGTTCATTGCGGCCATTCGATTCGTGGATCGCCGTGACCGTTGGGCTGAGAAGTCGAGGTGCTGCATCATTGCCTATATAAGGGGGATAGGCTGTGAAAACGACCCGTGCTCCCCTTTGCTCGCCACCTCACAGTTTGTTCTGCTACATACTGCCTTCGCTCCCATTGCGTAGGTTTCCTCTCTCGTTTGTTGCCTCCACTTTTGCCTTTGCCTTGGCATCCTGTCACCGTGGCACCTAGACGCCCCTGCTGTGCGCGTCGTCGTCTATTCTCCGACCCCTATTCCTAGTTCCAGGGTATCGGAGTCGGAGGTTTCCTTGCTCTTTTCGAGCAGTGCATACTGGCTGCTGCGGAGGCTAGGGATCTCGAAGAGTCGCTAACTGACGTTGAAGCTTCCCCCAGTGAACTGATGCCTCCGAAGAGTTCTTTGTCTGGTTCGGAGGTCAGCTATGACTTTGGTCATAGCCTGATGACCCAGGTGATGATTGATGGCCTTGAAAAGAAGGGTTACATTCCTGCTGGCCGCGGGCGGGCTCCGGTTGTGGAGACTATCCCGCTACCTGAGAGAGACGAAGCCATTGTGTTCATGGACTTCTTCACCTGCGGTCTTCACTTCCCCTACTACAACTTCGTTCGGTATGTACTCGAGTGGTTCGACGTGCAACTTCATCATATGACCCCCCATGCATTTCTGAACATGAGTAAATTCCTTTGGGCTGTCGAGTCTTACAGTGGGGGATCAGCATAAACACTTTTGTAGAGTTTTATGAGTTGCAAAAACAGCCAATGTACATTGGTACAAAGCTTGCTCAGTTCGCATCATGTAGCTTTATGGCTAAGAGGAATCCTGACAAGGGCAAGGAAAAAATTGCTATTTCTTGGTGCCAGAGGGGGAAATGGGAGCCTACTAACTGGATGGACTACTGATTTTACGTGAAGACATCTGGCGCTTCTAAAGTCGAAGAGGATGGTCGGAGGATCATTACTTTTCCTTTTACCTCCGTTATGACCCGGATGGATCCGCACACTAGCATCAAGCCGGAGGTGACCATCTCGGAGAAAAGGCAATCATGTACCCAAGCATTTGCTGAGGCCTGCCGTTACTCTAGAGGAAGGGATCTTGTGGAGGAGATGATTGCCTCCAATTTCTGGCCTCTGCTTGGTGGCTAGGACATGAAGAAATTTGTTGTACAGAAACTGGATCTTCCTATTTTTGGTGTGGCTGGCGGTATCCCATGTTCACACTTTGGGCTGCAGCTCCCTGAGGGTCAGAGCAATGAGGACTTTGTCCGTGCCAAAGAGCAAAAGGCTGTCAAAATACTTGGTGAAGTTTTTGAGAAGGAATATCTCACCCGGAGGTCTAAGGCTGGTATCATGCCTCGCCTCAATAGGGCCTTTGAGGAGCTCGGCATTCACTACACTAAGTGCGAGCTCCATGAAAAGTTAAAGAAGAAGAATGAGAAGAAAGAGCTGACTGTTGCCGGCACTGCTACGAAGGCCGCCGAGGGAAAGAAAAGAAAAGTTGGAGTTTTAACGCACGGAGGCCTGAAGAAATAGAGAGAGGCCTCCGCTAAACCTGCGGAGATGCAGGACATTTTCGAAGATCTTTATGATGAAGTTAATCCAGGGATGGAGGTTGAGACTCTGACGAAAGCTGATGCTTTGGCGTTGCCTAGTTTCGAACATCCGTCTCAGCGTTCTCCGTCGCCTACTACTTCCCCGGAGGTGTCCCATGTTTTAGCAATTGACGCCTCCGGCCCACCTCCGGTTCGGCCTATTTTGACACCTGCCGATCCTCTGCCTCAGCATGTTGAGACCGCGCCCTCCGAGCTTCCTGTGAAACCATTTGCCAGTGCGTATCTTGACACCAGTTCTGATGAGGATGAACCGAAGGCTGGTGTTGCGGCTCATCGTGCTGAGGAGCCAGCGGAGACTGCTCAGCTTGGAGTGGAGGGTACTGAGGTCCACGCGGATGCCTACACTTTTGAGTCAAGGTAATGTTCTTGCTCAGAGTATGACCTATGTGGATTTTTTAACTTTGAAGGTTTTTTGTGGTTATGCCTCTGATGGGGAAGTTTTCTTGCTTGATGAGCATGTATATTCTATTTTTGAGATTTTATATTTTCTTGTTTCCTTGTGTGACTTCTTTTTTTTGTGTTTCTGTTTTAGATAGCCTCACTGTTGAGGCCGCTCAGACTGCCCCTCCACCGCCTCCGGCGTCTGATGCACCATTTCTCGGAGGTGCTATTACTGAGTCAGCGCCTACGGCTCCGCAACCTCCAGTGGGCATGGTTGGCTCTGGGTCTTTCCCATCCAGCAGCTGTCCCGATGAGGGCATAAGTGCCCTCCTTGGCTGGGTGATGTTATGGGCAGAGACTTGTACCATCGTCTAGCTGGGCTGCCATTTCAGACCTTGATGAATGCCAATATTAATCATCATGTTATTGTAAGTTTGGTTTCATTTTCTCTGTTTTTAGATATATACTCTTTCTTATGTATTTAATTTTGGCATCACTTTGTTGCTATTTCTAGAGCGCCACCTTGTCCATGGCTGTTGAGACCAGTAGCGGTGCTGGACTAGTAAAAAAAGATGACACTATCAAGGTCTTGAAGGAGGAGATTGAGTCTCAGACCCAAGAGAAGGGACGAATGCTTTAGAAGACCTCCGGCTTGGAGAAACAGCTACCAGCACTTGGGGTTCAGTCTGATGAGTTGAAGAAGTCTCTTACTGCTGCCAAAGAAGCGGAGGCCACCGCCAATCAGAGGGCAGACAAAGCTGTTGAGATTTCTAATCTCCTGCGCCAGGAAATGGATGTCGAACCGCAATTGACGGTGGCTCTTAAGACAAAAGTTGAAGAACTTGAGAAGGAGCTGACTACCGCCAGGTCGATAGGGCTAGAAGTGGCTGAGTCCTATGTCTCCACCGTCCAGGCTTTTGGTGGTGTGGCGACTCCGGTTAATCCTGAGGCTTTTACCTCCGGAATCTTTTCCTGGATCAAGGCGAACCTCAACAAGCTTAATGAGTTTATGACCAGAGTTTCCGATTTCAGTGCGAAGACCTCTGCCACCTATCAATGCAAGCTTTTTGTGTCCAAGGGCATTGTTCAAATTGGAAATTTTGATTGTGCTAAGCTAGGGGATCCTGCTGAACTTGGCAGAACAGACCGGTTTGTTAAGACCACCGTGCGTAGCTTTATGGAGAAGTTCTGGTCCAAGTTCGGTCGGTCAAAGACAGTTGCCATGGCTAATGTTGCTCGTGAAACAGTATGTATAGTTAACTTTTCCTGTCTTATTTTGTTGTAAGGGTGGCATTGGCAATTCTCTTTTCTTATTTTCTACCTTTTTCAGCAACTGAAGTATGGCAAGCGCAGTGGTCACGGCCTGATTTCTTCTGGCGGCACTTCTACACGCACCCGGGGATCTGCCGACGTTGGTGCCTCCGCTACTCAAGGCCTTCCTACAAGTGCTGGAACTGACACCATGATGGAGCAAGCAGTGGCATCTCCGAGGACTTGGACGGGGCCTCAGAACTTGACCACTGAAGAAGCGGTGTAGAAATTCATCTTGATTCATGGTTGTGTACATTTTTTCTTTTGCTGACCTAGTGCCAGCGCACACGTGTAAAGAACAATTTAAGTTGCTCTTGATTTTATAAAATATTAATGGCCGAATTGTCATGCGCAGGTCTACAGTTTGGGGCCTGTGCAGGAGGTCAAGCCTGTTACCTTTATACGCAATGATGTTTACGTTAGCGGCGAGCTTTGGGATTATTGGAGGTCGGCGTTTCCTAGGCGCACGGTGGACGACATGTTTGACTTTGTTCTCACCGACTTAGATGATAAGCGCTCTAGTTTTACTCATTCTCTTGCATGGCGTGGTCCAACTGGACCTTGGTAATTATTCTTGCTTGCACGGAGGTTGAGTGTTGCTATGGAACTGTTATTTGTGAGCTTGTTTATTTTGACCTCCGCTATACTGCGGTGGTCTGTTTGAATTAGTCGGAGGCCTTCGTGCTGGATTGCAATTTTGCCTCCGGGAGTGATTTCTATTTTCCTCCTCAGAGGTTGTAACCACTATGAAGCTCGTTCATATATTAATAACTTTGCTATATTGTTAACATGAGGTGGGTATTACAACCGCTATTTCTCTTCGACCAGTGCTGGTGCTGATTTTACTGTGTATTACTCTTTTATTGCTGTGCTCGACTTTGTGGTCTTTGGCCATGCCTTCGCGCGTCCTGACACTTGATCTGCGAAGGTGAGCCGTGGTTGATCTTAGCAGAGACGGGGGGACGCTATGAGTTCTTACGCGGTATCCCCCCTTGACTTCGTTTAGGCGATGACCCTGATTGGCTTGCGCTATCGTCTAACTTCTTTGGCATTATCCTGGAAACACTCATTGTCTCTGGGATGTTTTTTTTGCCAATCCTCTTACGAATTCTTGCGTGGTATCTTGCTATTTTTTTCGTCCGTATGCGCACTTCTGCTTTCATCTCCCATAAATGGGATTTGGCTACGGGGAGTTACTTGTGGTTGTCCCTTTCCTAATGCTTAGGCATGCAAACTTTGAGTTCTACCTCTTTTATAGTACCCCTTGTGTACTTTCCGTATCTTTGTTATTTACTGTTTTTGGTTTTGTACTTTTGCCTCTTGAGGCATGATGGTACAGGCACTTATTTTGTACTTACTTCCTTTAATGATAAGTAGCTACAGCTGGTTTAATGATGCTTGGGGGTCCTTATAAAAAGATTTGTTCCCCCCTTTGTTGTTTAGGCTGCTCTGTTGTGTACATTATACTGATGGTGCTCCCTAGGAGCTGTTTTTACATTGGTACAGTGTGAGAACTCGTAAAGGAATCGCCACATCAGTGAACTTATTGCCCACGGTTAAAGATGGTGATGCTTCTGCTTGTCAACGATACTCTATTTGTATTTCCTTTGTATCCTCGGAGATGGCAGCCGGCTGAGATCCTATTTAGTGTGGTTGACGTAAGGATTTTGGATGCGGTGGTTGCATGCCGACGGAAGGTGCAAAGTGGTGTGCTGACAGATAATTGTGGAGTTTGTCGTGTATCCTTAGCTTGCTTACCTTCGTATGTATTTTCGGAGGCTGCACTTTTTTCTCTTTTGTAGGCTGAAGTATTGGCAACCTCCGAGCCACTTCTATGTCTTGTGGTAGCAGGTTAACTATGTGGAGTGGCCAGATATGTTGACCCGGAGGCTGTGCCTTCAGGTCTAGCAGTTAAATACGTGCACTTTGCACATTGTTCCTATCATGAGCAAGGTGCAGTGAGCCTTATCAGTTGTAATCATAAAGTTGAATGATAAATGATCTCGCTTTACGTATTGCCTCCGCTTTGGAATAATAAATGATCTTATCGGTTCCTAGACTTAATTTTTGTAATTATATTGCCTCCGTTCTGGAATGTGAATGATGCGGAGGTGGCTTGACTTCGTGAACTCATACCTATGTGTGTGTTTACCTCCGTTTGTTTTAATATTGTATTTCGGAGGTCACTGCTCGTGAGTGTGATGTTACTTGCTTTTTGTGGTACCGGCGCCTGAGTTGGCTCACAGGTCTTTTCCTGGTTCGCTTGGCAACTTGCGGTTACATTTGCCTGCCTCGATGCCTGATATGCCAGGGCTTTTTCAAGGGCTTTTTGGCATTTCACGGAGGTTATTTCATGCCTTCTTGTTTCATTCACAACTTGTGGTTGCGATTGCCTGCCTCGATGCCTGATATGCCAGGGCTTTTTTGAGGGCTTTTGGCATTTCGCGGAGGTCACTTCTTGCTTTCTCATCTTTCTTAATGGTGGCATGAAGTGACCTTGTAAATTGTGAATAGTTGTCGAATATTGCAGCCGCGGTGCTGGCTGCTTTCGACTATTTTGGGTATCGTTTTTTGGGGTCTTTTATAGTGGCTCCCCAGCTCAAGATTGAAAGTACAAGCGTGCCCCCAATGTAAGTTTCAAAACCCTAGACACTGACCCTATTACATGTGGGCTCCCTAGGGGTAGGCTGGTCCACCATTCCCTGGCCACGGCCACGGACCGTGGCCCATCACAGCCTGCCAGAGGCCCATTAAGCCTGCTCCTTGTTCACAAGCCTCCCAGCCAGGCTCACTACGCCGTCCTGATAGAGGCAGTCTCGGGTTGCCGCCTCCTCCTCGCGGAGCCTCCGGGGGAGTCGAGGTCCTGTCGATCAGCCTCCGCCTGAGAGACGGTCGTCGCCACCGGACTTTTGTCATCGATTGGCTTCGTGGCCTCCGCGGAGGCTTCCCAGCTGAGGTCTAACCTCCGGGGGTGTCAGCCTCCTCCTGAGCAACGGTCATCGCCACTGGGCCTCCGCCATCGGTTGGCTCCATGGCCTCCGCGGAGGCTTCCCGCCAGGAGACTTGACCTCCAGCGGCTCCTCTCCAGGACCTGCAGGTATGAGCCAGATAAATACAGCCGAAACTATAAGTCAGACATAAACCGGAGGTAACAGGCTCCTCCGGTCTCGGGGCGCATCCCCAATATTCAGGACTCCCGAATTACGTATCTCTCACAAACTTCTTGTTGGTTCTTATTACTTGGAGTAGCATGTTTCATTGTATCCGTTTGGTTGGGGAGAAACTTAGTTGGGAATGAATTCATTATTCATTTAACAAAGGTATGGAACTGTATATGTGTTTGGTTAGAGGGACGGAAATGTTTCTCCAATCATATCTGCAGCGCCGCTATGCGCTATGAAACTGTGACATGGCTCTGCAGGTTAGTACTGCATAGCGGCCACCGTTTCTGATGCTCGGATCGGCCACAACAATGCAGGATAAGTTTGGATGCTGCTTCACAGAGTTTGGTATATTATCTGGTGAGCTAATTAAGGTGAACCCTGGCAAAAACGCAGTTGGAGTAAAACTGGTAGCCAGCCTCGGATACCTTTGCTTTGATTTGATTTATCTGTTTTAATTCTAGCATGAGGCATAGCATATCGAATATGAAAATAAAATTATGGTGTTATTCACTCTCCGTCATAATAGTTACTATTTTCTCTCAATCTGACACATATCTGTGGTAAATAAATACTTGCCATGTGTTGCTAGCAGAGGTGCACATGCCACGTTGGCTGGAGAACAAGCGAGGGATCAAATATCATATATAGGAATGTCAAATCCTTATCGTTTCCTTGATCCTCTAGTGTTATCGATGTCCATGCTGTAGGCACAATCAAACAAGAACATCGGTGCAAAAAACTATATATACAGGCCAAATGACTAGTACAGTAGTGGGAATAGGATACGTACAAGAGCATGAGATTGAGATGCATCGGGGAGCCCAGACTGACGGTAACGGGACATCAGTACGCCATTCTACACTTACTGCAGTTTGTGTTCTCCGTTTCTCAAGTCACCTTCGCAGTGAAATAAAGCAACCGAGCTGCGAGTGGCCGGGTCAGTGCAGTGAGATGGAGGGGCGCCGCAGTGGTATCATTCCTGGTTGCTCGCAGGAGAACCGAGAAATGCCATAGATTTCAGTCATGCCCAAGGCGGTATACTTAGAAACATGCCCTGACTCGAGAGAGCAGTGCGTTGGGATGTGCCACAGACCGGATGATCCAGATTGATGCACAAAACCGTATCCTCGTGTTGCACTATGGAAACATGTCTATGGAAGTTTAATTATGTTCTAACTATCCCATTATATTTGTCCTCAGTGTGAAGCATATGTTGTCCGAGAAATTAGACCAAATTAGGACACTTACAATATAGACTCTATCATGGTAATTATACAAACATGGCATTTTAATTCTGAAGAAGAGTTAAACAGGCAAGTGAAGAAGAAGCTATTAACCAATCTTGGAGAACAACGAAGTGAAGTTTCTGACTCAAGGTAGTATGCAATGGCTAAATTAAACCAAATAATTACTGAACTAGAGATGATTGAAAGATATGGTGTCCGAGAACCTCTAGCATGCTGCACATTGTATTCCCACATACATACACGAGCTACTTTTCTTTTGAAATAATGGCAGGAGCTCTACCTCTCAAGTTTTACGTACAAGAAAGGGTAGCCACACATGGCACCTACTATCATGAAAGGCTAACCCACCCACACGACACAGCAGAGTCCAAAACTACCATGTGTCAGCATAGTTAAAAAGCAGTCAGGAGCCGACTTCCATTGCCACGACAAAGATGATCCACCGTCTTTTGTATGCAAAAAAGTTTGGGGGAGCCAGGGAGGTCCTCACAATGGTTAAAGCTTTTAGTTAAAGAAAGAAGGAGAAGTTTCCAAGCTCAAGTTCACTATGAACAGCAGCTCCAACTTCCTGCTATGAACCTATGCCCCACCATCGGCTCAGCTTGGCAGCCCCCCAAGCAGATAGTCACCAAAGGGGGGTTGGCCCTATGTCATCATTGCCAAGCCACATCGCTAGATGGTACACTCCAACATCATAGTTGAAGTCCAGCCATCTCACGTCGACCAATTTTCAATAGTGAAGAATACATCATCCACTGAAGGAGACATCGCGACCGAGATGAATTTTCAATAGTGACTTCTTCTGGAAGGCATGACACACATAGCACCGCCGTTGCTCCCCAGAACAATCGACCGGGTTTTCAACTGTGGAACCAATGCTGGAGGGGAACACCGCGAAGGGTGAAGCATTGCATATAGGCGGCACAGCGAACGTGCACTACAGGAAACTCGTGCTTTGTCGAGCGCATGATGGTTTGCCGAGTGGAAAAACACGGGCACTCGACAAAGATCCTCTTTGTCAAGTGCCAAGCCCTTGACTCTCAGCGAAGTTAGGTACTCGGCAAAGACCATCTTTGCCGAGTGCTCGACTCTCGACAAAGATGGGAACTCGGCAAAGAGTGCCAGGGGCAAACGGCGTCCATGGCCGTCATCTTTGCCGAGTACCTGCCGTTGGGCACTCGACAAAGAATAGATCTTTGCTTAGTGCCAACCCTAGCACTCGGCAAAGGTCCTGGTGGCAGACTCCTGGGCCACGGCTGGCCCTTCTTTGCCGAGTGCCACATGGCCCACACTTGGCAAAGACCCTCTTTGCCGAGTGCGCCGTGGCACTCGGCAAACCTATTTTTTTATTTTGGCCACCAGTTTTTTGTGTACCACTCCTATAATGCCATGGTCAACATGTTCAAATTTGGCATATTTTTATTGCTTTTTGGTATATTTCTTCACTTTATTTCAATTTGTTGAATTTTTCCGCAAAATGTAGGTTTGAACTATGGGTACATCGAATATTCGTTTTGAATGATTCAAAAAATGATATTCTTGTTTTTGAGTGTAAGGTTAGGCCAAATCCAGGAACTAACCTAAAATTTCGATCAAAGTTCTCACGTGGAAACGCCACCAATTTCGGGGCGGGCAGTTTTTTAATTCTAAAAAATGCAAATAAATTCCGAAAATCGTAAAACTTGTCGAGATATCACGATGTCATGTACGATGTTCACAAACCTGTGGTAAAATAATGAAAAAGTTTCGAGCACATTGTCACGTACGATGTTCACAAACCAGTACATCCCCACATGTGATCACTTGTGATCTCATGTGGAGATGTCTCGGTTAGGCATCCGACATCACAACTTACTCGAAACATTCTCAAATTTTTATCATAGACTCTACATGCGATGACATGACACCTCAACAAGTTTTATGATTTTCAGACTTTGTTTGGATTTTATATAATTAAAAACAATTTCATCATAACTGGATGGGCATGTTTCGTGGATAAGGCATTCAAAATTTTAGGTGAGTTTATTGATACGGCCTCAAAATACACTCTCTAACATGAATATCATTTTTCGAAAGGCTACATTTTATTATTTCATGCACTTGCAGTTCAAATTTACTTTTTTTAAGAAAAATACAAGGAAACAAAATAAATTTAAGAAATATAGCAAAAAGTTATTAAAAAGTCCCAAATTTAACATGTACTTCAATACAATATATAAGAACTAAAGAAAAAATTTGAAATCAAAATGCAAAAAAAAAAAATCTTTGTCGAGTGCCACAAGTGACACTCGGCAAAGATAGCCTTTGCCGAGTGCCAGGTTGTGGCACTCGGCAAAAAGAATTGAAAAAAAATGTTGACAGAAGGCCTAGGCCCACTCGTCCACACACCCCAAACCTTATCCCCCTGCCCCCGAAACTGCGCCCCTGCCTGTTCACCCCATGCCGACGCCGCCGCCTCAACACGTCTGGAGTGCTGTCGCCACATTCCCCCCGCCGGAGCGCAGCCAAACCGCCCACCCCGGCCGTCCCGACTCGATGCGCCCTCCCCGTGCCGCCACGCCGCAGTGGCCCGCCAGACGCACCGACGCCGCCCTGCACCACTGCGGCCGCGTCTCGTGCCTGTCAAAGCGACCACGCTGCTCCGCCCACCAGCGCCCTAAGATACCACCACACCATGCGGCCCAGGCCGTCGGTGCCCCACTGCGCCCAAGGCCGGCCCGAGGCTGCGCCCTACCTCCCCTCCCCGTCCTAGTTGAGTAGGGAAGCTTGGTCGCCCCAGCACAACCCCGCCATCCCTGTTCAAAGTTATTAAAAAGTCTGGTTGAATACAATATATAAGGACTAAAGAAGAAAAATTTGAAATCACAATTCAGAAAAAAACAATTCTTTATCGAGTGCCACAAGTGAGACTTGGCAAAGATGGTCTTTGTCGAGTGCGAGGCTGTGGCACTCGGCATAGAGAATTGAAAATAATATGGACAAAAAGCCCAGGCCCACTCGTCCACACACCCCAAACCCTATCCCCCTACTCCCGAAACCGCACCCCCGCCTATTCAGCCCACGCCGATGCTGCCGCCTCCCCACGTTTGGAGTGCCACAACCACATTCCCCTGCCGGAGAGCAGCCAAACCGCCCACCCTGACTGTCCCGACTTCGCGCGCCTTCCCGCGCTGCCCCACCGCCACGGCCCACTACCCCGCTCTGCAGCCGTGGCCCGTCGGACGGACCGGTGCCGCCTGTCTGCCAGAGTGTCCACGCTGCTTTGCCCAGCGGTGCCCCACCTGCCACCACACAACACGTCCCAGGCTGTCTGCGCCCCACCGCGCCCAGGCTGGCCCGAGGCCGTGCCCTACCTCCCCTTCCAGTCCCAATCGAGCAGGGGAGCTCGGTTGCCCCGGCACGGCCCCACCATCCGTGCTCCTTGCCGCGGCATGAGGCGGCTGGTCTAGCCCCACCGACCCCGCTCCTTGGCGAAGCCTAGCACCTTGCCCTAGCCGTTGTTCCCCTCTTCGGGCAGTAGGTAGAAGGAGGAGGTAGTAGATGGAAGAGGAGGAAGAAAGGAGGAAGAAGAGGGGATGAGGAGCAAGAGGAAGAAGGAGGAGGAGGAAGAAGAAGAAGAAGAATAAGGAGAAGGGAGGAAGGAGGAGGAAGAAAAAGAAGGGGAGGATGAGGAAGAAGTAGAAGTAGAAGGAGGATGAAGAAGAAGGAGAAGGGAGGAGAAGAGGAGGAGAAGGGAGGAGGAGAAGGACCTTGGTCTGATGACCGTCCATGCCTTTCCTTGACGACGTTCGTCCACGCTGTTATTCCCGTCCCTCGCCGGAGAAGAAGGTAAAGCCCAGGGTTGTCAGCCATCATGCCTCTTATGTCTTGATGGTCTGATTTGTGGCCTTCGTGCTGTATATGTGTTGTCGGCCATCAAACTGGCTTCTTTCTTGTAGGTTTTGGAAACCTCCTCGTACAGGAGAGGTTGTGCAAATTTTTCAACTTATAGTGTTGTCTTTCTTCTTTTTCAGAGAAGGTCTTGTCAGAGGGGACCCAGAGTAGCTCAGCTACGCCGATCGTCTTCGTTGGCATTGCAGGTCTGCCAGCACCGTATCGCCTCGCCACTACACCGACTCGCCTTGGCCCCGCGAGCCTGACTAAACCGACACCTAGGTATAAATCGATCACCTCGCTTCCTTATAGTTGACGTAGATCACGTGACCCAGCTAGGCGTCTCCTGTCTGAAAGAGATACGGTCATTGGTATGCGGATCTTTGCATATATGAGACCGTACCTGTTTTAGATTGTCCACATTTTTTGGAAAGCCCACAGATGTGTAGATGGGTAAGCTTCCATGTTTTACTCCCATCTGAGTCGGAGTTTCGGCAGCACCTCCCCATCATTCTCCGGATACACACTCTCCCTGCCATGCAGAGGCCTTCGATCCGTCCACCCAGCCCCTGGATATAGACCTCCTGATGAGGTGTGGAGGACGGAAGCAGCACGGCCGGTACTATATGGCCCATAGTGCAATCAACCCGGCCACCGTTCCCATGCTCTATGCGATTTGATCAGGGAGCACGAGCTCCTTTGACCTCCTCGTACGACCTCAGCAGTTGAGCTCCACGCAGATGATGGCGGCATTTCAGGTAATTATAGTTTTATTCATTTTCAGATGACCATGTTTTTACCCCATCAAAACTGTCAATAAGACATTCTTTCCAGAAGGAAACCACCAAACACATAGTGACTTAGGTACAAATAACATGGTTCCACATGTACTTGTCATTATTTTGTTGTAGGCACTCATACACAGGTACTTTTTAGTGTCCAGAAGCTCCATATGAAGGATGGGCAACCAACCAAGTATGGACAAATGACAAACTAACTTCACATTCATTAATACCATAGCTTTCGGAGACAATGTGCAAAAGATGGGCACAAAAGTAGGATCGGCCGATCCCACTTTGGTGGGCCCAAAACCACCATTGTGCTTAGAATTGCATGGAGAGGCCACCTGTAGAAGATGAACATCTGATTCCACCAAAGGGAGATTGGCCGATCCCCTTGTGGTACCTTCCAGACACTGCCAGACCATCGGGATCCTCCCAACATAGTCCCAAGCAAGTGCCACCCTTGGATCACAAGTGGGTTTCCTATCAACGGTAAAAGATGAAGTCACATGGATCCATGGGCCCACAATGAAGGAACCGACATGACAAGAAAGTAACCAACACCTAGAATGGACTCTATGATATGCGGGGACACTCACCCATGGTCCCACCTGACGTAGAGGGGGTCAGTTGACCCCACCTTTGGGGCCCCAAAGCTCAACTTCACTCCAGCGAGGTGGGGATACCTTCTAAAAGACCCTGGCTAGGCCCACCTACCATAGGGGGGTTGCCTGACCCCCACCTTGGGCCTAGTCAATTTGGTTGAACCTCCACTGCCTTCCTCATGTTGAACATGTGATGAAAAAGCTCCACCGTTGATCCTAAGACGGTTATATGGCAGTTTGATCCAATGGTGCATGATGGAGGTCACATAGATCGATGAGGTGGCATTGGAGTAGCCCTGCTCCACCTCCCACCTGTAAATACCCCCTCACTCCCTCTCATTTACACACACCCACACACATTACACTCTTTATCATTAGTAGTAGTGTCCCTATGGAGGTTTCTCTCCTCCAGATGTAGAGAGGCGAGTTCGGGAGAAGAGCTGGGCCTGTCAAAGTTTGCCTTTTACGTCTCCAGGTCTTGCAAGTTCAGCTCAGGTTCGAATATTCAATTGAGCATTCAGTTATATTATTAAAGTATTTGCTAGTTCCTTGCTTATTACTTAGTATTTACTATTCAGTATTTATTTACTATGTAGTATATATTTAGGGTCAGTGCTTTACCTTGTTGCAATAGGTAGAGTAGTAATTAATAGTGTAGATGTGGGGTCTACGCTAGTAATTACCCTGGTTTGCATTCAGTTTAATGGATCGCAATGGTAGTCGGTAGGTGGTGATAGCCCTGTCCGGCCTACGTATGCCACCATGATAGTTCTGTTCTGTATGACTTAGGAGTGGACTCATTGACTCCCCTTCTCATCCCTTTCAATGAGTTGGTTGGTCCCAGGTGCCTGAAGTAGATCACTTTAGTAATAGCTATCCTACTCAATTATCTAGAAAACACATAGCTGAATTGACCAAGTGCCTCTCTATTCATCACCCCATTGTTCCATCATTACATCATCACTACCCTTGGAAAACTTTGATTTAGCTTAGAACACTTCGTGTTCCCTGTAGAAATCGATACCTTGGAATACTCTCGGGTGAAAGCTACATGGGTATCTGTGTGCTTGCGGATTATATCTATTAGGCTAGGATTTGTCTACAGTTTTACAAATGTACCTTGCCTTTGTGTTGTTTAAACCTTGCAGGTGTAATAATGCAGGCCGAACTGGCATAGTTGTAGGCCCATCAGGCAGCCCAGGAGGAGGCCCATCGGCGGCAGCCGGAGGCTGTCCAATAGCACTCGGCGTGTCAGATGCAGGACGTGGCCTTTAGTTCCCTGGTGTTGTCCGGCCTCCGTTGCCCCCCACGCTGTTCGTTCCACCCCCTCCTCCTAGCCCTATAGGGACTCCATTGAGTATACATGTTTGTTTATTGCTTTGGCTTGTATGACCATCCTGCAGGTACTAATGAGATCGTTTCTCCTTTGTATTGGCACAGTCGGCGGGTTCGAACTCAACTCGTCCAGATGGCCCTTCTCCACACCACGGGCGGCTGGTTGGCCCGAGTCCGCAATACACGTGGCCAGGTGCTGTTCCTCCTCCGCCTACGCGGCACTAACACTCCAGGTGGGCAAGCGGCCCTCTTTCGTTGCCTGGGTGGGCGTACCACGTGGTGCCGCAGCAAGGGTGGGCTGCATGGCAAGGTGGGGGCTCTTCACACTATGAGGGCCATAGGGATGCTAGGTCGCAGTAGGTACCTCTCATTTCGCTTGTGATGGACTTTGTGACCTTGTGATGGTTATGTTGGACATGTTGGCCTAGTGATGGATTTGTTATGAAAGTTGGACTTGATGGATTTGTTATGGATGTTGGACATGTTGGATTTGTTATGGATTGTGATATATTTGATATGGATAGAATGTGATATATATATATATGGATTTGTGCTATATATGTTATATATATGTTGATTTACCAAATGTGATATATATGAAAAAAACAAAAAAATTATTTCCCAACTTTGTCGAGTGCTGACCTGCAACTCGGCAAAGTGACCATTACTTTGCCGAGTGCCCACCACGTCAGCACTCGGCGAAGATGATTTTAAAAAAATAAAAAAATCGATGCCGAGCGTCTCCCACATTAGCACTCGGCAAAGAAGACATTAGCGGTGCATGTTAACTTTGCCGAGTGCTGGCGTGGCACTCGGTAAAGTCTTTGCCTAGTGCCGGACCCGTGGCACTCGGCAAAGTATGTTTTGCCGATGAATTCTTTGCCGAGTGGTTTCTGCGAGTGCGGGACTCGACAAAGCCTTTGCCGAGTGTAAATCAGGCTTTGCCGAGTGCGGCATGCACTCGACAAAGAACCAGAATCATGTAGTGATGATTGCTGTCCCCATATGCATGTTGATGTTTAGTACATTTAGTTGAGTACATTTTGATGTTTAGTACATTTATTTGAGTACTCGGATGATGGAAAAGCAATCCTGATCTCTAATTTACTACCTTTATTCACTAAATACACTCCCTACGACAACATCTGCTAAGGGAACCAAGGTTGCTGGACACAGGAGCCAGGTATCCTTCAGCTCATCTGCTGCAAAGGAATCAAATCAACATCGAACCACATTAAGTGAATTAGGAGCTCTCATAAACCATGCAACTGTACCAGATCTCCTATCCCTAAAATATTGCAATAGAGAAGATTAGGTTGCTACTGCAGATATCCTATAGGATATCCATTGCCTAGATTTGTTTTAGAGATATCTGGAATCAACCCTCTCTAGCTCAAAAAAAAAAGGAGACACCAAGGCGATACCGAGAACCGTGCACGACGCCGGTCGCTCGACACCGCTGCTCACCTCTTGCTGCATGCCTATACCTCGTGTTGTCGCCCGTGGCCACACCAAACGCCTGCAGGATGCTCATGGCACGTTGCTCCAACATGGATGGGCCATATCCTTGGGAGCTGAATCGAGGGAGTCTCTTGGAGTTAAGGCATGGAGTCATAGGACGTGATAACTACAGCCGTGCAGCTCGCTGTCAACAATCTCAGATGCCAACAGGAATACAAGAAAAGCAAATAATGGAGAAAAGATTTTGGATATGTGCTGTAGCAGTAACATTGCTCTCCGATCTTATATGGTAACATAATTTTAGGAGGCTCTCCTAAATTAACATATAGGAGATGCAATAGGATCTCAATTTACTGTTAACTCCCGTTGCTTAATTTTAATTAATTCGAGAAGGGACAACACCTTCTGGTTTCCTCAAACAATGTATAAAGAACGGATGGAGGAAAAATAAATTCAAAGACTTTTCTTCTTATCGTTTTATTGATGGGAGTTCACTATTTATTTTGTTCATCCATTTAACTGAAATAATAGAGACTGTCTGCTGCTGCATTTTCCTTTTCGTTTTCTAAAAAAAAACTATCCTACATCAGCTGCATTTCAATGCAACAAACCTAACTCCTTTTGGTAGCTGAAATATATATAATTTCACTTTTAAAACACACAATCAGCATATATAAGCTATTGTTGGAGCTGCTGAGAAACAACGAGTATAAGGCCACATAGGTCGAGAACACTTTTATCCGAAAGAGAAAACAGCCTACTGGAGAAGTTGATCATGCTCGCAGCTAACAAATGGCGCCGTATTAGTGGCCATTCTTGGTCAGCCTAATGATATGGGCGTGGGGTGCCAAGACCGAAGTGCACCAGTTTCTCCAGAATACTGTGAACACATGACAATCCTTGAACTGGTGTTAGAATATCCGTTAGACCGCCGAGGCTGTTATAAATGATTGCCTCAAGTATTATATTCAGCAAATAGTCATGTTTTGTGTATTCATCTTTCTTACAAAAGGAAACCTTTAGTATTAGTACCTTCTCAGGGATTATGTGTCGGTCTAGTTTTGCCACGGATGCCAAATTTTGCGTACTCCTACCTGGATGCAAGCAGGACTCGTTGTTCATCAGTCTTTTTATTACCCTGATGACCCAGATATCAGTGAAACTAATGCAAAGATATCATTGATTTTTAGCACGTGGTTCAACTGGCATGGTTTACATACTGATGTATGATGTGCAATAATGACATCTACCATATCTCCCCGCCCAGCCACTATGTATAATATATAGTCAGTGCCATACTTCACAAAATAAAGATGATACATTTAGCCACCGCCATACTTCAATTCACGGTATGAACATAATTGTGACGCTATGGACAGTGAATGTAAGAATGGAATCCTATGGGAATGGGAAGCAGAAGTATAGCATCCAAGAGTTGAGATACCAGCGAGCGTGCCTGGAGGCAACCTTGGGTTAAAGAGTATACCCTACAAATCAAGACTAGTGTGCTAGTTTTGCATTGGATGGAACAGGCTGGCATCCAGTTGCATCCTAAAGCATCTAGATTGCCGCTCTGTAGAGACTAGGATGTCAAGGTTGCTACGATGCGCATACAGACATGGTGGGAGTCGGTGATAGCTAGTATGATGGAAGCAAGTGGCGACATTACTTGGAAGGATGTCGTGCTTGCCGGGCGCCAGGTTGTGACTCCGTGGGAAAGACTCACCACTGACTTCGAGGAATCAGGAGGAGCGAGAAGCTCCTACTGTAATTTTATTAGTAAACCAAAAAACATGTTCAGGAGATAAAAAAATAAGCTCCTACGCAGTACGATAATGGCTCTAGATCGAGGATCGATATACTTCGGTTTGATGAAAGCAGACATTTCATCTTATATTCTTAGTAAAAGAACATTGAATGTACCATTACAATGTTGGGCAATCATCAACGATGACCTCCTCAAGGTGATACATGATTTTCTATCACCACTTATTGATATCAGCTGCCTCAAGTCTTCACATATTGCTCTAATACCCAAGAAATGCAACTTTGTGGAAGACTAAAGGCCCATCTCCCTACTTAATTACTCTTTGAAATGCATCACTAAACTTCTGTCTACCAGGTTGCAGTATGTGATCACAAAGCTTATCCATCCCAAGCAATATGGATTTGTTAAAGGCAGGACCATCAAAGACTATTTGGCCTAGGCCTTTCAGTTTCTTCACATATGCCATAAATCCAAAAAAAATTGTTATTCTTGAATTGGAATCTGAGAAAGCCTTTGACAACATAGAACATAATGTCATCCTTGAGGTAATGAGGCATAAAGGCTTTCCAAAGAAATGGATCAATTGGATCAACATGATTTTGAGTACATGAACTTCCTCGGTTTTTCTCAATGGAGTTTAATGAAAAATTTTCAAGTGTAAAAGAGGTGGGATCCCTTATCTCCCCTTATTTTTTCCCTTTTAGCTGATCTCTTACAGTCAATTATCAACAAAGCATGGCAGACTAGAATTTTTTTCGAAGGGATGGCAAAAGCTTTACCGCGATTTCTATTAGACGAAAAAAGAAAAAAGAAGGCAAGTGCCTCGCCCAATTTTTGAAGTGAAAACTGGACGAAAACCACCATACAAATGTGGAGGGCACCCTACTCCATCTGCACACCTAGGTACCAAAACAACTCAACTCGTGCCACAAGGCGCCAACTGGACTCAACTCAACTCCACGCTTGGTCGGACTGGGACATCGACACAAGCCTTGAACCACTAGACCTCGGTTGGATTGGGTCATCGACACGAGCCTCCACTTGAACCACTAGGAGCTCCACAACTGAGGCATCAAACAACTAAAGACTAGGAAAAGCTAAATAACTAAATAACTAAAAACAAAACTGAGCCTACTCCACCACAGGCACCAACCACGAACCCGATGGCTGAAAGGACGAACTAGCACTACCCAAAACATCCAAACGGAGTCAAATACCACAACGACGCCTTCAAGAAGGTTACAACGCCCAAGCGTCGCCGTCGTCCGTCCACGGTGGGATGGGGTTCTCACCCGTGGTGTGCTGGGTACACCACGCCCTCAAAAGGGGAGCGGCACCCACAAGTGTCACCATCGCCAGGCCTTCGCCCAAAGAAACCCCAGCACAGACATCGAACAAGATGACGGGAACCCGCCAGCCACTAAGACGTCACTTTCGGCCACCTAGAAGAAGCCGCACCAGGATCGACGTGCTGGCCACGCGAGCTGCCGCAAAGTTGCGCCAGCGCCCAGCAAGACCCCTACCGAACACCAGCCTTTCGCCTCCGAGGACAACCACCAAACGCCCGCTGACACCGAAGCTGCTGTCGACCACCGCTACTGGCCGAGCTTCCGTCGCAAGAACCACCACCCCCTGAAGGTACCGGGTCTGGAGCAAAGCCCCGAACCAGCACCCCTGTGGATGCCATGGCCTCTGCCTTCAAGACGACCATCCCATGATGGCGGTCGGGGGTATGGGGGAGGGATGGCATAGACAAAGACCGCCCCTCAATGCCAACACAACCCCGCTCACCGCCACAAAAAAGACCACCATGAAGAGAAGGCAGGGGACGAGCAGAGGAGGAGGGAGCCCCCCGTCACCCCCACACCCGAAAGGGCAGCAGCGCTGCAATGCCCTGCCAGTGCTCCCCACTAGAGAGTAGCAGCCACCACCGTGCCGGGCACAGACAGCAGCACCGCCATGGCACCACCAACTTACCAAGGACCATAGCCGGCAACACCACCATGGTGCCATCGAAGAGTTGCTTCTGCACCGTGAAGAACCCCCCACCCCACAGCCGGCAGCAACGGCCGCCAATAGCCAACCCAGTAGCAGCCAGACAGCACCATCGGGAGGGGGGAAGAGGGTGTAGCCGCTACCACCAGCCACCACCACCCCACGCATGCCCCACCACTGGAGCATCCCCACCGCAGTAGGCCAGGGCCGCCACGGACCCGCCGGAAACCGCCATGGGGATGCTCCTGCCGTTGTCGCTGCGCCATCCCCTGCCGCCCCCACCACCATGACGCAGACCTGTGCGCCGTTAGATTGCTAGATCTGGGACCAGCTAGCCGGGATCCCGCCGCCGGCGGCCCCCCTGAGAACTAGGGAAGCTGGACGAGGGGGGAAGGGGGCGAAGAAGGGCCTCCACCACTGTCAAACTGCTCGGGGCCGCTGGATCTACGCACAAGCGCCAGGCCGCCACCGCGCAACCATCTTCCCCAGCCATGGCACCCCGCCACCCCAGCAGAGGAGAGCCCCACACCGCCCCGCCGTCGCTGTTCCAGGGATCCACACGGGCCTCCCAGCGGTGCCCTCCAGCTGCGGTGAGGGGAGAGAAGGAGGGTGGGGGAGGGTCGGGCGACAGTGAGTGGCGAGTGCCACCTGAGTCGCCCGGTCGGGGGGGGGGGGCGACGCGGGGGCCTCTGGCTTTTGAAATTTTTGTTACAGCTTCTAATGACCGGCGGTACAGTAGAATTACTTTTTTTAAATAACCTTTCTCTATTATGTTGGGACGCGGTCCGAACAGATTTAAAATAAGGTAGGATGATGGGACTAAGACAGTCTCCTTTGATATAAAATTGGGAAATTACAAGCTAGGCCCTAGGGTAGGTGGCTCAGTAGCTACCAGAGGACAACTGCCCTAATTACATAGGGGGCGTTGCCTTTTATAGTGGCTGCCCAGTTCAAGATTAAAAGTACAAGCGTGCCCTCAATGGAAGATTCGAAACCCTAAGCAATGACTCTATTGCATGTGGGCCTTCCTAGGCAGATCGGTCTGTCGCTCCACCATCAAGACGCGTGGGCCGTGGCCCATTACTGCCCATATGAAGGGCCCATTGCGTCCGCTCCTTGACGACGAGCCTCAGATTAGACCAACGAGCCGTTGTCTTCACGCATCGCCATCTCCGCCATGGACCTCCGATAGAGTCTAGGGCCTTGTCGAGGGACCTCCGCAATCGGGGGAGGTAACGCCGTAGGACCTCCGCGCTGGCTGACCCTGCAGCCTCCGGTGAGGTTGACCGGGCGGAGGTCCTGCCTCTGGGTGCTTGTCTTCGGTACCCGTGGACATGAACACAAAGAAGACACCTGGTTCATTAGTCAGGCCACAGCCCAGAGGTAACCAGCCTCTCCGGTCTTGGGGAGCATTCCCAACATACTAATTGGCTAGAAAATAAAAAAACACATGTAAGTACCAACAGTACTCTCCAAACTATTATTGTAAAAGATTTAGCTTATGTGGATGGCGGGCGGTAACATGCAACTGCACCCTGCCTGTAAATAGCTAGCTTTTTCTCATCCAGTGCCATCACCAGCAGCTGAAATTGCAAGAGCTTTGGTTCTCAAAAAAAATTGCAAGAGCTTTGTCGGCATCATCATTTAGCTGCCCAGACGAGAATGAGAGATCAAAGCTGAGACAGGCAGAATAATTTTAGGTCGTGGTAGCATTGCTGGGTCACTTTGATTTTCTTGGACTAGGATGCAACGGGAATTTGGGTCGAGCACAATCTCTGAGATCAGCCTTGGTGACACCACCACGCCGTTGACACCAGGATATTTTTCATTTGCTTGATGAAATAAATTTCCTTTCATCAAAAATACCATCCATGGAACCACCAAAAAGCTCCACATGGTTTCCTAGATCAACGCAAAGATCTTATTTCGTGCTGAGTTTGTCCGTTGCATGGTTCTCACGCATTTGCCAATATCGAGTTGCCCTACAAGGAGTTGAGAGCTCAACTTCGATCTGGACAGATGACCGATCCCCCATTTCATCTGTTCCTCTTCCTGAGTGTTCTGAAGACCAAGCGTGCACTCCTTGCGAATTGCGATGATCAGGTTAAACCCAAACAATACTACTCGTTTGATCTTCCCACCCTAACTTTTTATTCTTATTTCGTCTCTGCGGTGATTGAAAGATATGTAACTGGTTCTTGACACTAGAGAAATCCAAAGTGTGATTGCCTCCCGAGTCTCAGTGATAACCGTCCCTCATAAGAAAACATCTACTGTTTTACACTGGTGAAACCCGATCACTCGATTTAATGAAATTAGACCATCCGGTTTGCATAGAAGCGTGTTACTAAAAGCACTTCTGTTTTACTGTCACTTGCATGCGGCGTTGCTAAATGCACTTCTGTGTTCTGTAGAATACTCAAGAGTATTTTTTTTTTGAAGGAGAATACTCGAATATTTACTGCATCTAGGTGACAAGACCTCGTCTTATTTTGGGATTTTCTATGGGAACACAAAAAAAGAGACGGCGAACACAAAAGGGCCATAGTACCATGCATGCGAGTGCATCCTGTGCTGCCTATAAATAAAGAGCTAGGTTCTCACTAAGCTGACCAAGATGGTTCCATTAATAATTAGCCTCAGGACAAATAAGCTGGCTTTGTATGTCAGCGCAAGTACCATGAGGAGCACTAAAAAGCGTCCTGTGGGTAAAAAAAATATAGCTTAAGGTCTTTCCATTTTTACTTTTGAACCGAGACTATACTTAAAAAAGGATGACGATATACCACCGTACCATGGCATTGCATCCTTCCTACCTATAAATATCTAACCTCTCACAGCATTGTGCCATCATCAACAACTAAAACGGTTATAGTTTTGGTATATACCATCCCTAAGACAAGAATGAGAGAGAGAGAGACAGGGAGGGGGAGATTGAGGTGGATGCACGAAGGAAAATAACACTGTCATCGGTGATGTGGGTCGTCATGTTCTTTGGAGTAGGATGCAACAGGAATTTGGACCGAGGGGGGTTGAAGGGAGTTGTGCTCGTATAGCTCCAATTGGTGAAAGCAAGCATGCATGGATCTACTTCCAAGCTACAGCTGTGTTTGTGCAGGTCAGGGTGGTGATGAGGTGGTCAAATATGGTGCTCCCCAAGGCCATGGCAATGGTGCAGTCACCAGGTTGCTTCTGCTTCTCGTAGCTGAGTGTTGTGCACAATAATCTCCACAAGGGCCACGAACCAGAGGAGCTTGGCAATTATTGCCCTTTTAGCCTGGACAATGATGCATGGCTCGTGACATCCCTGCTAGGCTGAGTACAATACGGGACAGCTATGTGGGTACAAGAAGAAAACAAGAATACTTTATGTTGATCTAACTAGAAGAAAATGAGAATAATGTGTATGTTAATCATTAAAAATGAGAAAACAGTGCTTTCTTCAAGGAAAACAGTGTTGATCTAACTAGAAGAAAAAGGACAACAACTGCTAAGACAAATAAAAACAAAAAAAATAGCACTATACTTGTACAGGATGGCAAGATCAAGCAACACGCAGATCCACGAATCGATTGTAATCCACGATATAGAGAGCACCCACACCGCACACCCTTTTTGGTTTTTTCTAAGAAAAAAATGGAGTCCAAGCAGTGATTGTTGTTGGTTTATTTATGAAACTAAACTATCGTGACTGTTTTCTCCTCAACTGTCCGAGCGGTGTTAGTTAATCCTGTTCAATGAACTCGTCTCATCATTTCAATCTCATGATTGCCTAGACCAAAAAAATCAATATAGGCCATGTATTTCCTGATCATCTGATCCGATTTTTCTACGCGGCAGCTGAAGAGTATTTTTTTAGACAAAGGAACAAAATTTTAACCGATGAATATTTCTTTTCAGCGAAAAGTTGTCCACGTACTATTTCACAAGAATCAGTTTGTTATTGGCATGGAACGCGTTGGGCCAAGAGTCAAGCCAGGACTTCGCTGTGGCTATTGGCATGGAACGCGTTGGGCCAGTGGCATGGAATGCGTGACGCAATGGCATTGGCATTGACATTGGCTCATTCTGAAATGATGGATGGAAAGATGTGTAACCCAACAGTATCGTGTGTCTGTCCAGGTTCAGAGGTTTCGATCCCCTGCAACTGCAAGCTCTATGTAATAACTCTTAGGCGTCGTCCTTTCCTATTGGCACATTTTGAAGAGGAGAAACAGTATCGTCTTCAGCTCTGACAGGATACCACTGACAGCAACCCTGGCAGCCTGCAAATCTGAAGCTTACTTGTGGGGTGCTCGACTACGACATATGAATAAGGGAATTGTGACCATTTGGTGCTCAATAATAGCACGGGCAATGTAAAGCATCATGCAAAATGTACTTTTAAAACATTATTTGTAGACCCTCATTGCTATTGAGAGGCAACTGTGAATAAAATCTTAGGTGGGAGACTCTCTCCGCTCCCGTCGACTTATCACAAAAAAAAAAAAAAAAAAAAAACTCTGACGCTGTTTGAACGGTACAGCTGACTCGATCGAGATTGATGCTAGCCTCTAGGTGCAAGTGCAAACCATGGTGTCATAGTGCGGTGTGGTGCGGTGCCTCAGGCGACGGCGACGACTGACTCAATCAGAGAAGCAGCAACTTGCCAAGCCTACGACCATGGATCGCATGCTGCAATGCGAATGGTGGTTCCACCGTATATGTACAGTAGTAGTACTTGTTTGTTTTCTTAGTCATTAAGATCGTCCTCGTGAGCCGTCAAGTTTTTAACAACAATTGTAAAAATTCTCTTAATTTAAAAGAACTATTCAAATTCCTGACTCTGATTTATGCCGGTGGCTTGCTGTCCCACTGCTCGCTGCTTGGAGATCACTGGAGTGGAGGTTAGCTGTCTGGCGCCGGTGAGGATTAAGGCTCTCACATCTAACTCCCTGCAGCCGTGGTGAGTGGTACGTGACACGGCCCTGCTCAGCTAAGCTAATGCATGCTCATTAAGGGAAGAATGAAAGGTCATGTTTGGCTCCTAGGGTGATTTTGCCTCGTGGTGCCGGCCGCCTGGCACGCCCGAGACATGATGGCTTTCCTAAAGAAAGGCTAAAGGCCGAGCGATAAAGGTTCAAAGCGACCTGACCCATCAATCAAGCACTGGTTCCCTTTGGTTGTGTGGTTTGGTAAGGCGAGGTGAACTCCAGATGATGCCTGGTTTGGTAAGACTAAAGACATGATGCCTCTTTCTATTTTCACTTTTAAACTGCAAATATATTTTACTGTAAAAGAGGTACAGACAAGGAAAATTTGGTACACCACCGTACCATTTGATTGCATCCTTCCATCCTACAAATTAACTAGCCCCTCGCATTGTGCCGTCACCACCGACAGCTAAAACTCCAAAGGTTTTACGCCATTCAGCTGATGCTAATTCAGGAATGAGAGACCTAATAATAACGGAGGCAGGCCGGAAAAACGCGTTGGTGGGTCATGTTCTTTGGAGTAATTCGTCAAAAAAAAGGTTCTTTGGAGTAAGATGCAACAGGAATTGAGGTCCAAGGGACTTGTGCAGGTACAGCTCGATACATCATTTGGTGAAAACAAGCACAGTTGTCGCATGCAGCTACTACATGCTGGTGATTGTGGTGATCCCTTTGGGCTCTCATGCAGTCATCTTGTAGCTGAGCGTTGTCCAGTGAGCCTCACAAGTGCCGCGAACAGCCATCCAAAGATGTGCAACAGACGCTGTCTGTGGATGGAACAACTGCTCACAAAGAAAATAATACTGTAATACACTTTGTGCAGAGCATTAGATCAGTATCAAGTTTAAATCAAATACACATACAGTTCCACAAATCAATTCTGTACCACACCATTAAAGGACACCCGCACCGTGCACCAACGGAATTTATTAGTATTTCATTGTTATAGGAAAAAAAGTTGAGGTAGTAACTGATGTAGATAAAAGTAGACCATATCTTTTGGCTTGTTGTTCGACAATAAATATTCAACTTGAATATTCATTCAAAGGGACCAAACTATTTGTGCACATACAAACAATCATACAAATCACATAACAAATGTTTGTTCTTAAAGGCATCAGCTGTGGTGACTTCATCAATCTCGAGATGTGCTGGTAGAGAGGTGATCACATGGGTAGAGTTTGCATACATTTGTTCATTGGGGAGCGTGCATGTATATCAAAAAAAATGTCTGTTCAATTGGTTGATGAGACCAAATTGGAAAAGCAAAAGATTTATACGCATGGAACAAACCAAAGCAACTTTTTGATGGAGGTCTATGTACAATAACTTTGCAACAAAATTTGGCCATATATATAGCTTAGCTTCTTTGCATGAATTTCACTTTTCAGGAATAGGACTTAAAAACAGAATGACAAGGACGACAGCACACGCCGTACCATGCCATTACGTCTTGCCTTCCTATAAATAACTATCCCTCTCACATTGTGCCATCACCACCAACTGCTAACTCTGCAAATGTTCTGTGGGTGCACAGCAGTATTCAGCTCCAATGTGACAATGAGAGACCTAATAAGTGGAGGCAGGCAGGAAAATGTGGCGTCAGTGGGTCATGTTCTTCGGAGTATGACGTAACAGGAATTTCGGTGGAAGGAATCAGTGCTCGCGTGTAGCTCCAATTGGTCAAAGCAAGCACTCATGGTTCTACGATATGCTTCAGTTGAGCCGTGTCCCTGAGGGTGGTGATCCCGTCAGGCTCTCAGGCATTGTGCAATGAGCTATACGTTGCCCTGAACCAGGCGCTTGACAGTGATTGCCTATATCTCACTCGACGGCGGGATGAGATGCCTTGTAACAGATGGACGCTGCATCAGTGTGGATGGCAGGAATTTAGTTTTTCAGGGAACAATTAATTTTGGCGGATGCCTTTCAAATATGATCGATACATAGTTTTCATTTAGGTTTTAATTGTTACATCCTGAGCTTTTCCGATCTCATGCTATGGAATTCCCATTGCTGATTTGCTTATCTTTCCTTACAAGCTCCTTAACCACGTGCTCCACAAAGTTTCAAATCTTTTGATTAGAGTGGGCTCCATTTTTGTATCATGTTTAATTGACAACATCCTCTCAGGACCGTCCTCTCATGCACCCTGGAAACAAAATTATTAGCTGGAATCCCTGCAGATTTTAGGAAGACAGGAACTGTCCAATTCTGGTTTGAGTTTGGGAGTGGGTGCAAGTTTGTTTTTCTTCCTGGTCAATCATATTCCAATGGAGCAACACAAACATCAAAAAGGAAAATAATGACATGCAGGATTAAATTCTCCTCTGTATTCAGCACGTGCCTCTCTTCTTGGATCCTGGGATTTCAGGTTTTGGAAGAACAGTTACTATAATTTTTCCAGCTACCTGCACAGAAAGGTGTGTGACCAAGGACAGCCTAGATCGGGGTCGCCCAACCTGCCAGTGCCTGATTTATTGAATTTTCCCAAGATTATACAGGAAAGAAGCAGAGCTTGCTTCGTCTGATACCTGGGAGCACACTATGAACGAAGGACAATAGACTGAAGAGTTTTCATTTTGCCAATAAATCAACTGGACACTGTCGATATAATTAGATCAAATCAGAACAGAAATAGCCAATTAGTTTTAGTTAGTGTTGGGTGCTCGGTTTTGCAGAGCAGGAAGGGAAGAGAAGGGGTTGGCATACCTGGTGGCAGCAGCGATCGAAGGTGCAGAAGAACCTGCTGATGCCCGACTGCAGCGGCCGCTTCTCGCCGGCCGTGGGGGAAGTGCTGCGCGTAGTTTTCCAGCCATGGACTGTGCGAGGCAATAGGGTCGCGCGACGAGCTTGACCAGCGCCACGCAATGGTTTGGGGGCGACGCCGAGCTTGACAGGCATCACTCGCGGCGCCCTCGTCTTCGTTGGCAGGACCCTGGGGTGCGTGCGGGTGCGGCGCGATGACCTGTGCCGACGTACGTGGGGCTCGTGGCGCCCTCAGCATCGTTGGTGGCTGTCTCTGGACTATGGAGCGCGTGATGAGATACGGCGAGGTGGGGCGGGGGAGATTTGGAGCGAGGGAACGCCGGTATCTATGACCGTGCGTGGGAGACGAGCTATGGCGGGGGAGGGAGCGAGGGAGCGCCGGTACTTTGATCGTGCGGGGGAGACAACGGATGGGCTGGGAGGACTATTTGTCGCCCGATTAGGAGCGAAGCTAAACAATTAGCGCTAATCAGATGATGACATTTGCATCTTTTTAGAAGTAAGATTGGCGTATGTGTGATCTAACTTAACAAAAAAAATTTTTTTAAGGAACTGGAGGGACCAAGGTCCCTGCAGGATTTATTAAGACCAATAAACATCCAGTACAAATTAAAAACAAAGCACGGTCGAAAGCATTGAATCTAATAAATGAAGAAAGAAACAAAGAAAATAAGGCTATTACAACAATCTATTGTAAATTTTGTATCCATTGATCAAACTTCTGAGAGAGTCCTGTCTTCACCCTTAGTCACACCCACTGAAGCTCACTGAAGAAGAGTGTTCTGCATTGTTGAAAGGGCAGCTGGTTGTTCTTAAAGATTATCTCATTCCTTGTCTTCCAGATTGTCCAAGACATAAGGACTACGACAATCATAAAAAATTCAGAGTTTAACTAATCTCTGATAGAAGCAATATTGGCGAAAGTGCCTTCATCTTGGATTAACTGAATGTTCAGGATCCTCCAGCATTGTTGTGCAAAAGGACATTGCCAGAAAAGCTGTTTACTGGTTTCTTCATGGGGTAAGTAGCAAATGGCACAATTGTATGATTCTAAATGCATCTACTTCCTTCTGAGAATGTTGCCGGTATTCAATCTGTCATTCACTAGAAGCCATGCGAAAACTTTGTGTTTGGGTTGGCAAAAGCGTTTCCATAACCATTTGAATGCTGGGTCTATCTGATGATGCTCTGACAGTAGTCTGTATGCTTTCTTGCTACTGAATTGATTGATTCCTCCGACATAAGCCCAACTATCATTATTCCCTTCATTTATGACAAAATTCTGCATTTTCTCTGTGATCTGATGAACTTGATTATAGGCAGTCTAAGACAGTGGAAGGGAGAACAGGTTAAGGAAATCATTTTCCTAGAATGCTTTTTTCACTATAATCTGTTTGTTTCTAGCAAATGAGTATGCTTGTGGAAAAGCTTCGATGAAAACTTGATTGCTCCACCGATCATGCCAGAAATAACATGACTCTCCACTCTGAACATGAGGAGTTGCCATTTTCTTGAAATTTTCCAAGTGTTTCAAAACATCGCGCCACCAAAAGGATCCTTTCATGCCAGTGCCCAGTAGTCTGTCATTTCTGCAGTGCTTCTCCCATACCAGGTTGACCCATGGGGTATCCATTTTATTAAAGAACTTATCTAGTTTTTTCATCAGGAGAGCTTGGTTTTGTAATTCCAGGTTGATGATACCCAGACCTCCATCTTGCTTGTCTCTGCGAGCTAATTCCCAAGCAGCTTTTGGCTTCCCTCTTCCATTTACAACAGATCCTCTCCAAAGGCAATTTTTTTAGAGTTTATCAATTTTTTTTATAATTGCTTTTGGGAGCTCAAGGTTACACATGTAGTATGTCGGCATTGCTAAGAAAACTACATTGGTGATTTGTAGTCTGCCAGCTTGGTTTAGCATTGAGTTGACTCCTCCCAATCTTCTCTCACACTTTTTGACCAGAGGTAAGAAATTTTGGGCTTGGTGGTTCCCAGAGGTAGCCCAATATATGTGAAAGGTAATGTCCCCTTTGTGCATCCAAAGGTATTTGCCAAGAGGGTGAGCCTGTCATCAATGACATTGATTGGTAGCATTAGTGATTTGCTATAGTTAACTTTTTGGTCTGTTGACTTAGAAAAGTTCAGAAGAATAACTGAGTTGGGTCTCCTTCCATGATGATAAGGGTATCATCTGCATATTGTACCACAGGGAAGTCAATGTCATTTTGCATTGGTATTAGAAGCCTTAGCAGGCCTATGTCTTTTGCTTTGTTAATCAGTTCCTGAAGGAAATTAGCAACAAGGACAAAGAGTAAGGGGGATAAGGGATCACCCTGACGTACACCCCTTTTACAGTGAATTCTTTTCCCTGTCACCCCATTAAGCAGAATAGAAGATGTTCCTGAGTTCAGAATTGCTTTGATGTATGTGATCCATCTCTGGTCAAATCCTTTTGCTTGAAGAATGTCTAAGATAGCTTGGTGTTCCATTTTGTCAAATGCCTTCTCAAAGTCTATCTTTAAGGTAACAATCTCTTTCTTAGAGTGATGGCAAATGTGTAGGTATTCAAAAGCCCATGCAAGACAATGTTGGATAGTTCTTCTTTTGATGAAGCCATACTGATTCTTGTGGATTAGGGGAATGATTGCAGTTTGTAACCTATTTGCCAACAACTTTGTCAGAATCTTCATAGCAGAATTCAGGAGAGATATTGGCCTGTAATCATGGACAAAATTTGGATTGTCCACGTTTCAAATTAAAGTGATGAAGGATGAATTGATACTTTGTAGGCAGCAATTATTGTTGTAGAAGTCATTGTATAGAGAGTAGAAATCCTACTTGATGGTAGGCCAAGAAGCATTGATGAACTCAGTGTTGAAGTTTGGCAACTGCTTGATGACATTGTCAATTTCTTCATTCTAGAAAGGAATTGTTAGGTGGTGCAGATCGTTGCTGGCTTGAATCAGAGTTGTAGGTTCAATGGTGAAGCCAGTGAAGTCAGAGGTGGCTAATCTGTCTTCAAATTCCTGCCATAGAATCTGTTCTTTATCTGCATGATTTATAAATATTATGCCATCCCTGTCTAATAATTGGATAATCATTTTGCCCCTATGCCTTATTGTTGCATGGGCATGAAAAAAGTGAGTACCAACATCTCCTAGTTGTACCCATTTAACATTTCCTCTCTGTCTCCAGTAGATTCTTTGTTTTTCTAGCAGTTCTATCAGGTGAGCTTCCAAAATCTTACTGAAGTTCCATTCTAGAATACTCAAGTCCATGTGGTCAGAAATGATTTCTAGAAATAGAATGACTAGTCTGACATTCATAATGGTTTCTTTCAGGTTCTGATGAGAGGCTTGCCATTCCTTAATGCACCTCCTCAAGTTCTTCATTTTTGCTATTATCTTCTTTGCTGAGTCTATTACAGTGTCATGTGTTTCCCATCCTTGGGTGAGTATTTGTCCAAAGTCACTATGGTTGAGCCAAAAGTTCTCAAATCTGAAAATTTTGCTCTTAGGGATCCTAGTAGAGATGTTTACAATACAGGGACAATGATCAGAGGGCACCATGTCAAGGGCATAGTAGAGGTGTTGGGGTATGATATTGACCATCTGTTTGAAGTAAAAATCCAGTCCAGTTTTTCAAGCAATGGTGATGGTTGCTTATTAGACCAAGTAAATTTTTTGCCTTGTAGGAAAATTTCATTAATGCCAAGCTAACTAATAGCACCATTGAACCTGAACATTTCATCAGCATCCCCACGTAGCTTGTTCCTGTCTTCTGGTTTTCTTATGTGATTGAAGTCCCCTAGGATAATCCAGTCCATTTTTTGTTGCATTTCAATATTTTGTAGCCATTCTATGAAGGCAATTTGCCATAATGAGCATGCATGGAGCATAAACATAGGTTAATGACCATTTGCTGAGATTTAGGTTTGAGCAGAAATCCATGGTAAGAGCATAGTTATTGTGTGAAGCTCTAGTTGCTGTGAAAAGTTGTCCTTTCCAGGCTATTAGAATTCCTCTCGAAGCCCCTATCGGTGGTAGATAATCGAAACAATCAAATAGGGGTGGGCAAATTTTCCTTAAGAAAGAGATGTCAAAACTATCCTTCTTGGTTTCCTGCAAACACACTACATCACAATAAGCTTCTATGATCTGTTTTTGACAGCGTCCCATTTCCATGAGGAATTGATTCCTAGTACGTTCCAGGTCATCAGATTTCAATCTCATGACTGATTTTGATTCATTTAAACCAAGTTTGAAATAGAACCATTACAAACAGATGCACAACATCTGCCCCATTCTTGATCAAGCAAAACATGCTTAATCTAACACTGACAATGATACTAATACATAAGAGTTCACTAACAAACAAGCATTCACCAACACTGAAACTGACAAACATGAGTTTACTGAAACTGACAAACACGAGTTCAATGATAAACAAGAGTTTAATAACACTGATGCTAACACTGGTACTGATACATAAAAGAGCTAACACAATAATCTTTCCCCTCACAAACTCATAACCGACCCTGTAGCACCCAAAAGATATAAGAACTCCACCTCCTAGAATGGGCTATAGCACTGTTGAGGAAGGCTTTTCAAATGCTTTGGTTTTGTGATTCATCATAGGTCAGCTGCATCAGGCTTCTGTGGCATTTGTCCTTCAGCAGGAAGATGCTTCCCCTTCTTGCTTGGTTTGTTGTTGGCCTTCTTTTTTCCAACAGGCTCCATAGTACCTCCACCTCGAGTTAGCTCCCCTTCCACTAGCATTTTAGGACTTATTTTGCAAAACTGTTCACCTAGAGACTTAATTACTTTGGTGCTCAGAGTGGGAGGTGTGCAAGTATTACATTTTCTGTCAGGACATCCTGGGGCTTTGAAGCCTTTAGAGTCCTGATTTATCCTTAGGCTTCTACGTACCTGAGTGTCAACAATTAGTGTTAGCCTTGCCCTTTAGCTCCTTGGTCCACTAGTTTCACCTATCAGGATGGTGTTCTGGACTGTAGGAGCCAGATCCCCAATCCTTCTGCCATGCTCTGCCAAAGTGACACAATGCTCAACTAATAAGTTTCCCATTTTGTTAGGGTGTGACTTAGGAATGGGGAGATTGACCATAGCATTTTGTTCATGCAAGAGTCCAGTAGCTCTAGATAGCCAAAATTTCTTTGCCCAATCAAAACCATCTTCAAAAGATAGAAGAGAGTCAAAAAAAGGCATTCAAGAAACTAGAATGTTAACAGAGATGCTTTTAGCATTACCTTGTCTAGTCAGTCTGTGCCAGCTCTTGATTCTTGGCCATCAGCTCAGTGTGAACCAGTCCCCATTGCTGAATATTTGATTCAGGTATCCTAACAATTCCAATCTAGAACTGAAGGTTATTTCCTTGCTACTATGAGAGCACCAGGCCCAAGTTGTTATCAGCTGCTGGTTCTGCTTCCTGGTTCATGTGTGGAATTATGTCCATGTTGTTTGCAAGCCCAATAACATTCAGATCTACCCAATCTAGTTGAGGTGAGGGTTGTTTTCTGCTGCATCATGCTGATTGTCAAGTGCCAGCTGTAAGACCATTAGCTGTTCCTGGTGAAGTGCACTGGCTTCCTGAAATAGAGCCTGTTCTTCTGGGATTAAGGGAAATTGAGGGTTGGCAAAACCATTGGCCCAATTGTGACCCTCAGCTTCTTCTGGCCCTACCCATTCTTCTGGGTCAAGTTCATCATCTTGTGCTAGTTCTTCCAATTGATCTGTGTTCTGGTTCTCTTCTTCTGGCTCAAGTTCCTCATCCTATTCCATATGCTCTTCCTCTATATCTGCATGCTCTTCCTCTTTAGGGTTAAATCCCAGATCATGGTTCTGCTCTTGGTTGACTTGATCAGCAATTTCTATGCCATCATTCTCTATGTCAATAAGTTGATCCAAGTTAATCCCTTCACCAAGGAAATCTTCAATAAAAGGCAGAGGAAAGCCTTCAACCTCTACCAAGTTTTGATCCTCTTCTTGTATAGGGGCATTCTATTGCAGAGGAACTTGATTCAATTGCTGGGGCTATGGGATAGCTTATTCCACAACTTCAATAAAGTCATTGAGCTCTAGAAAATCCAAGTCCTAAGGTGCCACTATTAGATTTATGATCACTTCCATTGGGTCTAAAGGCATGTTGAGGTCAATTTCCATCTGTTGCTCTGGGGCAACATTGAGTTCCTGGATCAATACTTGTTGCTCTTGTTGGGCTTGAACCGGTTGGGCATGCTGCTGCACATGTTGGGCCAGCTACTGATTATTTTGAACTGGCCATGCCGGCCATGGCTCCTAGGGGTTGAGTTGCTGCCCTTGTTGGTTTTCTTTCAGATCAATATCCAGTTGCATCTCCACCTGATGATGATTCTCATTTTGCACTTCCTGATTGTTCTCCTGTTCCTATGGCTCTTCCTGACCTTCAATCAGATTCTGATCATTGACAGGTTGACCTAGACCAAAGAAATCAAAAGGTAAGGGGTGCTCAATCACATTATTCTCTAGGACTTGATCAGGCTAGAGTGGAAAAAACTAGGTGGTTTGTGCCAGAGCACCTCACACTGAAATGTCCAGCATTCCCCCCATCGTATTAGGATCTTCATAAACCATGTATGGAGGAACCATCTGCACATCCTTTACTCTAGCCCTTATCAGTATTCTAGCCTAAAAATCTGTGCTACACAGAATCTGCAGGATTCTAGCAAACTCTCCAACCGAGTGATAGATATTCCTTTCAGAGATGTAATCAGATGGGAATTCAAGCAGCGGCAACCAACACTCATGGTTAAATTCAGCACAATGTCAGTTCATGCCCTAATCATGTCTAGTGAATCAGACTGACACATTGTCTTAAATGAAAGGGCATGTAAGTGCATTCACCCCCGATGTGGGTATTAGATAATTAATGACAATCAAATTAGGGACTAACAAGTTTATCAAAGTGTATACGCAGGTGTTAGTCCATTAAAAGATTTGAACGATAAATATTTGGTGATACAAGCACCCTAAATTTTATATGGATGGACAATGTTTCTACTCAAAGGAGCCCTTAGATTTTATTTTTACTTGAGTAATAGGAAATGTCATACTATCAAGAGGGAAACAAATTAGGTTGGTATTTTTAGGTCTAAAAGTGCTCATGTCGATATTTAGAGCGTTTGGAGAGACACCATCACACTCACTGGACTTAGAAAAGACCTTTGCTTCACCCAACCTGGCCGACCAATAGTACTGGAAATATTCGAGTTTTTAACCGGAGGTACTGGTGCTATTTTCTTAGCAAGTTGAAAGTTCAAAGTTGAGCTAACTTTGTAGTACCGGTAGTACCGGTGCCCTGACCGGTAGTACCAGTGGTCACTGGTAGCACCGTGTTTATTAAAATTATAGTCCGGTAGTATTGGGCATATTTTTCTCAAGGTCGAAAGCCTCAAGTGGCAAGTCAATTGAACTACGGAGGTACCGATGGTACTACCGGTAGTACCGGTCAACACCGGAGGTATCGGATTTAATTGATTTATAGTCCACAAGTTGCAACACATATTTTTGCCAAGTTGACCATGCCTAGTTTGCCTAGAACTTATACTACCGGTAGTATCGGTACTATTACCAGTAGCACTGGTATGTCTCCTCTGCACGTTCTGACACATCACAATGGTCACATTTTGTGAGATGCCGGTAGTACCAATGGTTCCCATCAGTACTACCGGTAGTTATTCTGGACAGACCATATAAATACCCCTCACCTCTCTCCTTTCTCTCTCTTGCTCATTCTATTCATTCATGAGACCCACACTCAAGAAAGGCTCTCTCCCAAGCTTCTGCTCGCATGCTCTCTCTCCCCCTTTGCTCCCAAACTTCATCCCCTCAAGTATTTGACCTAGGGACGTGAGATTAGAGAGTGAGAATTTCGATCTATGACTTGAGCACTTGGATTTCTCGTCTTGCTGGCTTATTTGTGTTTGTCACTCTTGGGTTCTTGGAACTCTAGCCGGCTAAGCGTTCTTCGTGGTTGCCCGTGTTGATTCATTTGTTAGGGCACCCCGAAGTGTTTGTATTACCCTGATTCTTAGTGGATATCTCAAGTTTACCTTCGTGGTTGCTTGAGGGAGGAAACCTTTGTGGTAACCTCAACAACGAGGACATAGGAACACCTTTATAGGGATTGCCGAACCTCGGTATAAATCATGTGTCTTACTGTGGTGATAGCATTGACTACCCTTGTCCTTGTGTTCTTTGTGTTCTTTATCCCTATCCCCAAGTTCTTAGGTTGGAGGACTCGAGCTACGATTTGGTCTGGTGAAAAGCTTCAAGAAGTTCAACATCTTCATCAGCAACATCAACAAAGGGGTGGTAACAATTGGATCTGAATTTATAGCTAATTTTACTCTGATTTCCATTTTGACTTTGTAGTTTCATAGGGCACCGGTATTACCAGATGTTTGCCTCAGTAGTACTGGTTTTTGTACTACAGGTAGTACCGGTGCTACTTCCGGTCATACTACCGGTGGGTATTTAACTTCCACATTTGAGTTTTAAGTTTTTGGTTTTTGATAATCGCCTATTCACCCCCTCTAGGCCGATTAGTTCCTTTCAAATGGTATCAGAGCTAGGTCCCTCGGATCAGCGCTTCACCGCGTGAGGTGTAATAATGGCCGCAATGAGTGATGAAGCAATGAAGGAGCTGGCCGCTCAAATAATGGCACAGCTCCCCTTAACACCTCAAAAGCAACAAGAAGAGTAGATGAACAAGATGCAAGAGTGACTTGACAAGGTGCAAGAGATCATTGACAAGAAAAGTCAAGAAACAACTAGCTAAGAGAATGAAAATGAAGGTGATGATGCAAGCAAAGCCTCAATGAAATACTCAAAAGTGGGACATGACTATAGCTCTACAAGCACGACCACCAATCCCCATATGCCAATGATAAATCCTTGCAAACCACCTCCTTTTGATGAGGTAAGATACACCGATTGAGCTCATACGATGAAGTTGCATCTTATAGCCGCAATATGTTGGGAAGCCGTTGAAATAGGTGTGAATATTCCCAAGAATCCTAGTGAGTGGACACGCGAGCATGAGGTGGACTTTCATCTCAATGCTACAGTTACAACTTTGATCTTGTAATGTCTCACTCTGGAGGACAACAACAAAGTCATTGGTATGGATAATGCAAAGCAAATTTGGGAAACATTGAGAATATCATTTGAGGGAGATAAGAGCGTGAGAATAGGAAACATTGAGCTCCTCCAAGGCAAGATTGAGAACTTCAGCATAATGGAAGGAGAGACCACCAAAGCTATGTATGATAGATTCATGACCTTGGTAAATAGAGTTAGAGCTCTTGGATGTACAAGATGGGATGAACAAGCTGCTACAAGAAAGCTTTATAGAATATATAGAGACAAGAACAACATGCTTGCTTCTGTAATTATGGAAAGGGAAAACTATAGTACTATGACAACACAAGAAATGCTTGCAAAGATTATGCACCATGAAGTATTAGATGGTGAGGTCAAAGAAAGACAAAGTCAAAAGAAGAATATTGCTCTAGCGGCATCTCATGCAAGCGAATCAAGTCATTGCAACAAAGGATGTTGTGGCCACAAGCAAAATGATAGTGCTGAAGAACTTGATGAACAACAAGCTCTCATGGTAAAAAATTATGCAAAGTTCTTGATCAAGAAGAAGAGATGAGGAGTAGTGGTGGAAACAAGCAATATAAGAAGATATTTTGCTATGAGTGCGGTCTCACCAGTCACTTTGCTGCAGATTGTCCCAACAAAGGCAAGATTTCAAGGTACAACAAGGAAGGTGACAAAAAGTACAAGAGCAAGAAGAAGGGTGAAGCACATATAGGTGAAGAATGGCAATCTGATGATGATAGTGATGAAGACAGTGACAATGAAAAGAAGAGTGTAGCTACAATTGCTATACATGATACATCATCTTCATCGACATCGTTCTTCACCAACACTTCTTCTTCACCCAAGCTCTTTGCCAACCTCTCCGACTATGATGATGTCACTCCTAGTTGCCTTATGGCAAAGGAGGACAAGGTACCACCACATGCTCCCACTCACTCCAATGATGAATGTGATGATAATGATGAGCTTGATGAAAACTATGCAATTAAAATCATTAAGCTATATGGAAAAGAAGCTGCCTCTAAAATCTGAAATTTGATGTATACCATATAGGAGCAAGAGACATGCATTGAGTCGCAAATTGAAATGCTCCTAGTGGAAAGGGA
>CM041630.1:20579001-20647697 GCA_023333625.1 Bothriochloa decipiens
CCTCATTTAATGACTCTTTCGCTAGTCTAAAGAATGATCATAGTTTAGCTCAAGAAAGCCTCACAAGCTTGACAAATATATATCATGAGCTTGAGATAAACTATGACACTCTTCAGAAGAACACTTCTACTTCTTCTAAGGACTCTAAAGCTTCAACAAGTAAAGGATGTGAAAAAAGTTTTAATATTGATATAAATGCTTGTGCTACTAACCTTGGTGAGCTAGAGAAGAAAGATAAGGAGATCCTTTGGTCGAAGACCATTGTGGAGAGTGGTTGCAAAAATAAGGATAAGCAACCAACCACAATCTACAAGGCATCAAGGCATCCACTCATAAAGGATAGCCTCGGTTACAATAGGTATGATGGTAAGACCAATGAGAGAAACATGGTAAATGTTGTGCCTTGTGTAAAGTTCAACAAGAGCGTTCCTCTTGTTGATCTCATCAACAAGGTGAACAATGTAGAGATTTCTCCTAACACTTCTTCCGATAACAAGAACATCAAGAAGAAGGAAGTGAATGCCCCTAAGAAACAAGTGCCTATCTCAAGGAACAACTTTTGTGATTATTTGTTGTTGGGATAAGGATGGTAAAATTGTTGTAAAATATGTGGGCGCCCTCAAGAAGAGGCAAATCTTGAGGAGTATTTGGGTGCCCAAATCTTATGTGTCTAACCCTCTAGGACCCAAGTCAAATTGGGTACCTAAAATAAAGGCTTAATCTTGTTTTGTAGGCCTATTCCTCTGATGGACCTTGTTGGGTGCTAGATAGTGGATGCACCAATCATATGACCGGAGCGAAGAAAATGTTTGACTCCTTTCAACCAAATGAAGGCACAAGTGAAAGAATCACATTTGGTGACAATAGTAAAGGAGAGATTCTTGGTTTGGGTAAAATTGCTATATCTAATGATAATTCAATTTCAAATGTATTACTTGTGGATTATTGGGATACAATTTGTTATCCGTTTCACAACTTTGTGAGATGGGTTACAATTGTCTCTTTACGGATAAGGGTATGGAAGTCTCTAGAAGGGTGGATTCCTCTATTGTCTTTATGGGTCAAGTAAAGGGCAAGCTCTATCTAGTTGATTTCACAGCTAGTAGAGTGGGGTCTAAGACTTGTTTAGTGCAAAATCTAGCATGGGTTGGTTATGGCATCGCCAGCTAGCTCATGTTGCGATTAGGAACTTGGCCAACCTTCAAAGAGGACAACACATTCTTTGACTAACAAATGTTTCTTTTGAGAAAGACAGGATTTGTAGTGCATGTCAAGCGGGGAAACAAGTTGGAGCTAAACATCATGCTAAGAACAATGTGACAATATCAACGCCACTTGAGTTACTACACATGGATTTATTTGGACCCAATGCTTATATAAGTATTGGAGGTAACAAATATGGGTTTGTAATTGTTGATGATTTTTCTCGCTTTACTTGGGTGTTTTTTTTGAAAGATAAGAGTGAGACTCAAGAAATCTTCAAAAAGTTTGCAAGAAGGGCTCAAAATGAGTTTGATATGAAGATCACGAGAGTGAGATGTGACAATGGGACGAAGTTTAAGAACACCAACATTGAGAAATTTCTTAATGAAGAAGGGATCAAGCATGAGTTTGTGGTCGCCTACACTCCCCAACAAAATGGGATTGTAGAGAGGAAAAACCAAACACTCATAGAAGCCGCAAGAGCAATGTTGGATGAGTACAAGATTTCAGAGAAGGATTTTTGGGCAGAGATGGTCAACATGGCATGTCATGCAATGAACCACCTATACCTCCACAAGATTAGGAACAAAACCGCCTATGAGCTACTCACCAGTAAAAAGCCAAAGGTTGATTACTTTAGAGTTTTTGGATGCAAGTGTTTCATACTTCGAAAGAAATCTAAAAGCTCTAAGTTTGAACCGAAGGTTAATGAAGGTTTCCTACTTGGTTATGGTACTAACAAATATGGATATCGTATTTTCAATAAGACGACCGGTCTTTCTAATATAATGGTAGACATGACTTTTGATGAATCCGACGGCTCTCAAAAGGAGCAAGTCAATGTGGACATTGTAGGTACTCATAAAGTGATAAAGAAGCTTGCAACCGTTGAAGTAAAGGTCGTTGAATAAGATGATGATGATGATGCACAAGTACAAGTCTATCATGATCCATACACACATCATGGGTGAACCAATGCCCATGGTGATGCTTCCACATCAAGAGATGATTATGACTCAAGAGAACAAACAAATCAAGAACCATCACAAGTTGAAGAAAGCAACTAAGATGATGATCAAGGGGGAGGCCTTGATGGAAATTCCCAATCAACCAAGACCTTGATAGTGAAGATGATGGCCCAATTCAAAGAAGAACAATAGTACCTCACCCAAGAGTTCGCCAATCCATTGAACGTGACCATTCCGTTGACAATGTGATAGGAAGTTTTCGAAGAGGAGTGATGACTCATTCTCATTTAGCATCTCTCTGTGAGCATTACTCTTTTGTCTCTTCTATGTTACCTCTTAGGATGGAGGAAGCTTTGAAAGATGAGGATGGGGTGATGGCTATGCAAGAAGAGTTATAAAACTTCACCCAGAATGAAGTCTGGTCCTTGGTGGAAAGGCCCAAGCAAAATGTGATAGGTACCAAATGGGTCTTCCACAACGAAGAAGATGAGTATGGCGCAGTCACAAGGAAGAAGGAACAACACACGGTTGGTTGCACAAGGTTACACTCAAATTGAAGGTTTGGATTTTGGAGAAACATATGCACCGGTAGCTAGGCTTGAATATATTTGTATATTACATGCCTTTGCTTCTCACCATGATTTCAAGTTGTTTCAAATGAACATAAAAAGTGCATTCCTCAGCGGCCCCCTCTCCGAAGTGATGTATGTTGAACAACCATCGGGTTTTGAAGATTCACATTATCCCAACCATGTCTACAAGCTTCACAAGGCGCTCTATGGGCTCAAACAAGCCCCTAGAGCTTGGTATGCTTGTCTTAAGGACTTCCTACTCAAATAAGGGTTTGAGATAGGAAAGGCCGATCCTACTTTATTTACTCGCAAAGTTGATGGTGATATTTTTATTTGCCAAATATATGTCGACGATATAATATTTGGTAGTACTAATAAAGAGCTTTGTGAGCAATTTAGTAGGATTATGACCAAGAGGTTCGAGATGTCCATGATGAGAGAGTTGACCTCCTTCCTCAGTTTTCAAATCAAGCAACTCAAGGAAGGAACGTTCATTTGCCAAACCAAGTACACTCATGACATGTTGAAGAAGTTTGGTATGGACAAGACCAAGCCCATCAACACCCCAATGCCAACTATGGGACATCTTGACCTTGACATGGATGGTAAAGCCGTTGATCAAAAGGTATCTCACTCCATGAATGGATCATTGCTTTACCTTTGTGCATCTAGGCCCGATATTATGCTTAGTGTGTGCATGTGTGCAAGATTTTAATCTAATCCGAAAGAATATCATCTCATGGTCGTTAAGAGAATTTTTTGGTATTTGGTGCTCACATGTAATCTTGGCTTATGGTATCCCAAGGGCTCATCTTTTACTCTAGTTGGCTATTCCAATTTAGATTATGCCGGTTGCAAGGTGTCACACCCCAAAATTTCAATTTTGGGATGTGAACCAAAAACACTAAATAAACTAAAGGATTTACTAATTTCTTTAAAATTAGCCAAGACTTTATTCTTTTGTTATCATTATAAAATGATGAAAAGTGTGGCTTTAAAACTTTTACAAAGATAATAAAGATGGGTTTATGCTTGGTGCCTTGTTTTGTTTTGCTGGTGTTTGAAAAAGAATTTCTAAAACCCGAGAAAGACACGGCTAGGTTCTTTTCGTGTTTGAAAATAAAGTTTTGAAAACCCAAGTTTGCCTCAAGAAGGTTTTGGAAAACGTTTTCAGAAAAACTCTTTTTCTTGCAAAGATAGAGACAGAGCCTTTCCTTTCCCTCTATAGTGTTGACCATCGCTCTAGTAAGACACCATCCTCTACCTAGCTCTAGCAAGCCTAGTTCAGTCTCTACACATCCCTGGCTTACCCTAGCCTATCCTGGCCCAACCTGGCTTGCTCTAGCCTATCCTAGCCTTAACTGGCCAGCCCTAGCCGGCCATGGCCACCCCGGCCAAGCTAGCAGTAGCCGTAGTAAGGCCATCAGCCACATAGTAAGGCCATCAGCCACATAGTAAGGCCATCAGCCACCCCGGCCAAGCTAGCAGTAGCTACCAGTGAACAAACTTGGCCATCAGCCACATAGTAAGGCCAGCAGTAGTCCGGTCTAGCAAACCTTTTCTATCCTCAAGGCATCCTAGCTTGCTTTGGCCAGCTCCTACCTAGCTTGGGTCTCTCCTAGTCTCACCTAGCCTCATCTGGCCAACCACAGCCAGCTACAGCCACATCTGGCCACTCTCAGCCGGCCACAGTCAACTTCGGCCGGCCATAGCCAGCACTAGCGTGGCCACAATGGCCACAAGTAGTCATAGCCTCCCCCGGCCACCTTAGGCCCCATCTGGCCATCCCTGGCCAAGCCCGGCCAACTCCAGCCGGCCATGGCCAAATTTGGCTGGCCACAGCTAGCCAGCCCGGCCACCAGCGGCCATACGTAGCCGCAGCCATCCCAACGGGCCAAGCCCAGCGGCTTTAGCCCAACCGGTTCCCCGCCGGCTATAAAGAGGGCCAGCCGCGGCCACTTAGCCAACCCTATCCACACTTAGCCAACCCTAGCCGGCCACAGATAGCCGCCGCCGGCCACAGCCAGCCGCCGCCGGCCATAGTCGGCCGCTGCCAGCCGGCCAAGCCCCGGCCGAGGGCCGTGGTCCTCCATCTCTAGCGCGCCGCTTCTGGCCGCCACCAGCCGCATGTGGCCGCCGCTGCCGGCCGTAGCTGGCCGCAGTCGGCCGCAGCCGGCCGTGACAGGCCGCAGTTGGCCGTAACAGGTCGCCGCAGGCCGTAGCAGGCTGTAGCCGCACGCCACCGGCCGTCCAGCAGGCCAGGGCCGAGGCCCCTTGCCTCCGACGCTGGTGCAGCGGCACCATGGCTGCCATGGCCATGATCTTCAACAGCCAGAGGTGGAAGATGATGGTAATTACGAATCTGCCACCCAGCAGTTATTTACAGTTTTGCCATTATTTTTTAAAAGCTTATAACTTTCACGTTTTAACTCCGATTTGGTCCGTTCAAATTTTGTTAGATTTATAATTTCATAATCTACGTGGTGGTACTACTTTTGAAGTATTTTGGAAATTTTATATATTTAGTCTATATTTAAAGTATTTATGTCTACAGGAAATCTTTGAAAAATCCTAACTTCTCCGTTATAACTCCGATTTCGATGAACTTGACGTCTGCGCGATCGTAGAAGCGAGTAGAATAGTTTTATAACCTTTTTATTCTGTTTTGATGACATTGATGTACTATTCCTCTAATAGCTCTTTGTTTGCTTCGTGTATGTATGCTCGATTGGGTTGTCTGGTGTTGATTGTTAGTGTCGAGTTCAGACGGTGAGGTTTTTGCTGAGCAAAGCTACTTTGAGGATCAGCAGGATCAACAGGACTTTGTGAATCAAGGAAAGTATAGCATGGATCTTCCTTGTTACCTATTCACTATAAATAACAATACATATGCATGTGTCCGTTTGATGACCTAGAAACTATAACTAGCTTTGATATCCTGATTCCTTGAACCTTTTGGGTGCATTGGGTAGCCAAGATGCTAGTGTTTAATGATATCATGATCTTGTGGCTTGATGAGTATCTATGCCATGAACAGTAATAATGACTTTTAACTACTTGAGAAGTTATCAGTAACGTACCTTTCGGGATTTACAGTACAACTGTGAGGGCTATATGGCTCTGGTTTTAGCTCAGTATGAGGACCTTTTCTAGCATGTTAGCGGTTCCCTTTATGGCGCAAGGGGGGGTGTTTCGGGTTGGGTGTAGTTGGACCTCTGTCTGTATGAGTATAGGCTGCGGTCATGTGCCATCAGAAGGAGGGATACTACATCCGTAGGGCACAGAAACCTCAGTGGCCCTAACTTGTTAGACGAACCTTTGAAAGGCTTCATAGTGAACCCTGCTGGTCCTCCTTGGTAGTGGGCTAAGAGGTCGACGGGCCTCGGGCGAAAGGGCAATTCACGGCTCACAGTGAAAGTGTACACCTCTGCGCAGAGTTTAATAAACTGGTATACTAGTCTTGCTCAAGGACACGAGCGGCCTTGGAACTCCTTACACTAATGATAATCTCTCTTGTCATGTTAAATTGTTCATACATTTGCTGTTATGTTTACTATTCATTTATGTTACATTGATCATGATGGTTTTTGGAAACACTTGCTAACTTGATGCTGCTTAACTGATCAACTTGATTAACATATAAAAGCTAAATGCAGTCAAACCGTGTCAGCTTATTTGAGCCTCATGAACCCATGTTATGCTTGTTGAGTACGGTTGTGTACTTACGCTTGCTTTACTTTCAATTTTGGAAAATCCCGGATGGGTAACAGATGAAGGTTGGAGTGAGAGCTATCAGAATGAGTACTAGGCTTGGTGTTCACCAGTCGACGTGTCTCTGTGGGAGCTTCCACCATAATGTTATCTTAGATTTTATTGTTTATGAGTAATACTCTATAATAAATAATGGTACGTTATGTAATAAACAGGGTGATGATACTCTTTGTAATTTGTCATCCTATATGTGCGACTATTCCTGGGGCACATATAAGGTTATTTATGCATTCTACTTTTATCCTTAAAAGTGGGGTGTGACACAAGGTAGAGAGGAAGAGTACATCCGGCACTTGCTAATTTCTTGGTAGGTTTTTGGTGTCTTGGAGTTCTAAGAAGCAAAACTCCATTGCCCTATCCACCGCTGAAGCCGAATATGTGGCGGCTGGCGCATGTTGTGCCCAACTACTTTGGATGAAGCAAACATTGAGAGACTTTGGTTACAACCTATCCAAGATTCAACTCTTATGTGACAATGAGGGTGCAATCAAGCTAGCCGATAACCCCGTCAACCATTCCCGTACAAAGCACATAGACATCCGTCATCATTTTCTCAGGGATCACCATGCCAAAGGAGATATCGCTGTTCAACATGTGAGAACCAAAAAACAATTAGCCAATATCTTTACAAAGCCTCTAGATGAGTCAAGGATTTGTGCTTTGAGGCGTGAGCTCTGTATCGTGGATTCTCATAATGTGGAATGAGATCTTGCATACTTTGATTGGCTTAGAATTAGATAAAATGTTTACAAAATCCTTGTGTGAAATTTCAAAACCTACTTTTTAACATCTCAATCTTGACCATAGTTTTGTGTTGATTTGATGAAATATGGTCATCATTGAGAGAGTTCAAGTTCTCTTTGTGGTTCACCATCTTTAGATTTGCTTCAGGAAAGTTTTTGACCTACCGGTAGTACCACTAGTACCACTAGTAGTACCGGTCTCGGTACTACCGCTGGTGGCCAAGTACTACCAAAAGTTCAAAGTCTTGTATAACTCCGTGTTGACCTGACCAGGATCATCGGTACTACTGGCCCCGCCTGGTAATACCAATCTGCCAAATTGACAGTGATTAAAGGGGCCGCCTAGTTAAAAATTTATTCTCTAACTTACCCCTTCACTTCTTCTCTTCCCCACCCGCCTGACCCGCATGACCCGCTCAGTGGAGGTGCCACTGCCTGGCCTCTCCCCCTGCCGATCTCCCTCCTCCTCTAGCCACTCTTCATATCCTTTGAGGGGGAGCTTCCCCATGCCTTGGAGATCGATTTGGAAGTGTTCTTGGGCACTGGGAGGTCTTGCACGCGTGGATCGGCCTCTTCTTCTTGAGCAATGAGGTATATGGAGTTCATGCCCCGATCTCCCAATGTACTTTGGTTTAGGTCGATTCCCTGCTTGTGCTTGATTCTTACGATGTATACATGCTTTGTGAATGCCTTTTATGCAATTTCCATGGTTGGTTGTGTCATTCCCCGGTGGGTGCCTCCGCATGGTAGTACTACCGGTACTACTGGTCCTTGGGACAGGTACTACCGGTGGCTCTCTACTGGCTCTATCCGTGGCCGTTCAGCCCTCCTCCTTCGTTGCAGCATTTACAAATGTGTCTAAGGCCTTCCTGCCCATGTTTTTGCCCTTACAGTATGTCGGAACGCTAGCACAATCCCACTCGCAATGTTCGTCCTCGTCCTCAGAGTTTGGGTGATGGAGAGGATGACTGTGCAACTAGTCAGCGTGCTCGCCGATGTAGCACGAGCCGTGGAGAGTCTTCCCATGGCAATCATCATGAGGTGGTTGAAGCCCCTGCTGCCCAAATTGTTTATGGTCATGATGACTCTCCTCGCCAACGTGACATGGTTCATGATGCTCAACCGGATAATGTGAGGGATGTGCAGGGACATGCTTTGGATCCCAGATACAATATTTCCCCTGCTCGCATTGGTGCTGTGAACCTTCTTCCTCACCATGGCTCTCACCCTAAGGTTCGCCCTCCTATCTCTCCATAGTAGTTTCTTTGACTACAAAATCAATGTGGCTGCTTTGAAGAAGCAAAGGATAGAAAATCCATACATGTGGGTCAGATTTCCTGATGTAGAAGAAAGGTTTTGGTCCTTGTTTCATAATGACAATTATTTTCTATGTGCCTCAACACTGGTGTCAATGGTCCTCTCTTTTAGCATAAGGCTTTGAATGTTGAATCTCTCACCAAAAACAAGCCTCCTGAAATGTCTGAGTTGAAGCCAAAGCATGAAGCATGGCGTCTTTTGCCGCTCCTAACCTTCTAGAAAGATTGGAACACGGAGATCCTTTATCAGTTTTGGGTCACTTTATGGATTGATGAGGAACACAAAGTCTTGCATTGGATGACCAACAAGCAACACTATAGGTGTGACTATGTGTAGTTTTCTCATCATCTAGGCTTTGATCATGAGGATCGGGATGCAGATAGTCTTTGGACACATTATGCTAAAAATGTTGGCAGGGCTGATTTCATTGTAGCAAAGATATACCTTAAGGATCAATATGCTGATGGCACCAATACTCACCTCAAGCCGTTCTTTTGTGTTGTCAACAATATCCTAAGGAACACTCTTGACCCCAAGAGTGATGACTCTACTAATATAGAAAGCTATGCCCCTTCTATCGTGGTTTGCTTTGGTCTTGACAAGCGGTTCAGCATTTCTCAAGTCATGTGGGTTAAGATTGCAGAGGCTGCTAATGATCCCCACAGGATGCTTCCTTATGCTCCATACCTCATGCATGTGATTGAGCAGGTGACCTGCCGTTCCTTCCCTCCTGATACACATCATTCTTCTTGGAGCATTCAGAACTTGTGTCCTCACACGATGAAGAGGCCAGACAAGGCAGCTGCTTCTACTTCTGCTAGTGCACCCCCAGATGATGCTGGGACAACTGGAGAGGAGAGGAGCTGCTCCTATAGTGGACCCTTTAGCTGGAGCATTTCCAAGCCGTGATGGTGGTCATGGCAGTGGCAGTGGTCGTGGTCGTGGTCGTAGTTGTGGTCCCATTACAAGTGCTTTGAAGAAGTTTATGTCTTACATATGTTACTGTCAGGCAGAGACCCATCAGTCACTTCGTCGTCTTGAGCAGCACGCCGGCCTCACTCCTTTAGCTCCTCTTCACCCTCCTCCAGATTTCTTTGAGGAGGATGATTCCACTCCAGGCTATGATGAGAAGTTCCAGCAGCAGCATTTTGAGCAGCCACCGCAGCAGCAGGTCTTTCCTCAGTCGAGTACTTTTGTTGCTCCTCCTACTACACCGCCTTCTTATAGCTACATTCGAAAGGTCTCAGGTGCTGTTTATGGTTTTGAGTCTATCTTCAGTGGGGCTAATGAGATCACTCGCACTTCCACTAGTGCTCCTCAACCTCAGATGCCCTCTTCTTCTGTAGCTCTGTATGGCAAGAACAGATACATCAACCCCAGTGACGATGATGGCTATGAGGGATTCTAGTGGTTCTCTTTCCTTGCTCTTTATCACTGCCTACCCTTTTTGGCATTTGATGCCAAAGGGGGAGTGTTAGGCTTATCATGATGTAATAGGGTAGTTGTTTATTTGGTTATGTAATAACTCTTTCTCCATGGTGAACTACGTATGGTGAACTTTGAACTATGTGTGTGAAGGATGCTTGTAGGCTAAACACTTATGCTTATTCGATATATCATGTTGTGATGGCCTATATTTGATATTACAAGTGACGATTGTTGTTTTAGAATGGTTATGTTGGTTTTAAGTCATATCCTTTCTTGCATAACCATTCATATTCTTATATTTATCTTTATGTGATATATCTTGTCATAAGCATCATGGATTATACTTGTCACACAGACCTTTTTAGGCACCCCATGGACTGCAAAGTTTAGGGGGAGCTTTCTTTAAATGTATGTCATCTTGATTTTATTCAAGATTTGAAATTCAAAATCCCATGAATATATTTAGGGGGAGCCCTCCATAAAATTTGGGATTCAAAAGCTTAAATTCTTTCAATTTGTTTTAAGCCTAAGTTGGTTGTCATCAATTACCAAAAAGGGGGAGTTTGTAAGTGCATTCGCCCCCCGATGTGGGTTTTGGATAATTAATGACAATCAAATTAGGGACTAATAAGTTTATCAAAGTGTATACACAGTTGTTAGTCCATTGAAAGATTTGACTGATAAATATCTGGTGATACAAGCACCCTAAATTTTATATAGATGGACAATGTTTCTACTCAAAGGAGCCCTCAGATTTTATCTTTACTTGAGTTATAGGTTGGTATTTTGAGGTCTAAAAGTGCTCATGTCGATATTTAGAACGTTTGGACAGACACCGTCACACTCACTAGACTTAGAAAAAGACCTTTGCTTCACCTAACCTGGTCGACCGGTAGTACTAGAAATATTCGAGTTTTTAACTGGAGGTACTGGTGCTATTTTCTTAGAAAGTTGAAAGTTCAAAGTTAAGCTAACTTTGTACTACCGGTAGTACCGGTGCCCTGACCGGTAGTACCGGTGGTCACCGGTAGCATCGCGTTTATTAAAATTATAGTCCGGTAGTATCGGACATATTTTTCTCAAGGTCGAAAGCCTCAAGTTACAAGTTGATTGAACTACCGGAGGTACCGATGGTACTATAGGTAGTACCAGTCAACACCGGAGGTACCGGATTTAATTGAGTTATAGTCCGGAAGTTGCAATGAATATTTTTTGCTGAATCGACCATGGCCAGTTTGCCTAGAACTTACACTACCGGTAGTACCAGTACTATTACCGGTAGTATCGGTATGTCTCCTCTACACGTTCTGACATGTCACAATGGTCACATTTTGTGAGGTGCCAGTAGTACCGATGGTTCCCATCAGTACTACCTATAGTTATTCTAGACAGACCATATAAATACCCCTCACCTCTCTCCTTTCTCTCTCTCTTGCTCTGTCTATTCATTCATGAGAATCACACTCGAAAAAGGCTCTCTCCCAAGCTTCTGCTCGCCTACTCTCTCCCCCTTTGCTCCCAAACTTCATCCCCTCAAGGATTTGACCTAGGGATGTTAGATTAGAGAGTGGGAACTTCAATCTACAACTTGAGCACTTGGATTTCTCGTCTTGCCGGCTTGATTTGTGTTTGTTACTCTTGGGTTTTTGGAAGCCTAGTTGGCTAGGCATTCTTTGTGGTTGCCCATGTTGATTCATTTGTGAGGGCACCCTGAAGTGTTTGTATTACCCTGATTCTTCGTGGATATCTCAAGTTTACCTTCGTGGTTGCTTGAGGGAGGAAACCTTTGTGGTAACCTTAACAACGAGGATGTAGGTACTCCTTTGTGGGGATTGCCAAACCTCGGTATAAATCATGTGTCTTGCTGTGGTGGTAGCATTGACTACCCTTGTCCTTGTGTTCTTTGTGTTCTTCATCCCTATCCTCAAGTTCTTAGGTTGGAGGACTCGATCTACGATTTGGTCTAGTGAAAAGCTTTAAGAAGTTCAACATCTTCATCAGCAACATCAACAAAGGGGTGGTAACAATTGGATCTAAATTTATAGCTCATTTTACTCTGATTTCCATTTTGATTTTGTAGTTTCGTGGGGCACCGGTAGTACCAGAAGCTTGCATCAGTAATACTGGTTTTTGTACTATAGGTAGTACCGGTGCTACTTCCGGCCCTACTACCGGTGGTTATTTAACTTCCACATTTGAGTTTTGAGTTTCAGGTTTTGGATAATCGCCTATTCACCTCCCTCTAGGCCAATTAGATCCTTTCAGGGCCATCTTCCACAAGCATCACTCTAGCGGAAACATCTCTAAGCCTGACTAAAGCCTGACCCAAACTAATTGGCTGAATGCTTTCAAAATGAATCCTCATTTCATCTCTAAGAAAATCTCTAACCACATCACGGACAGCAGGGAAGTGCATGGGGTTACCAAGTAAAGGGTCGAAGGTGACGATCGCCAGGTTCTCATTCGTCACCAATGGCCGATTGGGGGCCACTACACGCACCATGAACCGACGATTTAGAATGTCTTCCAGCTACAGATATCCCGGGATGAAAGGAGAAGGATCGTGCGTTGAAACGCCATCTCCTCCACTGAGAGTTGCTAGAGGTTGAGTTCAGGTATCAATGGAGGATTGGGGTTTTCTTCACCGAGCATTGTAGAATGTGCACAACGAAGCTAAGTAGCTGAGGTAGTCGATGAGGCATAGTTAAATAGTAACAAGTGTTTAGGGTTGACTTCAATAAATAGCACCCCTCCACTGCTTAAACCATTCTTTGCCTCTGAGTTGGGCTGTGGCTCCATAAATGCATTGTCATTGGTATTGTTGGGCCGCCATCGATGAGCCGAGTCCCCAGAAGAAATGTTGATGGCCGACGTGGGCTGAGCCAGCTGTCGCTCCCCGTTTTGGGTAGCCGGTGCCTTGCCATTGGCCTTGGGGAGAGACTATTGTAGCGCGTGATTTGAACTTATTGCGGTGGACAGCAATGTGTCCCATGCCAAAGCATGCACGTCACCATATAGGCCCTCTGCATTTGACCCACCAATGGTTCTTAGATAGGCACCTAGAGCATAGCGTGCCATCATGATGAAAGAAATTCTTTGGTATTGTGCCAGTGGTCAAGGAAGAGTGGTTCAGCGTTTGCGACTTGGGACCCCCGCCCAAGGGGACAACGTTGGCCACCGTCAGAATTGCGTGAACCAAGGCTATCCTACCAAGAGGCACAACATTTTCTTCAGTGAGAATAGGATGACCAGAGACGACATCAGAACCAGGGCCGACGGGGGAGGAGGTCGACGCCCTATTGTTTGGCACTGCATTGGCCTCAGCAAGAACAGGAGAATGGCCACTATTAACAGGGATGCCATTGGCTCCAGTAGAACTGACAAAATGGAAGTATCGCCATTGATAGGGATGGCGTTAGCTCTAGTAAGTACAGACGAACTAGGCTGAGCAGAGGGGATGGAGGCAAAGCCATTGTGTGCAATTTGTTTCCCTTTTTCTGGGATATCATCCCCATGAACCACGCCGACGAAAGAAAGGCAGGTACGATTAGGCTGAACAGGGGACCAAGCTCTGCTTTCTTCAATAAGGAGGTTTAAATTCATAGTGCCAATTAGGGCCACCGTTACCCCACAGAAAGAAGAAGACTTTGAACGAATCACAAGCAAAAGAGCAGAGATTGGCGCTGAACAGGCCAACTTTCTTAGAGGAGACAGCAAATTAGAAGGTGCAGTCACCAATTTGAGAGACAAAGAAGTCCTTAGCCAAGCCACCAATGCGGCTTGAAGGAGGACGGGAACTAAATCGCTACAAATCTAAAACTTACAGCGTCCAAAGGCCGCAACAAGGAGGAAGGACGTACGATCTAGAACGGGATGAGTAACAGTGGACTTGAACCACTCAACTATTGCATTTGGATGCCCAAACGAGGGATGAAGAGTAGAATGGGGAAAGCCATGGTGAGGAAGCGATGGGAGATGCACCTCAGAGTTCATGGAAGCGACGCCCCATGTTGAGGTGGGGGGCAACGTCGGAGAGCATATGAGCAAAGATAATTAAGACCCCTTCCCTTCGTCAGGGAGGAGACCTTGGTCAGTGAAGATGTCGAGGTTCATCCCGTGGCGGCGGTCACCGTGTGGTGCTGCCACGTGACATTGCAGATGTTTCAGCCTGGCACCTCCTGATGGCCGGCAGCAGGGGCTGCCCCCAGGCGGTCAGCGGTGGAGGCTCACCTCCAGGCGGTCTGTACCCATACTTCCTATAGAAGCCATTCTCGTCTCGCTTGCTCGTCCATGGAGACCAGCTGGATCCTGTGTGGAACAATCTTACCACAGTTTAGGTTGCCAACCAAACAACATTCAAAGTTATTAATGGAACTTGCCTAACCTTAGTCCTTACATGTGCCAAAGGGCAACAAGTACTCTATCGCTTGGCTACCAACCATTAACCAAATACAATGAGAGCGGTGTAGTGGCAGCCATAGTTTGTCAGCTGGTCTGGTCCTGTCAGGCGAACATGATTGTGAAACATGGCAACGAAGGAACATTGGGTGAGTACGATCAAGTAAAACTCAGCCATATATAGGGCAATGATGTTGCGCACTTAGAGCATCTGCAGCCACAACCCCCAAATCAAGCCCCTACATCTTCACTTGGGAGCTGGCCTACAAAATTTGAGGGTCAAAATCGAAGCCCAACTCCAGCCAGAGTCTCCAAAACAAAGACCCCAAATACATTTCACCACACAACGACAAGAGGGGCCCACTTGTCATGCTCTCCTTCTTCCTCCTGCTACCTAGCAGATCTGCAACAGGGGCAATGGAGTGGTGCGGCGATGCAGGGGCCTACGTAGTGGAGCGGCTCACACAAGGACCTGCATGCCCACTCGGCGGAGCGGCTCCCGCGACAGAGCAACGGCCTGCGTGCCCACCGCAGGCACCACCGCCGCCCGCCGCCGCCATGACCCAACACTATGCGCTCCTCCCATGTAACATCCCTAAAAATCCAAACACCAAAAATTGCAACCAAAAAAATGTTTCTAAAATAACCTTTGGTTGATGAGTGTCATGTAGGAAACCACCCAATAGTTGCACAAGTAGCACTAATGTTAGTTGAAACATTTGCATTTAATTTACAAGAGCTTGATTTGCTTCTTATTTGATTTTATGTAATGTCTAATAAAATCAAATAACTTTTTATGACATGTATGTATGTATACTAACCTTGACATGGCTACCAACTTAACCATGAGACTCTAGTGGACCAAGTATGATGTTGGTGCTATAGTCATTAACATGCATACACTAACTTAATCATGGCATGGTTTGGAACCTTGGAAAAGAAATAGAAATGGAAAAGGGAAAGAGAAAGAAACGAGAAAAGGGAAGTAGCCCAGCCAGCAGCTGCGGCCCAGCTTGGCCTACCAAGCCTCACCCGTGCGCACTGCTTGCCCGCGGCCTAGCAATGGCCCAAGCAGCCAGCTGCCTCCCGCGCCCGCCTCGGCCTACCGGCCTGCTACCACAACGGCTCACGCCCGCTCTCCCCGCAAGCCTACCTCGCCCCGCGCCCTGTGGCCTAGCTGGCCAAGCAGCCCAGCAAGCGGCCTAGCCGTGCCACGCGCGCCGCTCGCCTGCTCTGTCTCACTGACAAGTGAGACCGCATTGTCAGCTCCTTCTTCTTCCCATTTCTGTCTTCTTCCCTGTCCCATCCAATTACCAGAAAAGATGGCCACACCTCGCGGTTCGTCCGTCGCCCAAGCCAGCGTCGCATCATCCTGGCTGCTCGTCCACCGCGCCGCACTGGGTTACCCTAACCCTAACTCACGGACACACACAGCCGCCCAATGGGCATCACGCATCGCCGCCGTCGATGGCTAGCCATCATGGCTATATAAGCTGTGCACCCAGCCGCTAGGGTTTCCCCATGCTGCACAGCTTTCCTGGCTCAGCCACACCACCTTGCATTGCTTAAGGAGGAGTTGGGGAAGTAAGGAGAAGAGGAGATGGAGAGGAGCAGGAGCTGTCCATCGTCGAAGCCAAAGCCACGCGCCGCCGTCAACGTTCGTGCACAAGAGGAGGAGGACCCACGACCGTGCTGCTTCCCCTACACCGTACCGCCATCCTGCTGCCTCTCCCCCGAGCCGTACCGTGAGCTTGCTAACGCCGGAGCATCGCCATGCAGGTGAGTTCGCCTATGCCTGCACCATGGCCCCCGCCAGAGCAACGTCACTGTTCCCGCTCTCCTTTGCACCTTTTCTCCTTTAACTCCTCTGGGTGATATAACATGGGAGGATTGTCTGGTAAAGGTTGAGTCGACTGGACAGGATCTATGATGAGCTTTTGGAGTGAGTCTTGCTGAGGGGGTGCAACTTGGGCACCCCTGTGTTATTGGTACCTGTGGCGGGTACATGGTGACTTGAGGAGATCCCGGGGTTGAGAACCTTCATGGAGCGAAGCCCTGGGTAGGAGGTGTTGTTGTAGCATGGGCTGTTGTAGCCCCTTTTCGAGGAGATATCCTGTTTGGTCCCCCCTAGGACCTGTTGTCTCTCGAGAACTGGAACCACGGACACTTCGTGCTAGGAACCACGGACCTGAATGGGCGGGGATGGATGACTGACTAACTAGGATGATGCCACTACTACTAGGTTGTTAGCAGAGAGTGTCGGAAGGTATGGGCATTGGGACCCACACCCTCCTTAAAGTCGCATAGTTACCTTGGTGGCCCGATTGACTACGCCTCACAGTCTCAGTGTGCCGATGGTATCTATCTGGGATGTCCCAGTACTGAGTGGTAGGGTGGCATCGCATCGGTTAGAAGGCAGCCAAAATCTGCCTAGGCGGAGCACACCATCGATGATGGCTATCTTGTGGTTACAGGAGTACACGCTCTGCAGAGTTTAGAATCTATATATAGTCTGCAGCCTCGGTATGGCTATTCCGTGACCTACGCTTCTCTTGAGTAGTGAGATGAGTCCCTTCTACCCCCCCTGAGTGATGATGTTGTTGTTACCCTATGGCATGATGGCTGATTAGGCATGGATGAGAGGGAGTTGTCCATTGCCGCCACGTGTGAGCGTGGTTGTTGAGTGAGCTGAGAGGATGATGGCTGATGGTATGGTGTTGTGGGATGGGAATGGGTTAAAACTTGATGAACTGTTATTATACAATATTGATGATACTTGCATAGGGAACCACAGCCAAATAATAGGTCTCTTTGATTATATCCATTTGTATCCACCGACCACAAAGCATAAACAAAGCATAGGGTGGGAGCCAGTGGCCAGTACAAATCGTACTGAAACTTATTTAGAAGGTGAGCCCAACTACGCCTACGGCGACGAGGTGCTCATGGATTAGATGGTCTCATGCCTATGCTCAAGATGGTGCAAGACGTTGCTTCCGTGATATCCCTCTACTTCCGTAGCTGTTCTGGATGCTAGATACTCTGATGATTACGCCATGTGGCGATGTAATAATTATGTAAACCCCTCTTTTGTACTTCTTTTATTCGATGTATGGCTTTGTAATCAAATGATATCAGATAATTGATAATTTGACCTCCTGGGCTATCATTATATCCTTCATTCTGTACATTTTTCCTTCATGGAAAATTAAGGATATTTCATCCCATCCACATGCACCGGCGCCTCCATCTTCTTCCTTGCCGGCCATGGCCGCCATCTTCTTCCCCGCCGGCCATGGCCACAAAATTGGCCATCTTCTTCTCCGCCGGCCATGGCCACCATCTTCGCCATGCACACGACGCAGGCATGCGGCTTGCTGGTCCACCCCTCTGCAGCGGCGCATGACACAGCCGGAGGCCACGGCGAGCGCCTCGGTGAGCATGGCGAGCGACCTGGGGGAGCCAGTGCCTGGCGGTGCCCATGGCTGTCGGGCTTCCGCGATGGCGTGCTGTGGGAGCTCGTGGACCACATCGGATGCCTAGCGGGAGATCGTGGACAGCCGATGGAGGACCAGCTGCGCGGCTGCGGCGGCGCGTGCGTGCGGCCTGCGGCGGGAGGTGGAGGCCGGCGGAGCGGGGCAGCGCGTGCATGAGTCGGACAGGACAGGTTCACGGGGAGAGGAAATTTCGTGTGGGACCCACGGATTAGATGGAGATAGGGGGCTGCTGGAGATAGGGGCTGAAACTATAATTTAACACGTGAAAAATGGGAGCCCAAGTAGGGGCTCCATTGAAATTGGTTTTTTGCCGAAACTCCTAAATTTTAGAGTACGGATCCAAATAGAGGTCTGGATTGGAGTTGTGCTTATAGCGTTGTCCTTAGCTTGTCACTGCATAAGCGAACTCGGCATCTTGGAATAATGATTAAATGAGTTGGTTTCACATACGTAAGCATATGGCACAGTTTCCAAAAGAACGGGTAGTAATTTATTGTGGCGTTGGTGGTCTCACTTCATGCCAAAATATGTCACATTTGTGGTGTTGGAGGCAACTAATGCAAGTGGCTCAGGGCGCAAGCAAGTTCCGTGATCGTCTTCTCATCAATTACCGGCCACAGAATCCATTGAGAATATTTGCACAAGCACACTCACTTTTGGTGCTATTTAGGTACAGTCGTTGTCAACTTCCTACAACTGATGACGTTCAAGGTATATACAAGCCAATTGTTACTATATACACATGGCTCATACATCATCTACCGAGAATGGGAAAATATTTTGTCAACTGAGTTGTCAACATTTTCGCTTAAACATATTGATGTTTAGTACTTTTATTTGAGGACACAGGCATCTGCAAAGCCTAACACGACATCTGCAAAACAAAACGAGGTGATCGGAAACAGGACCCCGGTATCCTTCAGCTCATCTGCTGCAAAAGGATTTACATAAACTCGAAACCACGTTAAGTGAATTATATGCGGCTTCATGCTCAATGTTGAACTGCATGTTCAGTCAAAAAAAATGTAGAACTGCATGCTGCTTGGGAGAGCATTTATTAAGCAAGCCTGGGATCAGAGGTTGTTTGTACAGAGCTCTCATAAAGCATGCCACTCCAGATCTCCTACCTTCTTCTCCTATCCCAAAAATTTTGCAATACAGAAGATTAGGTTGCTACAGCAGATAACCAATAGGATATCCTCTCCCTAAAAGGAGACACCTACCGCCTGCAGGGTGCCCACGGCAGGTTGCTCCTGCATGGACGATGGGCCATATTCTTGGGAGCTGAATCGAGGGACTCCCCTGGAGTTGAGGCATGGAGTCATTGGATGTGATAACAACAGTCGTGCAGCTCGCCGTCAACAATCTCCAACGAGGCTGCTCGCAAAGTGCTCGAGGAAAAGACTCAAACAGGAATAAAATAAAAGCCAATATAGGGGACGAGCTTTAGGAATTTTTCTGTATCAGTAGCAGTAGCACTCAGTGGTCTCCGATCTTACATGGTAATATAATTTTAGGACACTTTCCTAAAGTAACAGATATATAGGAGATGCATTATAGGATATCTGGTTACTCTTAACTCTTGTTCCTTTATTTAAATTAATTCGAGAGGGGCAACCCCTTTTGGTTTCCTCAAACAATGAAAGAAGAAAGGATGGCGGAATAACAAATTACAAGACTTTGCTTCTAATCATTTTTTTGATGGGTGTACTCCCTCCGTTCCACAATGTGTGTTGTCGGAGCATAGTAACATGTCCCAAAAAGATTGCCGTTCCCTACTTCCAGACCTAGTCCATACTAGTGCACAGCCTAAGCATGTCAGGCGCACTAGTGTTTGCCTGGTCCACTGTTCATTTCTTTAATCAAAATTGTTGCGTGCAAGTGGATGTTTGGCGGTCTCAAACCAAAAAGTGTGGCTGCCCGCATCATCACGTAGCAAAAGCACCCTGTATAAGCAATGACTGCACTAGGGGCATGCAGGTGATCTATTTGCTTCCATCGTAATCTCGCCGGATGCGAAACTAATATTGTCGAATGGAGGGAGTAGATCTTAATTCATTATTAATTTGCTCGTCCATTTAGTTGAAATAACGATCGTGCGCAGCTGCAGAAGCTGGATTTCCTTTTCATTTTCGAATAAAAAAAGCTCTCAAACATCAGAGCGCATTTGAATGCAACAAACCTAACTCTTTGTCCATGGTAGCTGAAAATATTTGATTTCGTTTTCAAAACACACAATCGGCATATATAAGCCTATTGTTGGAGCTGCTGAGAAACAACGAGTTGAAGGGCACAGAAGTCAAGAACACTTTTATCTGATAGATGAAACAATCTACTGGAATAGCTGATCATGCTCACTGCAAGCATATGGCGGCACGTTAGTGGCCATTCTTGATCTGCCTAATCATATGGGCGTGGGATGCATCAGGATATACAATAGCTAGTGCCTATTCTAATTTTCTGTGTCCTGCCATCAATTGGAATAAGTCATGCTGTCATCATGTTAGTAGCACCCTCAACAAGCATACTGCCAGAGAAGGGGCGGAACTAGAATGCCAGGTATGTCTTGGCATACCCTTTGGAACCAGCTAGGCCCGGCATATCATGCGGAGCTAGCAATGTTGTGGAGCCTGGGAAAGACACACACTACCATGTTAACAGTTACAGGCAACAGCACGTTCCAGTCTCTTCTCTGTTCTCTGTGCAGAGTGGTATAGAACATGAGCCTTAGGTGGCGTTTGGTTGTGTTGGAGTGGTAACTGAGACGCAAAGGGAATTGGGTTGCCGGAGGAGCTGATGCGCTGGTATCTGATAACGCAGAGGAGCGAGCGAGATGTATCTGCATAGCAGGACTCGATTACATATTGTGTGGGGAACAAACAATAAACAATGGAATTGGTTACCCACAGTAATCAGATACCGTTACATGAATCTGAACCAAATGCTACGTTAGTTGTTAGAGCAGGTGAGTCCAGGCAGCTGGGGATATCTGTAAAAGGGAAAAAAACTGGAGAAGTCGAACTGTCGATATATATAGCTGCATTGCATCTTTGCGATCGTGATGGCACTAATTGTCTGGCTTCATGTGTTCCAAGATTGAAGTGCACCAGTTCCTCACCTTTCTCCAGAATAATTGGGACACGTGACACTCCTTGGACCGGTGTTGATCTGATTCTAGATTTCTTTGACACAGAGCATGAAAATATTCGCTAGGCCATCGAGGCTGTTACAAACGATTGCCTTCAGTGTTGTGTTGAGCAAATTTTGTGTACTCCAACCTGGTTGCAAAGCAGGACACGTGGTTCATCATTTTCTTTATTAGCGTAACCCAGATGTCAGTGAAACGAATGCAAAGCTATCATTGGTCACTAGCATGGTATAAATGTAGATCCAATAATGATGCGCAATAATGACATCGCATGTCGCTGACGGCCCAGCCACTATATATGTATAATATGTAGTCAGTGGCGTGCCATGCATAATATTTCACAACAGATGATACATGTAGCCACGGCCATATTTCAGTTCATGGTATGGACACAATTGTGACACCAATGACAGTGAATGAAAGTATGGAATTCTATGGGAGTGGGAAGCACAAGGATAGAATCCAAGAGTTGAGATGCCAGCGAGCGTGCCTGGAGGCAACCTTCGGTGAAAGAGTATACCTAACAAAGCAAGACTAGTGTGCTAGTTGTGCATTGGATGGACCAGGCTGGCATCCAATTGCGTCCTAGTAAAGAATCTAGATTGCCGCTAGGTAGAGACTAGGATGTCATGGACGCTACAATGTGCACGCAGACATGATGGGAGTCGGTGATAGCTAAACTCACCACGCAAACAAGTGGCGACATTGTTTGGAAGGATGTCGTGCTTGCTAGGCGCCAAGTTGTGACTCCATGGGTAAGACTCACCACTGACTTTGAGGAATCAAGAGGAGCAAGAAGCTCCTACTCTAATTTTATTAATAATCCAGAAAACATGTTCACGAGATAAGAAAACAAGCTCCTACTTTGATCAATCTGTTCACACACAGTATGATAATGGCTCTAGATCGAGGATTGATATGCTCATTTCACCTTATATTCTTAGTAAAAGCATATTAAATGTACCATTACAATGTACAGATGTAGAACATGGTATTTTTAGCCTATGGAACTTAAAATGAATAACAAACAATACATAAAGGCAATATTAACTCAGCTCACAAAAATAGTCTAATTAAGCATGAAAGTAGATTGCATTTCATCTAAAGTATAATTAAAATTAAATTTGAGAATGGGCCAGCTAGCTTCTTGCCCTAGTGGGGGACCAAGAGGCCAAAACGGAAGACATTCCCCTGGGTCCACGAAGGCCGAACTTAGATAGCTTCGCAATTGCCCCGCCATGAGAAACAAACATTAGCAAAACAAACCAAGCCACTACCAGAATGGTAGAGTTCGCCTAGCAATAAGTGCTGGATAACGTGTTAAGTGGAAATGGATGGAATGAATGGATCGAATGATCTCTCTATGTTTGATTGATGAATAGTAAATGTATATGTACATGAGGCAGTTTCTATTGTCAATGTGACAGAAGGAAACGGTGCCTGTTGGTGCCCAGGGGGCCTGTACGGTTACCAGGCTTGATCCATAATTAGCACATGCTAATTACGTGAATTACAACTATTGATTAATAATTAATTATTATAATTAATCTCAACAAAAAGCAAGGGTAGAAACGCCCAAGCCAAAAAATAACCATCAAGCATGAATGAGGAAAGTGCCAAGATCGTGTGCCCTGTTACCTATGCAAATGCCATTAGCACTTCTATTTCCACTATTCTAGCATCGTGCATCTCCCGACTCTCGCTTAGCTTCTGTCTGTCCAAGAAAGATATAAGATTTGTGGTACGTCCCTATGCTCTTCAGACAGGCTTCTTTCCCACAGGTGCTACACTGATATAATTTCGCGGCCTCACTATACCAGCAGGGGCGAGCTACATTCCTGATGCATCCCACGCCCAGTCCTATGTGAGCTGCGAAATTGACCAGCTATTTTGATGCGTGGAATTCTTCATTTTGTTGTGGTGGTCTTGGCTCTGGACCTCGGGTGTCGTATATATGTGCGCTCCCACTGGTGTCCTCAACCACCGTTGTTGTTCTTGATAGCAATAAAGGGTTCCTGCCGTATTCTGCGAATTCAATGGACCATTGTACGAGGTGACCCAGAAAACATAAGGATGCTGCCTGATTTCCATAAAAGAACAAGCGTAAACTTGATATTCTTAACGAAACCTTTCCCTCAATTCATTAGAAATGTATTTCCACCCTCGTAAAAATACTTCACATTTGAATTAACAGCCTTTATGATTATATTGGACCACTATCGTTCTAAGAAGTCATTCACATTTGAGATTTTTTTAAGAAGTCATGAGAGGATGGACGATAGTCCCCTGATTTGAGAAGCGAATGCGGCTAAACACTCGCTACGACACACGAATGCTGTTGCCGTCTCCCATGCTGTTTGGCCACGGTCACAAACACAGACACCATCGTCGCCACCACAACAGCCTGGAGTTCTCCTAGCAATAAGAGTTCGCCGGATCTGCTGGAACTTCGCTGGACTTCCTGCACGACAGCCCATGGAAGAAAATGGCCAACCCCGCACCTTCCATGAACGCCATGGTCGACATGGTCAGCGACGCCGTCAAAGCCGTCATCGTCCTTGGCAACAGCCACGCCCAGGATGAGTTCGTCGCTTCATCCTCCAGGGCGCCATCCGCCGTGTCCTCCACGACATCAACGACCGCCACATCGCTCCTCACTGTTTCCACGACAATGGACCGAACGCTGGCAGCCGTCTGGCCACACCGCATCCAGTGCCTCGTTCGTCGAGGCTCGAGTACGCCGCCGGAGTTTGCCCTCATCACGGACCGTCGATGTTTGTCCGCCATGTCCCAGCCCCGTCGTAGTCGTCGCTGCCATGGAACGGAGGTGGTGGACTCATGGCTGGAAGCCGTGACGCTGCCGCGCTCCCAAACTCCAACGCTAGCGCTGTCGCATGGCCGCCAGGCTTCGCCTATGACGTCGACGTCGCCTTCCCTCCGTTAGCCCTTTCTCCGATTGGACGTCCTTCAACCCGTGCGATCTCCTATGGCGACGTCGAGGCCAACCACATCGAGGGACAGCGTCAAACCACCACCGGAGCGGGCAATCGCCTCTTCCTCCGTTGAGGGGGAGACGGCTTGTAGCCGCTGAAAAGTCTTCGGTGGAGCCGGTGGGGGCGCCACCGCCGATCCCGGCATGCTGCGATGGCCCTCGTGGCTGGAGCTGATTTCCATAAGGATGTTGCGCCAGGGACGAGCGGGACGCTCCCCGCTGGCCGGCCTCTATAGACAAGGTATGTTAGTTGCAATTTAACTATGCCGTCTATAGAATTAGAATTAATTACTATAGAATTCAAATTACAAGATACATATCTTGTTTATTTTGGTTAAACAACACAAGGTAATGGAGTATATGACATTGGTTGCACTTAATTCCTTGTGAATTACTCTGTCCTGAGATTGTGCCATAGCAGTGATCAAATCACCCAATGCTAAGAGGTCTACATCATGTTTCTGAGAAATTTGATGATTACCTACATTGTGTTTTTACCCAAAATAAAGGTTTTGAATTGCTATTTTCATCATATTATTTTGGTGTTACACAAGATAGAAGAGTTCTAAGCAAAGGCCGCCTTTAATTCACTTATGAATTATCTTGTCCAGAGAGCATGCTTAGGCAGCAAAATCTTTTGCCTACTATAAGATATACTCTTTGTCCTTGACATAGACTATCTGTCTTGTGTTTATCTAAAGTTTTGATGAATTTGGTTGTATGGTCTACATAACTTTGTGATTACCTACAACAATCCAATACTATGATAAGATATCAAACTTAAAATATTACCTTTAAATGTTACAACATTACCATGTTGATTTTAATTTACCATGCAGTAACTTAATTAATCCATGGCTGTCCACATAGGAGATCATGGCCTCTAAGAAGTTCGATGAACTCGCGTTAGACAGTAGCAATTACCCTACTTGGGCTTCTGATATCAAGATGGCACTTGCCTCTCGTAATCTTTGGGCTACAATTCAGGAACCCCAACATGGGGTTATCCTACAAGCTAAGCATATTTATACTACTTTGGCTTTGCTATGGTATTTTATTCATAACGATCTTAAATTAGAATACCTTAAGATTGAAAATCCATTGGATTTATGGTTCGCTCTTAAAGAGCGATATGATCCGTAAAAGAACTAATTTGGCCTGAGGCTAATCATGAATGGAATAACTTTTCTGCATTCCATTTTCTGATCCACGTATTATAGAAACTAAACTACAATTCCAAAGAATTATTGATTTGCAAAATATTACAAACAATCTGCCAGACGCTTTCTTTGATTATAAAGGTAAAGGTGTCACAAAGTCTCTCCATCCTACAAGGAATATGCCCGAACGAGTGGAGGTACCTAATAAAACCACTCATCCCTCTATTGGCAAAAAGTGGGGGAGAAGCACTTCCAAGAGGCAAGATGTGATTGCTGGCAAGCAAAAGAATACTAGAAATGTAACTCAACCATTGGTTGAAAGACACCTAGAGGACATATATTGTCCTGTGGATAGAAGTAATCCACAATCAAGCTCAGTTATGCGTATAAACACTAAGGCTGGAATATCGGAAGACCCTAGATTCATTGTTTTGGGAAGTCATGATGAATCTTTAAGTGTAGATGAAATTTCTATAAATTTCTATAATAGTCGACACATATTTTTTTGAAAAAATTGCAGATATCCTTCTGACTGATTCAGATCCCAAGTCTATGTCTGAGTACAAGAAGCGCTCGGACTAGGATAAGTAAAAGGTAGCAATTGAAACAGAGATTGCCTCACTTAATAAAAGGAAGGTTTTTTCGACTGTAATGCCAACACCTCCTGGTATCCTCCCTATGGGGTACAGGTGGGTTTTCATCCGTAAAAGGAATGAAAACAACGAAGTGGTGAAATATAAAGCAACGCTAGTGGCACAAGGTTTTACGCAAAGACCTGGCGTTGATTTCAACAAAACTTACTCTCTAGTAATGAGCGGTATAACGTTCCGATACTTAATATCATTGGCAGTACAAAATCGTCTACTATGGAGTTGTGGACGTAGTGACAACATATTTATATGAGTCACTAGATTCGGATATATACAAATTCTTGATGGAATCAGTATACCGAATCCTAAGGCAAATCACAACACATATTACATAAAGTTGCAGAAGTCATTATATGGCTTAAAGCAGTCAGGCCGAATGTGGCACAATCGGTTAACTAAATTCCTTACACAAAAGGGATATACAAATAATAATGACTGCCCGTGTGTCTTCATTAAAAAATCATGAACAGGATTTTGTATCATAACAGTATACGTTGATGATCTCAATATCATCGACAACGAATCTGATATTAATGAAGCATGTCATCATTTAAAGATGGAGTTTGAAATGAAGGATTTGGGCCAAACCAAATTTTGCTTGGGTTTACAACTTGAGCATTTACCTTCTGGTATATTTATATACCAATCTGCCTATGTCCAGAAGATATTGAAGAAATTCAATATGGACAAGTTATATCCAATAAAAACTCCCATGGTAGTAAGATCCTTAGATGTTGAGAAGGTTCCTTTTAGACCACGGGAAGAAGGAGAAGAGATATTAGGACCACAAGTCCCATATCTTAGTGCCATTGGAGCACTTATGTATCTTGCTAATAATACCCGGTCGGATATTGAGTTTGTAGTTAATCTGCTGGCAAGACATTGTGCTGCACCTACCAAACATCATTGGGTAGGAGTCAAATCAATTTTGAGATACTTGGATTGTTCTATAGCAAAAATCAAGATCCAATTTTCTTAGGTTATGCAGATGCTGGTTTTTATCAGATCCCCATAATGGCAGATCATAAACTGGCTTTGTATTCTTGCAAGGTGGTAAAACAATATCTTGGAAGTCTTCAAAGAAGACCTTAGTGTCTACATCCACCAACCATTCTGAAATAATAGCATTATATGAAGCATCACGTGAATGCGTATGGCTTCGCAAAATGATAGACCACATAATATAATCATGTGGTATTGGTGCAAATGAAACACCGACAATTATCTTTGAGGATAATTCGGCATGTTACTCAGATGGAATTAGGTTACATCAAGAGTAATATGACTAAGCATATTATTCCCAAGTTATTCTACCCCCATGAACTCCAAAAGAATGGAGAAATTGAAATTTTGCAAACTAAGTCATGTGATAATCTGGCATATTTATTCACAAAGTCTCTACCGTATTCCGCATTTCATAAATGCGGTGAAGGTATTGGTATGAGAAGACTTAGAGATTTGTAGAAATCAGGGGGGAATCTCTTTGAAATTTAACCTTATTCAACATAGCATTACACTCTTTTCCCTTTATATGAGTTTTACTCTCTTGGAGTCTTCTCACATAAAGTTTTAATTGAGGTAACTGTAACACATTGTAAATATCATATTATCTATTTTTCCCCACAGAGGTTTTTTCGAAGATAATATAGGACATATTGATCCTTGATCAAATTTGTTTTGGACTATGTATTTGGAATACCAAAGGGTCTATTGACATTGAAAGTTTTATATATCATGGTGTTTTCTCCTTATTTTTCTCATTGGGTTTTAAGGAGTTTTGCCTAGTATATCAAAAGACTTTGGTTTTTTCCCATAGGGTTTTTTAAGGCTTCAAGACATTGTTGTGTTCTGCATCGGCCTATATACTTATATGCACACCAACCTCACCATTGTTGGACAGTCTATATATATGGACTGAAGTGTCCATTGCAATATAGCTGTGGTGAAGCTACAGTCAGGGGAAAATATGTGTTGGAGGCAACAAGAATAAAAAGAATGCTCACTAGATGAAACTTAGGAATAATATTTGAGACAATCACAGAGGGAACCTATAACACCCCAAAATTTACATTTTGGGTTGGATTAGAAAGCGCTAAATAAAATGTGCTTTTCTATATTCTTTTTTAGAAAATAATGGAATGGGTTTGTGCTTGGTGCTTTGCTTGGTTTTGCTGGTGTGAATAAAAAAAGAATTTCTAAACCTCGAGTAAGTCACGTCTAGATTTTCTCCAAACATGAAAATAAAGCTTCGAAAACCCAAGTTTGCCTCGAGAAGGTTTTGGGAAAACGTTTTCAGAAAAAATCCTTTCTCTTGTTTAGAGAGAGAGAGACATTTTCTTTCTCTCTATAGTGTTAGCCACCACTCTAGCTAGACACCATCCCCTACCAAGCTCCAGTCATCCCTAGCTTACCCTAGCCTATCCTGGCTCGACCTAGCTTGCTCTGGCCACTCCTAGCCTTAATTGGCCAACTCTGGCCAGTCCTGGCCAGCCATAGCCGGCCATGGCCACCCCGGCCAGGCTAGCAGTAGCCGCAGCCGGCCACCAGTGGCCAAACTTGGCCATCAGCAGCATAGTAAGGCCAGCAGCAGTCCGGTCTAGCAACCCTTTGCCATCCTCAAGGCATCCTAGCTTGCTTTGGCCAGCTTCTACCTAGCTTGGGCCACTCCTGGCCTCACCTAGCTTCATCTAGCCAAATTTGGCCAGAAACAGCCACCTGTGGCCACTCTCAACCGGCCACGGCCCACTTCGGTCGGCCACAGCCAGCAATAGCTTGGCCATAGTGGCGACAAGCCAGCCATAGCCTTCCCCGACCACCTGGAGCCTTTCTCGGAGTCCACTGGCCCACTATGGCCAGCATTGGCCAGCTCCAGCTGGCCGCGCTCATCTCTGGCCGGCCACAGCCAGCAGCAGCCGGCCAGCAATGGCCAAACTTGGCCACCAGCAGCAGCAGCCGGCCTAATGGGCCAAGCCCAGCGGCTTCAACCCAACTAGTTCCCCACCAGCTATAAAGAGGGCCAGCCCCGTTCACCGCAGCCCCTTGGCAAATCCTAGCCGCGCGCAGCCGGCCTCAGCCAGCCGCCGCCGGCCACAGCCAGCCGTCGCCGGCCACAGTCAGCCGCTGCTGGCCGACCAAGTCCCGGCCGAGGGCCGTGGTCCTCCCTCTCCCGCGCACCGCACCTGGCCACCACTGGCCGCCGCCGGCCGTACCTGGCCGCGGCAGGCCGCAGTCGGCCGCCGCCAGCCATAGTAGGCCGCAGCCGGCCGCCGTCGGTCGTAGTAGGCCAGGGCCGAGGCCCCTTCCCCCGGTGTGAGCTGCAGCCTGGCTGCCATGGCCATGACCTGGAGAGGAAGATGGACAGAGGTAGAAGACGAGGTATTTACGACTTTGCCACCAAGCGATTTATTTACAGTTTTGCCACTGATCGTATAATCTCCGCCATTTCACCGTTTTAACTCCGATTCGAGCGATTCTAGTTGCATTAGTTTCGTTTCATCGCAATCTATACATAGTGGTTTTCATGTCATTTAGTTGTGAATTTATTTATTGATTTAAATATTAATTGGATTAATAATTATTTAATAGTTTAATAAATAAAAGTAAACTAGGGTTTCTATTTCTGATCTCTTTGTGCTACGAACGTGTCAACCTTAAGTTTTGTGTGAAATATGATCTTCATGATGTCATATGTCTGTGCATTTAATCTTGTTCACTTGTGTAATAATTAGTTGATGCTCAACTAAATAAAAGCAACCTAGGGCTATGCTTTCGTTGTCCTTGTGTTGCGATCATGTCAACGTATATTGCTTGTTATCAATAATGTTTGTCACATCATGTGTTATGTAAGTAATCTTGTTTATTAATTAATGTGTGCTCTCTTGTATAAAAGTAATTTAGGTTTGTACCTTGAGTTTTTATACATGCCTGTCAATATGACTAGTACCAACTTAAATGCTTCTTTATTAATTATGACTTTCTTAGAGTTACCTTGGAAACATGTCATGCTTCGTTAAGTGTTCTCACATGTTATATCATATTAATCTGGTTAATAATGACTCAATGACCTTTATAATTTATAAAAGTAACTTAGTTTATATTCACATCGGTCTTTAATGCTAATGTGATTAATTTCAGCATTAATGCTTTTTGTTAATGGCATGCTTAGTTCAACCTTGAATCATAAATGCTCTATGTTTAATATCAACATGTCTTGTCATTTATGTCCTGCTTAAATTAATCTTTAAGCATATGATGTTTTCTTTAATGCACTCACATGTTCTAAGCTTTATAAATTATGAATGTTTAAATGGCTTATATAGCATAATTGCTTATAAATAGAGTATTACTAAGGTTTAACCCTGCTTTACATTCCAACATCATCCAACTCATATGTTTCGCATCTTGCTTTAGTAAATGCATCCATCTTAAAGTTTGTCTCTGTGCTTGTTGCAAGTAACTCGATAGCCGTGTTTTCTTTAACGATAGATCTATCGTTCGTCGTTCTTGCGCTCTTGTGACCTTAGCACCGAGTTTGGCCATTTAGACCATTCTGTTTTTAGTTTCCCTTTTAATTGGTGTATCGTTCTTAGTCTTGTCTTTTTTGTGTGTTTGTTTGTGTTGTTTGGTTGCTGCAACTAGATGAAGAGCGGTTTGTTAACGCTAAAGACTAAGCTAAGAGTTGAAGCTGGAGGCCAGAAGAGCAGCTAGATTTTAGATTTAAGGCAAGTGTAGGCACCTTTGATCATATTGCGCCTATTCACTTTTAATTAATACATTGCATGTGTTTTAAATCGGCAAACCATAGGGATGACTAGCCACTCTATCCATATATCACCTATGGGGGTATTTTAGTTGATAGGTCATTAGGTTGCTAGTGCTCCACCTCACCTTTCACCTACCTAATGAAGATAAAACTTGCTTCTTAAAATATGTTGGAGCCGTAGGCTCTTGGCTTCGGCCGTTGGAGAAGTTGACGCCGATCCGCATCGTTGGTTGGCGGTGAAAGACGGGAAAAATGGATGCTAGTGGGACTCGTGTTGATGATGGTATCCGTATCTCCTCCCCCTTGTGGTCCTTTCATGGAGCGGCAAACTTGGACAACCGTACATCTCCAGGCTAATGGCTTTGGCTTGGTCTATTAGTAGGACTATCATGGGCAGGGGGATAGCTTACCGACGGGTGACCATAGCTGTGGTCGCTAGGGTTTGTTTACAAGTATTTAGTATGGGAGGGGCTAGGGATCCGTGATTAGGGCGGCCTCACGGTGAAGTCGCCCATACGCTTGGACTCAAGGCTAGCGAGTTGTCACTGCTTATGACCCTGTGAAAAACCTTGTTGTGACCTCTGCCAGCCTATCTTGGTAATGGGCTAAGAGACTTGTAGACTCGGGCATAAAGAGTAATCACAATCTAGAGTGAAAGTGTACACCTGTGCGCAGAGTTAAAATCAATATATCGTCCATGCTCACGGTCATGAGCGGCCCAGATCCTCGCATGACTAGCCAAATGGTTTAAATTGTTAAATCATGGTGATGTTGTTTAAGGAGGTGGCTACCTCTGTTGTTGAACAGGATGGCAATCCTGTGTTGCTTGAGACAGCACTCTCAAGGTTAATGATATTAATGATATATGCTTATATCTGTAATGATAAATGATTCATTAAATACTACTTGAATCTTAATGAAGGGTTGGGTGTTTCAACCAAGTTGATTAGGAAATAAGTTGCTAAGTTAAATCTTAATTGCTATATTTAAAATGCTACCGCAGTTTACCTTTCAGCCTTACCTTTGTATAAGCCAAGCATGTCATTACTTCCCACCTGTACTTGCTGAGTTTTGACATAGAACTCACTCTTGCTATAGTTTGTAATAAATTGTTTCTCAAAGGAAGGATAAAAAAGTTGGGTATTGGAAGTATTTGGCATACGGAGCCCCCAGTCAACAGTCCCTGAGGAGAACGAAGACTGAAGAGAAATCTTAGCCAACGTTCCGCGTTACTCTGATAAGTGTAATTGTTAAATACATATGTTTTCGCTATAATATACATTGTTTCTGATATTTATCTGTTTTCTGTTGTATTTGTGGACTGCCTGGACACACATATGACGACCTCTGGTCTTCTTTGAAAACCAGGGTGTGACAGAACCCTTAAAGATCATTGGTATTGTAAGGTGTTCCTTGTATCAAATGCAATGCTGGCCCTTTTGGAGATCCCAGTCGTGCATCCTTACACACGCCTTACTGCCACTCTATAGCAAGATCCGCATCCTCCAGGTCTGGACGTGCGGAACAGAGTAAGAAACTATTCTATGTTCTATGCACTGGTTTGTGCACAGTGCAGAGGAGTTTAATTCATCGTGGCAAAATAAAAATGTTTGGTACAATTGAACGCTATAGAATAGCAGTGTTGTTGATGCTGCACGTACTGTAGCACACAAACTTTTATCACGCAGCGGCACTACATGTGCTTTGACGCAGAGAAGCCTTGTGACCACTGAATGGTTCTTGACAAGGGAATTATGTGGCACCAGACGTCTTTCTGGAAGCCAGGAAATTATGTGAAAAAAGTGAAACAAAAAGGTAGCTAGGACTCTCTCTCTCTCTGTATATATATAGGTTATGCTGTATTGCCTGTTCTGTGTCACCCTCTTAGTTGGACAATACTACAATGCTTTGCGTGGACATCCAGTTTATATATTCAACCACGATATCAATTATCTTTGCCAGGTACTATATACTGTGCTGCTTGGTAATAGTTTGGCACCGAACATTAGGGGTACTCCTAGCTTACCTTGAGCAAGAAAATAGATGGAATATTAGGTCAATGCGCTGCCAGTAACATGAGAATATGAATCAAAAGGAAACTAGTGCCAAACAGGAACCACCGTTGTCCTACCCCTCAATTCAGAGGTGAGGATACTTTATATGGACCTTCAACGTCGACCTCTCGTGAGGTGGAGTTTTGGACCCATATCAGGGAGGTGATAAGAGCAAGAAACGAAATCATTTTGACTAGCAAAATGACAATTCACAATTTTTTAATAGTTCAACTATGAACTATGGCAGTCTGGCTGCCACCTACAAAGTGAAGCATCATATAAATTCTAGCAACTAAGGAACAGATGCTAGTTTACTTTCATCATGCAAAATAAATAAGTTAATCTATCAAATTAGCCAAGGAAATTCACGGAGGTCCTTCTACTGCTATTGAATTAGAAAGCAGCTGTGGTTGTTAGCCACTTGCAGCACTGAAGGGAAGACAACAACTTTCTACTATACATTGCGGCTATTAACAAACAGAGATCGAGCAGACCGCTATCACCAAAGCAGTTCATGTAAGGTAATTAACTCAATGCAATGTGTTGATGCCGAATCGAGTGACAAACTGGCAATGGTTCAGATGCCCAAGGTCATAGAGAACAAGTTCGTAACAAGAACATAGCAATTCCCTGCAACCGACTAGTAGCAAGCTGGTTATGCTGATTTGGATCCCTTTCTTAACCGGCTAGACTCTCAAAGAGCATAACAAGGCTGTCCTAGGGTCATAAAGACTATGAAGAACACCATAAATCTAGTCGAGAGACATGATGAACAACAAGAATAGAGAGAGTTCAGGCAAAGGAGTGGTTGATGTGCTTTCTGATGGATTATAAGTTGGATTTCTCAATCGACTATGATCTGATTGTTTCCATGGAGGGTGGTGATCTTATCCCAACCGAAAATAACTCTAGAACACGCCCATAAGTTTCCTACTCGCTCCTTTCTGAAATACAATGCATTCAAGCCATTCTAATACGGTAAAAAATAAGGGAGAGGGCAATAGATGCATGTACCCCTCACTTACCTTCCTATTGTATTGAAATCTGATTCTATTTCACATAATTAAAGTGTGAACTCTTAGTCCTTATACAAAATATTGCAAGTACATAAGTTAGCTTCCTTATAAACTACAATAAAGTAGTATTGTTTAAGTAAAATTATTATCTTCTTATTCTCCAAAATATTTGGAGAAACCATCCAAAAGGCCATAATGCACTCTATACCAGGCCTAGTGTCGATTATTAGGGTTTAGGGTCTAGCCACCTTGCCGGGTTTGCTTTAGGGGAACTGGCCTGGCCAGTTTAATTATGGCAGAGCCCATATTCTTCTTTCTTTGATTGGCCTTTGATTCTGAACTACAAGATTTGTAAAACCGATCGAGAGATCGGTGAGGCCGATTTGAAGCATGTCCTGTGCTCGAACTCAAGAAAACCAACTGGGAAGACCCATCTGGGATACACGCACCGAGGTTGTCTTAGGGTTAGCAAGGCCACCTAGAACAATGCCCAAACTTGTTGAGAGATCCATCGAATAGCAGGTTTTTGCAAAAGTGGGGTAAAAAAGGTAAAAGTTGTAAATTTCATCGATTGAGTGTTGGATCTCTCAATCAATCATGATCCTCCAATATGCATAGAGTGGTCTTATTCCAGTAGGGAATATATCATGAATGCATTTTGCAAGTTTCACAGGTCAAAACACGAGCTGGGACTGAATTGGACACTTACCGGTCTAGGAATAACTAGAAAAACTGGGCAAGCCTGTTCCATGCCTTGCCTTTATTGTCACACTGAGGAGGCTAGCTGGGTGTCTGAAAGTAGCCTGGCAAGTTTCCGGTCGTCATAAAGTCCATCACATATATGCGTTGCCCACTTTTTAGAAAATTGGAAACTACGCAGAAAAATTAGGATAACTCTAACATCATTCTAGTTGATGTCTAAAAAATTCTAAAACTTTGCATAGTAAAAATACGATGTGCAACTAGCAAGAATGCAACATAGTTTGATGCTGGATGCCTTCAAGCTAGTAGCATCTCATGTTTTTTCTAACAAAAAAAAATCACATTTCTTTACGCACATGTATTTAAAGTCATCTATATTGTTTCACGTCCCACGTATTGCATAGTATAGTATACATAGTCAGCGGCAGTGCTATACTACACAGAGTATAGTAAATTCATATATGTTCAGACAGTGCCATACTCCTACTTCATGTTTCACTTGGTTGGCATATTAGTGATCACACTGCACGCATAGTGAACGAAGTCAATCTTCTACGTAATAAACTAAAGATGATGGTATATGTTGGCCACACCAAATTTGTATAGGATCTGGGCGATGGGCGCGGGAGACAAGGATGCCAACGAGAACCTATTGTGCTTATCATCGCCGATGTCCCGAATGCCTCTGCTGCGAGAAATAATTAAACAGAGAACCTGAGGACTCCCAAGTGATTTAATACCATACACATTATGACAGCAGTCAGCATCATAAATCAGTGAAACCTATGGCCATTCCTTCTGGTGTTGGAACTAGGCCTCGCAGTAATTATTTGTCCCATGCTACACTGTAACCACTCCATTTCCCCAAATAAAGTAGTGTCTGTGGTAGCTCCTGCAGCGTTATCCAGTAGTTATCAATGGGTATTGGTGGCGGGCATAGCTTGGATCCCGAATGTGCTTCAAAAACAATAATCATGATTGTCATTTGTCAGGTTTGACTCGAAGCTTAACTATGTAACTTGCCTCTAATGCCATCTATTCTCAGCCTCACCAGCATCAATGGAAAATTATTCTTGTGTGGACTGCGGTCCATCGTAGTGACTAATAAAAAAATTAAAATCTTGATGAATTTAATAATAGATTGTAGAAAAAATTCAAATGCGAATTATTTTTACTGATGTAGTAACATATTTTTAATAAATTTATTGTGGTTAAGGTTTTCTTTGGAATATCATGTTTATTCTAGTTGTTTGATGAATGTCAGTAATTGCAGGAACACTTTACTGCTATCATGTACTATCAACTGCGGTGGTTGACCGACACAGGGTCCAACCCCCAAAACTGGATCCCTGTTCACGACCAGCGGAGGGATCTCTGAAACTTAACTGCGATGCTTCTTTTATTCCAGGAGAATGCAGTGGAGGCTGGGGCTTCCTAATCAGGGACAGTGATGGCGACGTTGTACTGAATGGTTGGGGGCGAGTTGATCACCTTCTGAATGCTTTCCAAGCTAAGACGATTGCCTGTTTACAGGGGGTCCATGCAGCCAGCAGTCTAGGAATATGCCATCTGATCATGGAAATGGACGCTTTGAATGTTAAGCAAGCGTCACTACTGGAAACTGGGTCTTTGCCGTATGTAATTACACACGGCAAAATATTTTGCCGTATGCAACACACGGCAAAGGGCACACGGCAAAAATCGGCACGGCAAAGTTTCTTTGCCGTGTGTTGCACACGGCAAAATATATAGAAACTTTGCCGTGTGCAAGGTCTAGCACACGGCAAAGTTTTTCGTCCGTCAGGCCCCCCGTCTGTTAACTAATATTTTGCCGTGTGCCTTGGCAGGCACACGGCAAAGTTTCGCAATATTTTGCCGTGTGCCGGCCAAAACACACGGCAAAGTTTTGCAATATTTTGCCGTGTGCCGGCCAAAACACACGGCAATGTTTAGGTGTATTTTGCCGTGTGCTAGACAAAACACACGGCAAAGTTTAGGTATATTTTGCCGTGTGCCTGCCTAAGCACACGGCAAAGACTCTATATATATATAAAATCAACACATCAATAATGACATCTATATCAGCAGCATGCATAATATATCAAAAACACAAGCATATTTTAGAAACCCATTAATAATCCACCAAAGATCAACATCACAAGTTCATTATTACAATTCCACCAAAGTTCAACATCACAAGTTCATTACTACAAGTTCAACATCAAACAGCACTAAAGCCCTACTACGGCGACGGAGACAACTGTGGCCTCGGTGCTGGACCGGACTGCGGTGAATTGTTGACGCCATCAGCCGCCGGTGACACCGTAGCGGGATAGTTTGAACCCGCCGAAGGAGGCTGCACAAAAGAGGAGATTGCATGTGTTAGACTCAAAATTGAAAATTTTGGCAGCACCTCCCCTGCACCGGGAGGTTTCCAACCTGCAAGAAACAACGGCATGAAGGCCGACAATCCCAACGGCACGAAGGCCGACAATCACAACGGCACGAAGGCCGACATTCACAACGGCATGAAGGCCGAAAATCACAACGGCATGAAGGCCGAAAATCCCAACGGCACGAAGGCATCAAACTTCATACTTACAGGAGTGAAGAGTCCAACCGGAGTGATAGCTTGGCCACCCGATGCCATGTTTTGGATCATCTGTAACATTTCCGCCATCTTCTTCTGCGTGTCCTCCAGCCGAGCCTCCAGGTTCACGGTCGTCTCCTTTTGCTGTGACAGCGCCGCCTGCAGTGTTTGAATCACATGTTTCAGTATTGAAAATATGATCAATGTGTCTAATGTTCAAGGTACGACGAGTGAAACCTGAATTACCTCAAGTTCGTCCACCTTTGTCATCGTTGGAGTAGGCCGTGCACGTATGGGAAGGCTCGTGGCCGTGCTCCGTGACCTCACTTCAGAGAGAGAGGGTGCAGACCTCGCGGAGTCAGCGGCGTTTGCAATCCACAACCGCCCGTGCTTCCTGCCTTCACCCAAACTCACGATCACCTCTGTCTCAAGGGGCTCAGTGCTCAGATTGTGATCTGGGCCACGGATCGTCCTAACCGCCTCCGTGTAGTCTCTGACCTTGGCGTGGACGCTAGGGTCAGAGTAAGCCTCGACAGGTGCATCCGGGTTGAAGACAACACCGGATTTCACCCGGCCCATGTGCAACACAGCCCATGCCCCAAAATCAGACACCGGCACGCCAGGGTGTTCTTTCTCCTGCAAGAAAGACAGCAAGATGATTAGAAATCAAGCAAAATTGAGCGTTATCATAGATAAATGATTCTCGTATAAGAGCCTGCTTGAATGTGGTCAGGTTGCGGCTTCCTTGGTGGTGAGTTGGACCGGGCCTCATTTGCCGCTTCCGCTTGCCTTTCTTGCGCTTTTCCTTAAACTCCAGGGATAGGAACCAATCCACAAGCTTCGACCATGCCCCTCTATGCGACTTGCACCACTCGGGCGGCACCTACATCATCAAGTGTTTGACATGTAAGATGATCAATTCTAGATCTATTAAATCTCAAAAGAAATCAATACTATTAACCTACCTGAAGGTACTGTGCCTTGGTCAGCTCTAAATCTCTTCCATTTCCCTTGATGAGGGGCTCTTTCAGGATGGACCTGTAGTACAAGACATGGGACTGGAGTTTAGCCTCATAAATCATGTCGTTGAATTGCTTGTTATAGGCTTTTTGTGCCGTCAGCTCCGCCTCGATCTCTGTGCCTTCTTCGATCTTGAAGTACTTCTGCATACAAACACAATGTATCCGTTCATTATTTCAATAAAAGACTTACCCAATGGAGGATATGTATTTAACCTTCATTGTGAGGCACTTACCTGAAAATCCGCCCAAACCCGGGCCTGCTTGTTGGCCTCCTCGTCATCAACACCGAGCTTGTACATCTTCCATGACCGGACCGCATCCCACGTGCCATCTTTCAATTGCACAAGGCCGGGGTAGTGTTTCTTGAGCAGACATCCCATGATGTTAGCGAGCACACGTGGGGGGTCAAGAGCACCCGACACTAGCAGCCAGCCACTGCACAAGTGATTAAGACAAAATATCAGTTTCTGTTTTGATTTTCAACATTTCATATGAACTACTAGTGATAACATGTATAGTTACTTACTTTCCTCCCACAGGACGAACCACTGGGCGTAGGTCTGGATGCGGAGCACTATGAAGGGCTGTGGCACCTCGCAGGTAGGGTGTTGACCGACCAGAACTGTCCCCCGTCTGCTGAGTCTCCTCGTCCCCCAATGGAGTGTCTGTCCCCTCGTCCCCCAACGGAGTGTCTGTGGTCTCGTCCCCCATTGGAGTGTCTGTGGTCGTGCCCGTGGCCGCCACGTGGTCCTGCAAGGTAGGGGTCGGGACCTCCAGCTGGTCGAGAGCAGGGGGCAAGGCGGGTCCCTCCTGTCGCGACTGGGAGGGCAACCACGCCCCCTCCCCGTCCTCGGTCGACCCGGGCGTGCTCGCGGCACTGCCCCTGAAGACGTCTCCACACCTCCACCCGGGCGTAGACTCTGGTACACCGACAAAATCCCCTGCCTCGGTGTACGGTTGCTCGCCATCTTTGGTCAGTCACCTGCAATTTACAAAGAATGAAAAAAAGCGTTAGTACATACATTAAAAATAGTTCAAAATGAATAATCATAATAAAATATAATAAAAAACATAGTATTACATGCTTTAGGAATAATCTTCATCATTATTAGGGTCATATGTCTCGTCATCACTGTCAAAATTGTCTAAATAGGCGATACTATCCGAAGGTTCTGTGTATTCCTCATTGTCTCTGCCTAAATGGAATCGCTCAAGCATTTGAATGTCCTTCGGATTCAGCACTACATCTCCAGGGTCATCGTCATCAACCGTATCATTGTCTACTTCCATGGGGATCACATCGGGTAATACTATCTCAAAGCTCCCTTGTAGCCCACTTTCTTGATAGAACTCTCCCTCATATGTGTTTGTGTCAAAGGTGTAATCGTCATTGTTTGGAATGGGTAGTTTACTGTGCGGAGACACATGGTGCACAATAGACCAACCCTTAAGATGGTCTTTGTCTTGGCATGCGTATGGCGTATGATACACCTGCACAGCCTGTTGAGCCACAACATAGACATCTTTTCCTTTATAGATGGAATCATGCCTAATCTCAACTATGCCAAGTTTAGGGGTCCGTCTTGTTTGTCTAGGATCAAACCAGTGGCACTTGAATATGACAGGGCGCAGAGGTATCTGGCCCTCATATTCAAGTTCATAGATCTCCTCAATTCTTCCGTAGTATTCGACGCCATTAGTGCCCGGTGTAAAAACTTGGCTATTGGTGGTTTTCAGACGGCATTGGGTCTGCTCGTGTCCTGACGTGTGGAAGCGATATCCGTTCACGTCATAACCGGTACACAACTTCACCCTTCGCTTGAAGCCATTTGCAACCAGCCTCAACTCGTCACTCATGGACGCTTTGGTCTACGCCTGCAAGCTCAAGCATGATGCATCGTTATATTATTGGAACATATGAGCTACTAAGGAATATTGATGAACGTACGAGCTAAATTGGAAAGTACCTTTTGTTTGAACCAAGAAATGAAATCATGCCTCCCATTTGCCACACCCTCTGAAAGAAGGATATCATGTTCATGCAGGGTAGGATCCCATGATTGATTCACCTCTTGATGAACAAATTCCCTGTACCAATGAGAATCAATGGGGTTTGATACGGAATAATGACATCGTATTGAAACAAGTTCGTTGAGAACTTACTTGATGAATGGCTCAACCTTGACAAGGTTGGTGAACACATAAAGTGTGATTCTACGCCACTCTGCATCATCCGAAAGCTTAGAGGTCGATCCACTTGCGCGGCCTAGTTGGCCTTTGAAAAGGCCGAGGGTCGATTCAAATTCGCCAGCATTGTAACGAGGAAGTGGATTATGCTTGCTAGGAAGGTTCGGCTTGTAGTACGATGTCGTGAAGTTTGATACCTCCTCCCGAATGCTTGCCTCTACAATGGAAGCCTCAATTCTGGCTTTATTTGTGCATTTCTTGCGAAGGGTCTTTAGACATCTCTCGATTGGATAGCACCAACGGGCCGTAACGGGCCCCCCCAACCGTGCCTCATTCGGTAGGTGCACAATCAGATGCTGCATCGGTAAGAAGAAGCCGGGTGGAAAGATCTTCTCCAGCTCACAGACCAACTCAGGTGCCATGTTTTCCAATTCTGTAATGACGGTCTTTGATAGTTCCTTAGCACAAAGCTGGCGGAAGAAGTAGCTCAACTTTGCCAGCACTAGCCAGACTTGCTCAGGGACATAGCCTCGAACCATCGACGGAAGTAGCCGCTCAATCCATATATGGTAGTCATGACTCTTCATACCGTTGACTCGCAGAGTCTCTAAGTTCACACCCCTGTTCAGATTCGCTGCATACCCATCAGGGTACATTAAATCCTTGATCCAGTGAAGTACTTCCCTCTTTTGATTGATGTTCAAGACATAGGAAGCCTTAGGCCTTCTCCACTGCTTTCCTGTTGCAGGAGGCTGCATCTCTAGGTTTCGCCTATCGCACAACCTCTGTAGGTCCATTCTAGCCTTATTGTTGTCCTTAGACTTGTCAGTGGCCATAAGCGTTCCAAAAAGTGCCTCAGCAATATTCTTTTCGGTGTGCATGACATCAATGTTATGGGGCAGTAGGAGGTCATCGAAATAAGGGAGCCTCGTCAAGCCAGACTTATGAGTCCACATATGTTGCTCACCATATCCCATGAAACCACCTTCTTCTTTGGGCACAAGAGCATCTATCTGAGCACGAACCTCGGCCCCCGTCCTCAAGCGCGGGCTAGGGTCCGTCACTTTGACGCCTTTCGTAAAGCCCTTGATGTCCTCTCTAAATGGATGGTCAAGAGGGAGGAACTGACGATGTTTGTCGAATGACGAATACTTGCCACCGGACTTCAACCATGTGAACCTCACAGCTTCCATGCATATTGGGCACGGGAACTTGCCATGAATACACCAGCCCTTGAATAACCCGTACGCCAAGAAGTCGTGCAGGGAGAATTGGTACCAGGCGTGCATCTTGAAGCTTTCCTTCGTAGCTCGGTCGTATGTCCATACCCCTTTGTCCCAAGCCTCGATCAATTCATCTATCACAGGCTCCATGAAGACACCCATATTACTCCCCGGGTGTCCAGGAATTATCAACATCAGGAATACAGTATGCCGTTGAAAGGAGACGCCAGGGGGGAGGTTGAGGGGGACAACGAACACGGGCCAACATGTGTACGGTGCGGCCATCATACCATATGGATTGAACCCATCTGTTGCCAGTGTGACACGTACATTACGAGCCTCTTCTGCTTTCCTGTGATTCTGCACATCGAAGTACTTCCATGCATCAGCATCGGATGGATGCACCATCTTGTCAGGATTGTACCGTGTGCCGTATTTGTGCCATGTCATCTGTTTCGCCAATTCCTCGGTCATGAATAGCCATTGGAGCCTCGGCAAGAACGGAAGGTGTCGTAGGACACTCATGGGGATCTCAAGCTGCCTCTTCTGGCCATCGCCCGAGTCTAGCTCCACGTACCTGGAGGATTCACACTTTGGGCAGTACTTTGCATCCGCGTGTTCTTTCCTAAATAGGACGCACCCCTTTGGACACGCATGTATCTTTTCATACGGCATCTTCAGTCCAAGAAGGACCTTCTCTGACTCATACAAGTTCTGTGGCATAATGTGTGTCGTCGGTAGCATGCCGCTCCACACGGCCACCATCTTGTCGAAGCCTTCTCGACTTAGGTTTAACTCGGCCTTCAACCCCATTATGCGACCAATGGCATCCAACTGAGAAATAGTAGTATGATCGTGAAGGGGTTTCTGTGCCGAGTCCAACATCCGGTAGAAGGCTTCTGCGGCAGCCTCAGTCTCCGCCTTATCACATCCTTCAGCGAAATGAGCTTGTTGAGTGTCACACACCATGTCTGCTACCCTAGCATCATCATTGAAAGCCTCGAGCCGTGGTCTCACCACCTCCTCCCTGATACGGTTGGCTTCACCATGGTGGTACCACCGGTGGTAGCCCGGAGTAAATCCATGCTTCACAATATGTTGACCCATGGTTAACTTATCTTTCCTTCTTCTGTTGGCACAATGGTGGCAAGGACACAAAACTAGAGTATGGCCTTCAGCACTGGGGCCAAATGCATGCTCTAAGAATTCATTGACCTTTGCTACAAACTGCCAGTCCCTCTGCTGCGTGTACATCCACTCACGGTCCTCCATCCTTTATCAGACACATAACAGGAAGCAATGTGAACATCAATTGCATCTACGTGGTGTCCCTATTGTCTAATAGGTGAGGATAGGTCCTAATCCCACCCGCGGATGCACGGATGAGTTAGTTTCCATGGTTCGCTCCTATCCGAGACAGAATTTCGGCAGCACCTCCCCGCTGTTCTCCCAATACACGTCCTGCAAGGGAGAGTGTGTATCCGGAGAACAACAGGGAGGTGATGCCGAAACTCCGTATCGGACAGGAGCGCACCATGGAAACTAACTCATCCCCGCATCCACGGGCTGTCCAAAAAATGTGGACAATCCAAAACAGATACGGTCAAAGATATGCAAAGACCTGCATACCTCCATCCGCATCTCTTTCGGACGGGAGACGCCTAACTGGGTTACGTGAGGGCTACAACAAACATACGGAAAGAGAGGTTATTTATACCTAGGGTCTCCTGGGTGCTCTGATTTGCCTCCAACAGGTGCTGGGCTGCAAAATAAGAAACACATATCACTATGAGATGAAAAGGAAAAAATGCAGATATTGATTCGGTAAGTTTTACTGCAAAGTCGCAAAGAATCTGCTGACATATTGATTCGGTAAGTTTTACTGCAGACTGTTTTTACAGAAAAAGGAAACAGAATCATTTTTTCTTAAAAAAATGATGACTAGATTTTGTCTTCTAGTGTTGCAATACAATGAAAGACACCAAAACCAGACATCGCCAGGACTTACTGCAAGACATCAACTGTTAAAACTCACAACTTCAAAGCAGAGATTTCAAAAGTGTACAAAAATCACAGAAATAAGGGGCAGTGACCCACATTTAACACTCAAGCTCTAGGAACTTTCAGTGTTAACCTTAACTTCAAAATGTTTAAACCTTAAGAATTTCTTAATGTGGATGTGGACCACAGTCCACCCTTTCCTAACAGTTAAAAGCCAATTAAAGAAATTTATTTGTGCAACTAATAACAACCACCATGTGCAAATGAGAAGAATGGGATGAAGGGATGAGGGAGCAGAGAGGTTCGGACCAGAACTGATCCTCCAGGTGCCTCTGTTTAGTGCCCTGAGAATCGACACCACATTGCTTGACAATGGGAGATATCTGCGTTTTAGCAGCCCGACGTCGTAACTTCCTCGAAATCTTCTCAATTTTTTTTCGTAGAGTACAAATGCGATGACACGACACCTGGCCAAGTTTCGTGAATTTCGGCCTTCGTTTCGATTTTATATAATTCTAAATCACTTTTTCCGCACGTATCTCGACATGTTACGTCAACTAGATGGTCGAGATTTCATGCGAGCTCTTGGATACGGCCAAAGCATACAGCAACAATCATGAATATCATTTTTTGAAACACCGAGTTCCATTATTCTATGTACCTGCAGTTCATATTAGAAATATTAAAAAAAGTCAATGAAAAGAAATAAATTAATGAAATATATCAAAAAAATTCAAAAATGGACCAAATTTTAAAATGGAGTCATACATACTGTCACAAAGCTACATAAAAAAATTTAGGGCTAAAATCTTAAAAAACAAAAATATTTTGCCGTGTGCAGTTGGGGGCACACGGCAAGATAATCTTTGCCGTGTGCCTTCAACCCCGGCAAAGTTTATTCGCACACGGCAAAATATAATATTTTGCCGTGTGCCTTACCATAGCACACGGCAAAATTTATTTTTAAATTATTCAAAAAAACTTTGCCGTGTGTCATGGCGTAGCACACGGCAAAATATAATATTTTGCCGTGTGCCTTACAATTGCACACAGCAAAATTTATTTTTAAATTATTCAAAAAAACTTTGCCGTGTGTCGGGCCTTTGCACACGACAAAATATAATATTTTGCCGTGTGCCTTACCATAGCACACGGCAAAATATTATATTTTGCCGTGTGCCTTACCATAGCACACGGCAAAATTTAATTTTAAATTATTAAAAAAAACTTTGCCGTGTGTCGTGCTATTGCGCACGGCAAAATATTATATTTTGCGGTGTGTTTTGTCCTGGCACACGGCAAAGTTTGACGGCGGACGGCCGCCGTAACGGTCCGGCCAACTTTGCCGTGTGCCTTGACGTCGCACACGGCAAAATATCATATTTTGCCGTGTGCAATATTTTGCCGTGTGCGATACACACGGCAAAGCCACCTTTGCCGTGTGCAATATTTTGCCGTGTGTCACACACGGCAAAATATAACTTTGCCGTGTGCCACGATAAATTGCACACGGCAACATCGCAGGCACACGACAAAGTCCAGTTTTCCAGTAGTGCGTGGGCATCAAAAGACATCGACCTATCTACGACTGGTAATCTGATGGAGGAGTTTAAGTCCTTTACATCAGCAAACTTCATTAGTTTTGAGTGTGTTCATGTTTCTAGAAACTGTAACAAGACAGCGCATGTTCTTGCTGCTCTTGGTGTAGGTAGCACTGAGGGGGTAGAGCACATCTCATATGATGTCCCGGATAGTGTCAATGTAATTGTTGTTGACGATTTGTCAACTCGTGTGCAATGAGAATCCACCCAAAATTAAAAAAAAACTGCGGTGGTTCAGGACACCAGTGGGCTGGTGTGGCGCGCATATATATATTCTACTACAGAGGTCCAGATCCAAGAGCACCACAAAATGAAGAACTCCCCACGACTGAAATTAACGTATTAAAATAGCAGGTCAATTTCGCAGCTCACAATGGACTCGGTGAGGAATGCATCAGGATTGTATCTGGCAGTTGCTGACATAGTGAAGCTCGAGAGCCTATCTTAGTAGCACCTTAGGGAAAGAAGCGCGTCTGGAGCATAGGGAGCTACCACAGATGATGTTTCTTTTTTGGACAAACAGAAACACACTGAGAGACTGGAGATGCACGATGCTAGAATAGAGTAAATAAAAGTTCCAATTATAGGTAACAGAGGGTTCTTGGCACTCACCTTCATCAAACTCGAAGGTTCTTTTTTTTAATTTTGGTTCACGAAATCAAACAGAGCCAGCACGTTGACGCCATATACTATGCTAAAGTTGGATCCCTGAACACTTGTCTGAACTGCACATCAGTTGACATATTCAAATTCCATGTTAATTCATTTAATTCAGCGATGTAGTAAACTTAAAATTTCCTGCAAAATGCTAGCACTTACCTTAGTAAGTTCCTGTACACTCAACAGGAATTTGTTGAAAACAACCAAAAAATATTTTCTTGATGGCACACAAAAAACAGGCCAATTGGGAAACACGTCGTCAGGAATGATAATTTTTCCCAGTTGGCAAGCCATCGTAAGACTTGTAATGCTTCAGAAGTGCGCTGGTGTGGTGCGCACATATTTTACTACACAGAGGTCCAGAACAAGGAGCGCTACAAATGAAGAATTCCCCACCGTACAAGTTACTGTATGAAAATAGCTGGTCGTTTTCACAGCTCACGGACGTAAGAATGGGTGTGGGATGCATCAGGATTGTAGTTGGCACTTGCTGCCATGGACTGTTCTCTGAAGTCTAATGCATTGGCTGGAGAGGCTACAAGAACAGCATTAACGGGAATGAAAGGGGGTCTGAAGAGCATAGGAGCTACCACAAATCTTGTCTCTTTCTTGGACGGCTTGGATGGTGGCCAGCGAGTTGACCACTCTAATACCCTCATCCAATGACTGCTTATATTTGTTAGACAATAAGATAATTTTTATGTTATTTTAATTCCATAGATTAAAATTAGGATGATGACATAAATAAGATTGTTGATAAAAGAAAACATGACATAACACACGTTCATAACCACGATGAACAAGTGAACAAATAACATGTAAAACATATATATATTCTGAACATATAATTATGAAACATAAACTGAACAGCATGTGAAACAACGTAGCAGAACTATTGAAACATAAAGACAAAAATATATGAAACAACACGACTGTAAAACAGAAATAGACATGCAGATTATATAACTAGCAGGGATAGACAGCAGGCATTTCATGAAATGATACGACATAACTGATGAAATAAACTCATAGCAGAATATGAAACGACATGGATGAACTGCTGAAACAAACACGGTCAGGAGGACGAAGAACAAAGAGAAGATGAACAGTTCATACCCTCCCATGCACCCATCCGAGGATCTCGATCCTTGTCCAACTTCCAGCGTCATGTCATAGACGAGTTGATGAAGACGATCTCTCCTTCGGGAAGAAGATAAAACCCACCCATGAGGAAGATGAGGATGATGTCGCCGGCAACTCGATGAAGAAGAAGACGAACGGCGGCGGTGATTCCGACAGTGGCATAGATGCTTCCCAAAAACCTAATTGTCGATCCCCGTGCAAGGTCTTGAACGGCAAGGGCTTCGGAGGCACCTGCCTCTCGCTTCTCCGTGCGTGCGGAGTCACGAGATGGAGATGACTTTCGTTGTAGCTAGAGTTATGGACTGGTGTGTTCTCTCTTATTGGAGAGAGGATTGAACCAAGAGTTCTTAACTAATCAAGAAGTATGAAATATATAATACATGATGGACAAAACCCAAGAGGCAAGGAGCCTCACGGTGTGCAAGCCAAAGGCCTCACGGCCACGAGGCCAAAAGCCTCACGTCATGCTATCATGGAGGCCACATGCAATCAAAGCTAGTGGAAGAAAGAGAAAATCATTTTTTGCCAATTAGTAAAAGTGGAAGAAACTTCCATAATTTAATGACATAATTGACAAACTCAAAAGTCTTTTCATCCGCTCGATTGCTTGCCTACCACGTCATGCCCACGTGTAATATATACCAGTATCCTTTTCCTCCCATTGAGTTACATACCATATAGTTTATTTATTTATTAAATTTAATATGGGTCTAGTCCACAATAAATCTAACAATCCCCACCAAACTCTAGGGTTTGTAACTATGCAGTGCCGAACCACAATCCTTTGATATACCAGCGTTTCGATGGAGACTGTTAAGTTAAACATCCACCTAGAGCAAGAGTTTCACTCAGCCATAACTAAACAATGGACTATGCCTTGAATTCACAGTTTTGTGTGAGAAGAGATTCACTCATGTCCATTGCTGATACTAGGCTTCAAAAGGTATCCCCGCTGTTTTAAAGCATATAAGTTACGCTTCTGTGCCTTTCATGAGTATTTAGGGATTACCCAAATCCCATAAACTGTGACTAGTAGACTGACTCATATAGGTGTACTCCTCAAAAGATGTTCTATAGCACAACATCTCACCTTTATAAGAATCATAGAATACATTAAGGAAAATACCATCCTGCCTTACAGATAGGAAAGATTTGCATCAGAAATGAGTCAAGAAATGGATCTTTCCTCTCAATCTACTACTAGCTTGTTTCACCACTCTACTTCACGGGATCTCCGATCACATAGAGCAGGTTATCACCATAGTAGATTTCACGTGGGTCTCATACCCATTTCTCTCGATGCACTTTCTATCACATTGCGTGACAGGCCCTTAGTGAATTGATCTGCCATATTATTCGATGTGTGAACATAATCCACTGTTATAACTCTAGAGGTTTTCAACTTTTTGACAAACTTTACTCTTCTCAAAACATGCCTTGTAGACTTCAAGTTATTCCTAGAACTGTTGACCTTTGTAATCACATTTTGGTTGTCACAGTTCATGGAGATAGCTGGTATAGGTTTTTCAACTACTGGTAAATCCAATAGGAATTCTCGTAGCCACTCGGCCCTAGCCCCAGCAGTGTCTAATGCTGCGAGTTTTGCTTCCATTATAGACTTCATTAAGATAGTCTGCTTGCAAGACTTCTAGGAAATAGTGCCACCTCCAGAAAACTCATCAGCATCAGAAATCCAGTTGGCATCACTGTAGCCTTCAAGCACTCTAGGGTGTCCAGTATAACAAATACCATAAGTCATGGTACCTTTAAGATAGTGCAACACTCTCTCAAGAACAAGCCAGTGATCATCCCCGGATTTGAAACAAACTGGCTCAATTTTCTCATAGCATATGAGATGTCAGGCCTTGTTGCACTTGCAAGATACATGAGCGAGCCAATGATCTGGGAGTATGTCAATTGATCCGTTCCTATTCTCTGATTTTTCCTCAATAGCACACTAGGGTCATAAGGTGTGGGAGCAGGATCACAGTCACTAAAACTAAAGCGACTTAATACCTTTTTCACATAATGGGATTGTAACAAAGTTACCCCACCATCACCTTCTCTAATAAGCTTAATGTTTAGAATGACATTAGCTTCTCCAAAATCTTTTATTTTGAAATTGCTCGACAAAAGATTCTTAACTTCCTTAATCATATTGAGATTTGATCCAAAGATCAAGATGTCATCAACATAAAGGCACAACATCACAGCCTCACCCCCACCATATCTATAATACACACACGTGTCTACTTCATTCATAGCAAGGCCAGCAACAGTGAGAGTATTATCAAACTTTTCATCCCATTACTTAGGTGCTTGTTTTAGGCCATATAATGATTTTAACAACCTACACACCTTGTTCTCTTGACCATTCGCAATGAAGCCTTCTTGCTGATCCATATAGATCTCCTCATCCAACTCTCCATTCAGGAAAGCTATCTTTACATCCATCTGATGAATGATAAGACCATACAAGGCTGCCACTTCAATCAATGTGCGAATCATAGTCAAACGAGCCACTGGTGAATAGGTGTCAAAGAAATCTTTACCCTCTTTGTGGGTATATCCTTTGGCCGCAAGCCTTGCCTTGTACCTCTCAACTGTACCATCAAGCCTAAGCTTTTTCTTGAAGATTCATTTGCAACCTATAGGTTGACACCCATAAGGACGGTCAACGACCTCCCAAGTTCTATTAGACATAATTGAATCCATCTCACTCCTTACTGCTTTCTTCCACAAGTCAGCATCAGGAGAGGAATATGCCTTTGTAATGGTGGATGGTGTGTCTTCCACAAGATACACTATAAAGTCATCATCAAAGGATTTTGAAACCCTCTATCTCTTGCTCTTTCGAGTGACTATAGTGTCATCCTCCTCAGGGATCTGCACATGAGAATCCTTAGCATGATCTATGGGAATAGACAATTCATGCTCATGGGGAATTATAGTCTCATGACATGTTTCACTAGGTGTATTATTCATGGGAAACTCATTCTCAAAGAATGTAGCGTCTCTTGATTCCATGATAGTATTAACATACATATCAAGCATATCAGATTTTATAATTAAGAACCTATACCCTGTGCTGTGAAAGGAATAACCAAGAAAAACACAATCAACAGTTTTATGTCCAAGTTTGCGCTTTGTTGATTGGCACATTCACCTTCGCCAAGCAACCCCAAGTGCGCAAATTTGAGAGATTTACTCTTTTCTTCTCCCATTTCTCAAATGGTGTGATTCCTTTATCTTTCATAGGAACCCTGTTCAGGACATGACATGCTGTCAATAATGCCTCAACCCACCATTCCTTGGATAATCCTATAGTGATTGACATGGCATTCACCAACTCTGTTAATGTGCGGTTTTTCCATTCAGTAATCCCATTGGATTGTGGTGAGATAGGCGGTGTCCTATCATGAACAATACCATGTTCCACACAGAAATTATCAAAATCAGTAGAAAAGTATTCTCCACCTCGATCAGACCTTAACCGTTTTATTTTCCTTTCAAGTTGGTTCTTAACTTTAGCTTTATAGGTCTTAAAATAATTAAACGCTTTATCTTTATAGGAGATACAAATATCAAAAACATGAAGAGTCATCTATAAAAGTGAAGAAATATCTTTTACCGCCTTTGATTAAAATTCCATTCATCTCGCATAGATTGGAATGAACAAGTTGTAGAGGTGCCAAATTCCTCGCCTCAGCAGCCTTGTGTGGCTTGCGGGGTTGTTTTGATTCAACACACACATGGCACTTAGACTTTTTAACCAAGTTAAATTGAGGAATTAAATTCAGATTTGTTAATCACATAAGACAGCCAAAACTTGCATGATAAAAGCGTGAATGTCATAAATCCAACTCATTAGAAATATTAATGGAATTCACCATCTTATTACACACATCATGCAAAGATAAGTGGAACCAGCCTCCGCAATCATATCCTTTACCACCATAAGAACCATGTTTCGACACAACATATTTATTCGACTCAAGAACTACTCTATAGCCATATCGAGATAGCATAGACGCACTAACAAGATTCTTCTTAATAGATGACACATGCTGCACGCTCTTCAATGGTACCGTCTTTCCTGAAGTAAACTTCAGAATGACCATACCAACACCAAGAACATGAGCACGTGACCCATTGCCCATCAACAAGGCGCCAGACCTCCCAACCTGATAGGAAGAAAACAAAGAAACATCAGCACACACATGAATATTTGCACCACTATCCATCCACCACTCAGGTGAATTACAAACTGAAAGAACAAATGGTAAAAAATTACCATACCCTGATGTTCCATCTTCAGTTTCAGTAGTCACAACATTTGCTAATTCTTGTCCTACGTGAACTTGCAATCAGGGCAATCTCTAGCCCAATGCTGATCACTGCCACAGACAAAGCATCCTTCCTTTCCCTTGCTGTTGTTGTTGCTCTTCTTTTTAAACTATGTTGCTTGAACAGGTTTATTTGCGTTCTCTTGCTTGTTCTGGTTTTCCTTCTTGTTAAACTTGCAGAAGTTTCTCTTCTGCACCACATTGACAGTAGAGGTCTCAATACCCTTTCCATTGTCCTTTGCTCTAGCCCTCTTCTCAACAACAAGAGTACCAATGAGCTCTTCCACATTGAACTCCTGTCTCTTGTGTTTGAAGAAGGTAGCAAATTCCTTCCAAGAAGGTAGAAACTTAGAGATTATACCTCTAGCCACAAACTTGTCACGCAAAAGACAAGAAAAAAGCTCAAGTTCCTTAGCTAGTGCCTAAATCTCATGAGCCTGTTCCACTATAGATCGGTTCTCAACCATCTTGTAGTCATACAGCTGCTTCATGAGATACAGCTCGCTACCAGCATCAGTAAGTCCAAACTTTCGAACAAGTGCATCCCACAGCTCTTTCCCTATAGGATAAATGATATAGCTTTTTTGAAATTTCTTATCAAGTGCACTAATCGCTGTACCTCAAAAGAGGTTGTCATCAGCCTTAAACTCAGCCTCATCCATAGGAGTTAAGTTATCAGGCTTGCCCTTAGCGTCATGATAATAATATATCACAGTTCGCCACAATTCTATCCTCACTTTTCATATCAAGAAGTTTTTACCATCAAAAGGATCAGGCTTTAACAGAACAGCAAAACCTCCAACAGAAAATAGCCTATAATTTAGGTTTTTGGATTGTTAGACAATAAGACAATTTTCATTTCATTTTAATTCCATAAATTAACATTATGATGATGACATAAATAAGATTGTTGATAAAAGAAAACATGACATAACACATGTTCAAAACCACAATGAACATGTGAACAAGAAACATGTAAAATATATATATATTCTGAACATATAAACATGAAACAAAAACTGAATAGCATGTGAAACAACGTAGCAGAACTACTGAAACATACAGACAGAAACATATGAAACAGCACGACTGTAAAATAGAAACAGACATGCATATTATAACAGCAAGTATTTTATGAAACAATACAACATAACTGATGAAACAAACTCAACAGAATATGAAATGACATGGATGAACTGCTGAAACCGGCATGATCTGGACGATGAAAAACAGAGAGAAGATGAACAGTTCATACCCCCATGCGCCCATCCGAGGATCCCAATCCTTGTCCAACTTCCAGCATCATGTCGTAGACTAGTTGATGAAGACGATTACTCCTTTGAGAAGAAGATGAAGCTCATCCATTAGGAAGACGAGGACGATGTTGCCGGCAACTCGATGAAGAAGAAGACAAATGGCGATGGTGATTCGGGCATTCGCGTAGACGCTCCCAAAAACCTAATTGCCGATCCCCCGTGCAAGGTCTCGAATGGAAAGGGCTTCGAAGGCACCTGCCCTCTCGCTTCTCCGTGCACACAGAGTCATGAGATGGAGATGAACTTCATTGCAGCTGAAGTTGTGGACTGGTGTATTCTCTCGTATTGGAGAGAGGAATGAACCAAGAGTTCTTAACTGACCAAGAAGTATGGAATATATATTACATGATGGACAAAACCCAAGAGGCAAGGAGCCTCACGGTGTGCAAGCCAAAGGCCTCATGGCCAGGAGACCAAAAGCCTCGCGTCATGCTATTATGGAGGCCACATGCAATCAAAGCTAGTGGAAGAAAGATACCATAGAGTTTATTTATTTATTAAATTTAATATGGGCCTAGTCCACAATAAATCTAACAATATTTAGCACAACTCTGCGCACGTGGAACGGGCCGGCCTACATGTAACGATCTCTCTTACACATTTGTCCTCACTTCGTGTTAAAGTGTTAACCAGAGGTGCTATGCTTGAAAATGACAAGGATTCCAAGCTGGCCATCGACCTCTTAAACTTCCAAGGTCGTACTAAATAACAAGTATAAAAATCACAAGGGTGGACATCCTAAGGAATCCACCTTCATTAATGATTTACAAAGATTTTAGGATGCCTCTAATCTGTAAATCATTTTTCATTTTTCACGGAGGCATCTTACCATGCCCATATCTGGAAAACACTATTGGCTTCCTTTCCAAGGGAGTGTCATTACAAATTGATTAACTGATGCGGGTACCTTAACATAGATATCTTGATAGAATAGTTGCATTAAAAATAATTAGAATACATAACACCTCTGGATTTCAAATACATGAACGACATGTGAAATATGAGACTCATTCAATAATTGAACGATATGTGAAATACATAACACCTCTGGATTTTAAATCTGAACAACTTGCATATACTCATAAAACTCACTAATTGAATGCCATGTCTGCGAAGTTACTGATTATATAAGATCATACCACAACACATGACACATACAGTGTGAAAAACTGCACTATATGTAGGAGTATCCACCTGTACTTAAGCATATATATGTGATTCACAGACATCCTACTTGTCGCTATACTAGGCCCAAGCTAGGTGTACATTTTGTGAATTTGGCAATTCTCTATGCTATATTGATGATCACGCCATGTTCGGATCACATATAGCAGGAGTAGGATGCATCAGGATATTAGGTAGCACACCTACTATGGTTACAGTGTTGTATCGTCAGTGTGACACCACAGAAATAGATCTTTCCTCGCAGTGTAGGATACAGCACCAAGTTTTGGTGTCAAGGCCTCTCCGACATTCAAAGAAAAAAAAAATAGAGAATCTTAGCTGTGCGGTAAACCTGAAAACCTGCGGGACATGCATACGTATTCCAAGCCAGCCTAGTTTGGAGCGTAACTATATCTGATAACATTTTGCTGATGGACACGGATTTCAATTGCATATATAAAAAGTTACTATTTATTTGTTGACATTGAAACGTGCGGAACATTGATCAAGTACATCAGGTGCCACTACCAATAGAAACTCAACTAGCACCCACAAGGACATAGACCACTGCCAGTAGTGTTTCTAGATTCCACAAGTTTCAGATAATGGAACACCTTATTTCTAGCAGCCCCATTCTATCCTCTGAAAAAAAACAGTAGCTCCATTCTAAAACTCAGTTATAAGATTTCAACCTATTGGTTTACAGCAAAACAATTTGATTTAATTACTCAAAAAATATAACATATATATAGATCTTTCACCTATCTGTTTTATATAATTATCTAATATACAAAAAGTCTTTAATTTAGGAAATCAATATCTCTAGCACTGGAACAACTCATTTTTGTCTTGTAGTGACTAAAAGAGCACTCTAGAGCCTAAAATTTGTCCTAGAATATAATATTCAGCTGCACTCCATTGTCCATCAACAGGGTCTTTATGCATGGGGCAGAAATTTGGAAAAATCAAGTTTTACAAATTCATAAATTTTGTTAGTGATGCTCGGACAACAATGGACATCCAGCGCTATTCTCTATTTGTCATACAACAAATGGCACCATCCTCCAACGGCGTGCGGTCGTGATCATTGGGGCTGATGGCCAATGGCACGAGGTCCTCGTCGGACATCGCATGAGCTACACGGTATTGTCTCGTCCAATTGAGGACGATGGCCGTATCGCTGCTGGCAGATGACGACGTACTACCCACAGCGCCGTACTAGCTACACCAAGCACTAGGTGTGGGTGATGCCCTACAACATGTCGGAGAAGCAAGGCACCAGAAGGATAGCTTGGGCGCCTGGAACAAGAGGATTAAGGGCATAATCACCGGGACATTGTGGTGTCGTACATGGTTGGATTCCACCACATTCTTTGCCAGGAGGACTTCCTCATGATGTCCACACTGAGCTGCGCCCGGCCAACTTCTTCCACAGGTGTCAGTTGGTTTGCACCAGGCCACCAGGTGATTACGCCAACCCAAACTGCTCCTGTGGCATTGCGTCCATGTTGTGATGTCCATGTGTGGATTCTATAGATGAAAGACAATAAGGAAGTATTTATTTGTTTCGCTCCAGGAACTAGGTGCACCACATGTGACTAAGTGAGGAGATAAGTGGCATTGCGTCACACATGGACAACAAGGTGCACCACAGTGAGGAGATAAGTGTTTATAGGCAAGATGTGGTTGACGAACTAAAGCCACTAGCTAGCTAGGTCAATCCGTGCAACCACATCTTGCCTATAAACACTTATCTCCTCACTGTGGTGCACCTTGTGACCCACGAAGAATATGCATATAATATGGCTAGAGCATATATGCATATATGCATATGTAGAGGAAGGAGACGAGCTATATGGATAACCATCACCGGGTCGCGTAGGTTCCTTGGGCTGGAGTGGGACGCAGCAGGAATTCAGAGGACGAGAAGGCAGCAACGCCTCTCCGAACATCTCCAGTTTGCGTTCCAACTCGACAGTCTTGCATGTGGGAACGCCTTCAAACAAACGCTGTGTCGCTCAACCAGGTGATGCAACCCTGCTCGACTGATGCGATCAACGGGAGCATGCAAGGACAAAGGAAATAAGGGATCAGAAAGGGTTGTCATTGTTGTTTCACAAGGCTAAGCCTAATGAGCTGACATTGGCAATTATAGCGGGAACTCTGGCAGCAATGCACAGCTTCATATTGCGCCAGATATATTATTATTTGCCATGATGAGATGCGCGCGCACACACACACCCCTTGAGTGGTGTGGTACTTGCTTAAAAGAAATGTTTATGTCATCATAGCAAAGTGCACATTTTTTGCGAGACAAGAAAAGTGCACTTTATATTAAGACCATAAATATTATCAGTAAAAATACAAAAAGGTGCAATAAATACACACATGATTTTCATTCAAGCTGAAAATTGAGAGTGCAGCCAGTAAACGAAAGACTTGTACTCGAGCTAATGCTGACAGTGATTATCATCATCACTCCCTTGGGGCTATACGAGCATGATTCTCGTCAACCTGAATTCCGGTTGCATCTCACTCCTAGTTAGTATGTAACCCACTGACACCACTCATACTCTCGTAACCATCTCCTATTCGAGTACTTGTAGTTTTGGACTCATAACTTGTGCAATTTCGAGCTGCTGATCATGGCACAAGGAGAACCTAGGTGCTGGTCTGGTAGTGAATAACTATGTCCTCATGGTGCCTTGTGAGTACTGAGCTACAATTGTAGAACAGCGTGTATGTGGTGAGAGATGACATAATAGCTATTTCGATCCATTGCTGGACCGATCATTCATACACCACCAATGTTGTCCTATGAGGAGACTTGGGTCGATCAGTCACACGTCACCAATGCATCACCCAGCGCCGTGGACTCCTTCAGAGGCTGTGGAGGAGCTGCCAATGGCCGTGGAACACCCTGTGCGTCTCATAGCCGTTGACTCAATGGAGGCAGATATACGTTAGAGTTCAGCAAAGCTGCACGATCAGGTGCAGCACCAACGTGAGAACTAATTAATCTGATCGTGGCGCTGACCTACGTTCAGAACTAACAATATTATAGCTGAACTGTGGCTCTGTGCTTGCTTAATTTCAGCAAATGGAGCTATACCATCATGGCTATACTCAACTTGAATTCCAGCCGCATCTCAGTCCTAGCTAGTAAGATATTTAATCCACTAACACTATTTAATTTTTTCGTAACGTTTCCTATTTAAACATTTGTTGTTCTGGACTCATAACTTTTGCAATTTCCAGCTGCTGGTCATATGGCACAACGAGAACCAAGCTAGTTATTTATAGGTGTAGGATGCAATCCACCGGTACTGTGTTGTATATATACTTATCCACTGTATAAATTTTATAGGTTGATGAGGGCAATGAAAATCTGAGATTTTTTCAGAGACTAGAGGACAAAATGAGTTTATCCTATTAGATAAAAAACTGAACTTGGCGTGCTAGAATAAAAGGATACGTGTTGCTGGTGGCCGGTCTGTGGTAGGTGAAGAGAGTGAAATAACTGAAACCACTCGGTCAGTCCCAGCAACTACAGCATACCTATAACTACGTCCTCACAGTTCCTTGTGAGTACTGAGTGACAATTGTAGAAGAGCGAGGATGGCGAGAGAGGAGAAAATAACTAGTTCCATTGGTGGGCCGATCAGTACATTCCTTGGAGTACAGGTTGTGGCTGCAGGTGGCAGAAGGTGCAACACTTGGAGTACAGGTTGTGTCTGCAGGTGGCAGAAGGTGAAACACTTGGAGTACATGTTGTTACAGTGAAACGAAAGCCGTGCTAGTGCCTTATTACATTCAATTTTTTAACTGACTAAACATATGTAAATGTAGACTTACTCAAAAAACATGATGATTTGTCTGAAGACACTATCCCTATAATGTTAGCATTTGAGGAAAGCAAAAATTCCCAACAACCCCACAGGATGTTGTTTGAGGTCTGCAACAAACAGCCCTCTGTTTAATATAACAGGAAAACAAACAGCTTTATGCGCCGCACACTTCTGCTTTGTGCATCCTAATTTGGACTTGTATGTTCCGTACCGAAACCAAGTACAAACCATGTGTGTTGGTCCACAGGAATCGTGTGCAATCCACTCCATATAGGAACCACCACACCATGCAACCCACTGGCTTCATTTTTGAAAGAAAATCATGCAAGGACGTATGCTTTTATTTACTCCGTATTAAAAGATATCCTGAAGTCAATTATATATTGTTGTCTTCCGTACTTGTAGTTGAAGAAGTCAATTATATATATATAGCTTTTCACTCTTCTTGCAGACAACAATATTCAATATCTATATATGAAATGTTCAGGAAACCGATGGAGGTGAGCTCGAGAGTTGGGGAAAGAGAAAATATCGTTTGACACACACGCCAATATCATATCTCGGTGGGTGATGAATTGATGATCAATAGGCCGGGAATGGGATGTGTTGGGAATTATGAAGCCTCCACCCTCCAGAAACAAGCATGCAACAAGCACTAATCTTGGTCCCTTTCCTCGGCGAAGAGGCAGATTTCACAGCCATCCGGCACCAAGGTGGGCAACTGTCATGCACAACGACATTGCGCACCAGCAGTAGGATTGAGTGTGGCGTGGTCTCCGTCATCCCTGCCGACTGCTGAAAACCAGTTCTCTACATTATTCTGCTGTACCGTGAGGGCGCCCAAGTCTTCGTTGTAGGATGACCGTTTAGTTCGGCTAAAAAACAGTATGGTACTTTTAATTCAGGACTCCCGAAGTATGTCTCTTTCAAACTTCTCGTTGGTTGTTACCTGGAGTAGCATGTTTCATTGTATTCGTTCAGATAAGGAGCAACTTATCTGGGAATGAATTCACTCTTCATTTACCAACGGTATGGAACTGTGGCTCTGCAGGTTAGCACTGCATGGCGGCCATCAATGCTATGAAGTTTTTGATAGTAGGTCAAAAACTTCATAGCCTGACGATGAAATTATCCTGCCCATATAAATCGGATGTGGTTTTATGTGTTCACATTATCAACATGTATTTTTAATTCTAACTAAGTAATGTGGTAATTTTAACATCAATGCTTCTTTGGCTTGCCAAATACTAAGAAAATAGATGTTATTTTGTGTTATAGACCCCATACATATACTAAAATCGTTACATCAGTTATTCAAAAATTCTGACCCAATGCAAAAGTAGTCATATAATTTAGCATCATTGAATTATGTATGTTTTATCAGGGAAAATGTACGGTGATGCAGGAAATAAAGGGGTGGCAGTACATGATTATACCATATGAATGCATCGGATCCTGCCTATAAATATGTGGGCTCTCGATGCTCTGTGACCAACATCTGAAATTGCAAAGCTGTTTTCATACTTCAGCTGCCAAGATAAGAAGGAATGAGTGGTCGCTCAGATAAAAAAAGTTATGCTGCTGAAGATGATCAAGAAAATTGTTAGTCCTTGGGTTTGTCATGATCCTAGAATTGAGATGCAATAGGAATTCAGTTTAAAAGAAGCTGTGCACATATGGCTCCTGTTGATGAAAGGAGGAAGCATCTGTCGAAATAGATTGTAGCAAAATGGTTTTCAAGTCAGGACCATAATCACATTGGGGGATGATGTTGGCCTGCGACCTAGCATATAGCTTGCATGGTCAAGAAAAAGAAAACAATAGCACTATTTCAGTTGAATAAGTTTTGCTAGAGTGTAACAACATCCTCGCAGCTAGTTGTTTGAGCTTTGAGGAGGTATGCAACAGCAGAGGCGTCTGCTCGCCAGCATAATTTTGCAAGGAGATACCAAATCGTGTGGTTGTTTGGCAAAAAAAAGACACAATAATACTACTAGATGATGAAAATGAGTATTTCAATCAAACATGTTCTGTTGGATGCAAGCACAGTAGCAGACTGCTCCGTTGTCCTAATGTCCATACAAGTGTATTCGGCAGCACGAATAAAGCCAAGCGATCTCATCTCATGCGCTTAGTTCTCAACTTGTTTCGTGCTAGCTACCGATTCATGCTCTTGACGCATGGACGGCAAGCCTAACTATCCAAGGGCCATGCATGTTCGTGCGAGTGAGAGACAACTGAAATTCCAGTCAAAGATGGTCATGGTCGTGCAGCTCAACTTTGTGAAAGTAAGCATCATATCCATGGTGCCGCTATGAAGCTGTAAAAATTAATGCACGGCCAATGTTTCTAATGCTCTCATCGACCACGGCATTGGTGAAAGTGGAGTTCTATCAGCAAAGCCATGTTTGATTTGACATACTATTAAAAGGAGAATCTGATTCTTGTATGATGGTTGCAGCGGACACCTTATGTTGTCCGCTGCGGTAAATAGTTTCGAAAAAACAAAAAAAAAGCCTGAACCCGCCAGCAAACCCGTTTCCAGGCCCACCGGCGAGCCCGTTTTTCGAGCCCAAAACCCTAGCGCCGCCAGTATCTTCGTGTCATCGCCATTGTATCACCAGTGAAGGGAGCTCCGTGCCACCATTCGTCGATGGCCAGCATGGGTGTAGATCTCGCCACCAGCGTCGGATCCGGCCTCCCCGGCTGCGCCACTGCCAGATCCGCCACCGGGGCATCCGCATGGGCCGTCCCCTCCTGAAACCGCCGTCGTTGTTGCCAGATCCATGAGCACCGCCTCCGTCACTCCCCTCCACCGCCGCATAATCTGACCGGGAATCATGCAAAGAGAGAGGTTTGAGTGAGAACAAGAGAGGGAGACAGGGCAAAGGAGCATGGCTGCATGCGGCGTACCTTGGATAGCGTGCGCGAAGAGCTCCGACGAGCGCTTGAGGTCCACCGTTGGCCTGCCGGATTTGCCGAGGCTCGATGCAAGAGAGGGCCATCTCGCCGGAGGAAGTAAAGAGGGCGTGGATGCGCCTCCGTGTGGGGGATGCGTGGCTGCTCGCCGCCGGCCAAGCGCGGCGCCTCCCCAACCCTGCCACCGAGTACGGGAGCTGCCGCGGATGGTACGGGAGGGCCCGTATGGCTAGATCTGCGGCGTGGGTGCCTGCTCCACTCGAGCCGTTGCCAGATCCTTCAACGTGGGGCTGCATCTGCGCCGTGGACGCTGACCCCGCCATGGTTCCCCGCCTCCCTGCCCGGCCGCTGACGGAGGAGCAGGGTGCAGCTGCTGCGTTCCTTGCCATGAGGTACGTGAGGGGCCGCTGGTGTCCGTCGTTCCTCATCGCCGCCGTGTCGGAGAGGGAGAGGAGGACGGGGACATGCTAGTGGGGGCGCGACCAGGGGTTATCGGGCCAAGCCCTAGCTCTGTATATATACGTAGACGGTTATTGGGCCTCACATTGGGCCAGTTGGGCCTCACATTGGGCCAGTTGGGCCTCAACATTTAATGTGATGGGCCTTTTAGGATGCCCGCTGCGGTAAATCGATTTACCATAGCGGACATCTTAAGATGCCCGCCATGTCCGTGATGGGCATTTTAAGTTGCCCGCTATGGTAAATCGATTTACCGCAGCGAGAAAAGTTGTCTATCACAATAAATTAAAAATGCCACGATTTACCACAACGGGCAAAGAAAAGGCCCGCCACGGAGACCATTTAAGCAACGTCACGGTTAATTAATTATGTAGTAGTGCCTCTGCACAATAAGTACCGAGACCAAGTACACACATATGTACACATCATTTAGGAAGACCTCATTATGGATCCTCTGGCTTCATTTTTGAAAGAATCATTTATGAAAAGCTGTCGCATGCAATTGATCACACCTCGGCTGCTTTATGCAAGATCATTTGGATTTCAACTCTCAAATGAACTTATAGATCCAATAAATGGTTATGATGCAAATCATTTATGTAGACCACCCACTCTTTTGGTTTTTCATTATTGATGCGTGCGGTGTGTGGTTACCTAGCTAGTAGGTGGGAAGCTTTACAAGTTATTAGCGTACTCGATAATTTCTCCTATGCTTCCTATATATAGCTTCTCACACTACATGGTACAGACAGATTCAGCAAGAATATATATATATGAAGATCGAGGTGATCAATCCACACGCCATTGTCATATGTGTGTTGTCATGTCTGATCTATATCCATGGGGACTGGGATGTATTAAGAATTCACAAGCCTCATCCTGTGATGAGCAGGCATGTGCTTAGCCAACCAAGGCCTTGCTTCCACGGAGATGTTGGTTTCAGGGTCGTCTGGCAACGTAATGGACAGCCACCAAGCAAAATCACTGCTTCTGACGGTGAACAGCGTGCAGCTGGTGCACCCAACACTCGCCAACCGAGTGGGGAACAACGATATATGACCACACGGCGTTTCTTCGTGGTTCTACAGAGCACTTTTGACTTGTGAGCATCTTAAAAGGAAAGGAGCATGTACAAGGTGGCGCAACTGTGATAAGAGGGGCCAGGAGATCAATGAGGTGGAGGGCCATGTGGATTCTGCCCAGCGCCAGGTAGTGGCGCAGTACGTACGGTGTCCTGTAAGTCTACTGGGTGTCAGGACTCGGCCAGTGCGGCAACCCAGGACGATAAGCAACCCAAACCCTTCGTCCTTCCAATTCTTCATATGTGCGTGATTCCATCTAAAACGTTAAGTCATGGGAAGAAAGAAACTTGGCAATCATACTGTGTTGACTAAATTTATTTATTTTTATGATCCTACGTTTTTCTTTTGTTGTTGCAAATGCTGCTAGTGCTAGAGATGCCAGCTTCTAAGAGATGGTCCTAGTGAAGTAGCACTCAGTACTTTATTTTGGTCTAGTAGTATACTTCTTTAATAATGATGGTTAAGTAATGTAAATAGTTCATGATAATATACATGTGGATGCATGTGACTTAAGGAAACCACCTATATACAGAGATAAATTTACACTGGCAGTTCATAGCAATGGGCTATAGTTTTATTTCCACAATTCTAATGACGCCTATACATTATGAACCACCAGTGATCACAAGCATGATCCAAAAACGAAATTGTACTAGTGGTGATGGCATGTTGGGTTATAAATAAATTATATTGTATAAGGTTACTTTTGTACATGTAGTATAATCGTAGTGGTGGGAAAGTTATTAACATGTATATATAGGTCATTGTGGTTTAATTTTTCTCTAATTTAGCTGGTGGATTCTTTTAAATGATAAAAATACTAAGATAATTGATCTTCTTTTGTGCTTGGGATCCCCATAGTGTAAAAAATGATACGATAGTCATTTGAAATTATGACTGAGCCTGGAAAGGTGATAGAGAAAGCAAATGTTTTTTTTAGAAAAGGGAATTTTCATTCCGGCCTCTGCATCGATTGATGCATATAGCGAAACAAGTGTCAGTATCGTTTACACGGTATTATTGCACAATCATCCACACGCAGGTGGGAATACAAGTGTTGATAAACAGAAATAACGTTTATACATCCACACGCGGTTGGGCATGGAGCTGAGGGAAATAATGGGAAACTCTAGCTAGTAATACGATAGCAGGAACTCCATCCGTGACGACCGAAAACCTCCATTGCAGCTGATTCAAGCGCGCGACATCCCAGCTGAACGTGCGATCTTTCTTCCTCCTGCTGAAGTAGACCCCAAAACCTGATCCAGTGGGTGCCCCTGAAAATCACCTGCAAAGGAGTGAAGCGTTGAGCCCTGTCGAAGATCATATCGTTTCTGCTGAGCCATATTGCCCAGAGCATAGCTGAAGCTCCAATTAAAATCTTGCAGCGCAAAGCTTTATCAAAGCCACCCAGCCAATCGTACAACATATGACATATAGACACAGGTGGAGATAAATTAAAGGTAACAAAGAGAAAGCAAATGTTTGGACCAGTATTAGTACAGAGATCTAATTGGACAGCAGTACACGAGTTTACAGTGCCACCGTCTATATCCTACCTTTAAATAGCTATAGGCTACCATCACCAGATGGTAGAGGCTAGAGGCTCTCATTTATTGGGTGACCAATATCTAAAATTGCAAAAGTTGTCCTCATCCTGTTCCAGCTACCACAACGAGATGAGAGAGAGAAGGTCGGAGGGCAAAGAAACATCATTCGAGTGATGTTAGTGGGTTACATGTTTTTGTGGGAATGAGATGCAATGGGAATTCGAGTCAGAGAGAACCATGCCTCTTCAGCAAAAGCAACGCAACTGGGAAGCTCTGGTATGATCCATGGCGGTCACCGTGTACTTGTCCATGGACACATATTTCAAAGCTGTCAGTCACTGCGGTTGGCAACTATCATGCAGAACGGCATCGAGCACCTGCAGATAGACAACAATTTGGCGTGGGATCCGTCATCCTGCCAGGGCCGTTAAGAAGTGCCAACTGCAGTTCAGCTGTGATCAGGTGGTTTAGCCCTTGTGGAGCCCTTGTGGAACCATCAAGCAAAACCACGGCTCTTGACGGCTGCCCTAGCAGCAGACGCAGCCAACAACACAGACAACCATGTGGGGAATGGACAAAATGCAGCAATACAACCACAACGGTTCCTCATGTTTCCATGGTGCAGTCATGCTCACACACTGGGTAGCAAAGGATTATGTAGTAGATGGCCCGCCGTGATGGAAGGGGATCAGCGAGGTGGAACCATGACGCTTGTGCCAATGCCCTGGGAACACGCCACGCTCTCGTCCTTAATACGCGTCGGTGGCATCATTGGATAGCAAACGAGCTGTTGGTAAGAGAAGCAATGGGGAACAAGTTGTGCTGTGCTGCGTGTCAGCGCGAGTGCATTATTATTTTCAGATTTTGATTCAAAACAATTTGTTCCGAACGACTTTTTAGGGTACTCCTATTGTTTGACAAGAAGTATGACTTCAGTTGAAGTTTGATCGTCAAGTGGACCAAAAAGTTTGAACACACCTAGATCAAGAACAACCAATGCCAAATTACAGGAAAAAAGGTTGGTAACCATAAGCTCCTGTCGTCTGACAAAAAAATATTTGAAAAAACTTTTTATTTGAAAATAGAGTTTGTACTCATATGGGATACTACAACTATTTTTCTTGGAATCACCCTGTATAAAATTTCGTAATTATTGCATTTAAAATCCTGGTTCGGATGGGAAATTTCACAACTGAAAACTGGTGAGAAGATACAAAAGGATGAGAATATATACCGATCGTACCATGGGACTGATATAAAAAGCCAAGGTCATGTTATCGACGCATCCATGGGCTCTCAAGATGAGAATAGATCAAAAAAGAAACGGCCGGAAACATATTGAGTTGCTCTATTTGGGCCACACACGTTGTTATGAATGAAATGTAGCAGGAATTCGGGTGCAAGGCGGTTGTGCTTTTAATACAGCCACACATGTGGCTTGCATTGAGAGCGGCACACTCAAGCAGTAAGCATGTATGCTTACTTCCCCCTCCCCAAGTCGGAGCTCCTTCTCCTTTCCCCAATTCAGTTACCCTAACAGTAAGCATGTAGGAATCTGAAAAGCACAATGATCATGATTTATACCCTAGTCGTGGCATTTATGCAGTTGTCGCTAGAGCTCAGAAAATAGATGGTGAGCATGAAGCAATGTAAGATATAACAACATTGTTTTTTATTTGTGCGTTGGTATGTTAGCATCTGAGTCAAGCAATGAAAGCTGCACAATTAATCCTAGTGCACTGCCCCCTGTATGGTGTGGAACAAGTTTTTGATGAATAGAAGCATAAAAGTTTGCTGTTGGAATGTAAGAGGTATGGGCGATTCTATTAAATGTGGTAATGTTCTTTATGAACTCCTTTCCTCAGCTCCTGATCTGCTCCTTCTCCAGGAAACCAAAATCACTGATATACCCAATCAGAAACTCTATTCTTTCCTCCCCCGACGCCTTAACAACTCTGTTTATTCACGAGTTGATGGCACCTCTGGTGGGATCCTGACTGCTTGCTCAGATCTCATCTTTACCTGTGTTAGCTCCCACTCCACCACCAACACGCTCTCCACTCACCTCGTTTCCTCCACCTCTGATCTTTCTGTGTTCATCACTAATGTTTACGCTCCTTCCTCCCCTGAGCACAGGCCTGCTTTCCTTGATGAACTGAAATCGATCGCTTCTCCACCGAATACTCCCTGGATGCTTTGTGGTGATTTCAACATGATAAGATATGTTCATGAGAAGAATAACTCTAACTTTTGGATGGGGGAAGCCGATGCCTTTAACGAGTGCATAAATGACATGTGCCTCATTGAGATTCCCCTCTTGGACAGAAATTTTACGTGGTGCAACAAACACAGCATCCCAACCCTGGAGCGTCTAGAAAGAGTTTTTATTAACTTGGCGTGGGATGAAACTCTTCCCTCTCTCTTCTCTCACTAGAACCACTTCGGATCACGTCCCTTTAAAGATTGAGATCGCCACCTCCATCCCGAAGTCTAAGCTTTTTCGATTTGAGAATTACTGGATTCTAGCCGCTGGCTTTCAGGAAACCGTGAACACTGAATGGCGTTGTCAGACAATCAACAGTGACACCTCTGCAACTCTGGCTGCTAAACTGAAAGCCACCAGGTCTGGGCCGAGGGCGTGGGCAAAAAGAAAACCTCACTTTTCTCAACAAGAGACTGACTGCCGAATAGTGATCAACCTGCTGGATCGTGTGGAGGAATCTCGCTCACTATCAGTGCCAGAACGCAACCTCAGAAACCTCGTCATCAGCATTCTTAGCCGAGTCACCCAGGCCAAACTCAAGCTCTGGAAACAACGCAATAAGGTCAGGGCGGCTCTTGAAGGAGACGAGAATACCCGATACTTTCCCGCCTGTGCTAATCAACGACGTCGCAAAAACAAAATCCAAGTTATTGAACATGATGGCTGTGAGCTCCACAATCATGACCAAAAAGCTGCGGTCCTTCACTCCTTCTATCTCAACCTTCTGGGCAGTACCAGAGCAACCAACTGGGAATTCAACCTACTAGACCTCTACCCGGAAGGCGCCTTGGATCTTAGTCACCTTGTTGCCCCTTTTGATCATGATGAAATTTATCGGGCTTACAAACACATGCATAATAATGCCAGCCCCGGTCCTGATGGATTCGGCCCTCTGTTCTTTAAATCCACATGGCACACCACTTCTCCTGAACTCCTTGCTCTCTTCAATGCCTTCCATGCCCATTCCACTGACCTGGAGCACCTAAACCGTTCCTACCTCGTGCTTCTTCCTAAAAAAGATAATGCTCGTAGGCCTCAAGATTTTCGACCTATTGCACTCCAGAATACCACTGTCAAAGGCATCTCTAAGGTTCTCACAACCCGTCTTCAACCTTTTATTCCCTCCCTGATTTAAACCGACCAATCAGGTTTCGTGCATGGTCGCTGCATTGCTGAAAGTTTTGCGTACGCCGCGGATTTTCTTCACTGCTGCTACCGTCGGAACTCTCCCACCATTATCCTTAAGCTGGACTTGCAGAAAGCTTTTGATTGTGTGAGCTGGGATAGCCTCAATAAGATTCTATGTTGCCGTGGCTTTCCTGATAAATGGTGCACTACTCTGCACCAGAAAGACTGCCGTTCTCCTTAATGGCAATCCTGGACGGTGGATTAACTGCAAAACTGGGCTACGGCAGGGGGATCCCCTTTCCCCTTATCTGTTCATCATTGTCCTGATGTCCTCCGCCGGCTATTTCAGCATCCGATGCTAACCACCTCTATTCACCACCCCCTTGTCCCTGAGCAGCCGTGCCCTGTGCTTCAGTATGCCAACGACACTGTTATATTCCTCAATTGCTCCACTAAAGCTATCCTTAAAACCAAAAGAATACTGGAGCTCTTCGAACAGGCTACTGGCCTCTCAATTAACTACCATAAAACTACTTTCCTCCCTGCTGTCCCTGCTAATACTGCTAATGATCTTGCTGCTACCTTTGGCACTATGGTGTCCTCCTTTCCTCAGACCTACCTTGGTCTCCCTCTATCTCCCCACAAGATCTCCATGGCCCACTGCCTCCCGCTGCTTGCTTCATGTGATAAATATCTTTTTGGGTGGCGTGCCTCGCTCTTGAATAGGGCTGGACGTCTCACACTTTGCATGGCCGTTCTTAGCTCTATCCCGCTCCACTACATGTCTGCGATGAGCATCCCCAAGACAGTCATCAAGGCCATTCACTACCGGAAACGCCATCTTTGCCGAGTGCCGAAATCTTTGCCAAGAGCCAAAACACGGGCACTCGGCAAAGAGGCTCTTTGCCGAGTGTCAAGAACAGCACTCGACAAAGACTTCTTTGCCGAGTGTCAAGCACTCGGCAAAGAAAAGCACTCGGCAAAAGGGATCTTTGCCGAGGTCCAGGCTCTCAGCAAAGAGGCGCACTCGGCAAAGTGGGGCCTAGACAAACGGCATCCGGTGCTGTCCCCTTTGTCGAGAGCCCTGCCGTTAGGCACTCGGCAAAGGAGCCACCTTTGCCGAGTGTCAAGATGGCCAGCACTCGGCAAAGGTTTTTTTAATAAAATCCTTTTTATGTTTTTTAATAAAATCCTTTGCCAAGTGCCACGTCGGCCAGCATTCGGCAAAGGCCTCTTTGCCGAGTGCCGCCTGGGCCAGCACTCGGCAAAGGCCTCTTTGCCGAGTGCCGGCTCTGGCTCTCGGCAAAGAATAATTTTTTTTGTTTTTTTGTTCCTATTTTTTTTGTGGGGCCTTGATACAGTAAATACATCACAACTTCAAAAGTTGGGACAATTTTGACTTTTTTTGCTATATTTCTTCAATTACTTTTGTTTCTTTAAATTTTTTTGACAACTCAAAATTTGAACTGCAGGTACATGAAATAATAGAATTTGGTCATTCAAAAGATTATATTCATAATATTCGGAGTATGTTGAGGCCGTATCCAGGACCTCGCATGAAGTTACGACCATGTTAGTGTCGTAACATGACGAGTTACGTGCGGGAAAAGTGTTTTTAAATTATATAAAATCCAAACGAAGTCCGAAAATGACGAAACTTGTCGAGGTGTGTTGTCATCGTATGTGGAGGCTGTAGTAAAAAACTGAGAAAGTTTCAAGCAAGTTGTGATGTCGCGTGCCTAAAACCCACGCATCTCCACATGTGATCACAAGGTGATCACATGTGGAGATGTCTAGGTTGTAGACATCCGAC
>CM041630.1:20648097-20680836 GCA_023333625.1 Bothriochloa decipiens
GGGCTTCGCAAGTAAGAGCAATGAATGGATTAGGGGGACGAATGAGTTCCTGGAGCAAGCATTTGGCCCAGCTATGAAAGGGTCGATTCGGATGCCGTGTCCCTGCAGCCAGTGCAAGAACAAGAAAAGGAAAGTAAAGGTTGCGGTGGGGAAAGATTTGTTCAAGAACGGATTCGTTCCAAACTATACCCGTTGGCGCCACCATGGTGAACACCATCCTATTAGGGACGAGGTGGTGGGACCCATCCTCGAGGAGTATGATGCCGATGCCGGGATGGCAGACATGATGGCAGACTTCCACGAAGCACGGTTCGACGAAGGAATGGATGTGGAGGAAGATCCGAAGGAAACCGCGAAGGCGTTCTACGACATGATGGAGGTGGCACAGAAGCCCCTTCACGAGAAGACAAGGGTTACACAACTAGATGCCGTCTCACACCTAATAGGGTTGAAGTCACAACTGGGCATTAGTCAAGATGGCTTCGATCTCGTGTTGAGCATTGTTGGCACACTGCTTCTGGCAGGTCATGTCCTGCCAAGAAACACCTACGCTACACAGAAGCTCCTTCGTGCACTTAAGATGTCGTATGAGGGGATCCAAGCTAGTCTAAAGGGGTGCGTCCTGTTCAGGGGAGACCTCGAGGAAGCAAAAATCTATCCAAAGTGCAAAGCCTCTAGGTTCATGTTGGTAGAAGGCTCTGATGGCAGCATGAAATAGTCTAAGGTCCCCGTGATGGTCGTACGGCACCTTCCTTTCCTACCGAGGCTTCAACGGCTGTATATGATAGAGGAGTCCGCAAAACAAATGACGTGGCACAAGAATGGTAAAAGATACCATCCTGACAAGATGGTACACCCGGCGGATGGTGATGCATGGAAGCACTTCGATAACATGAATCCTGTCAAGGCTATGGAGACTCGAAATGTACGCGTAGCGCTGGCAACAGATGGGTTCAACCCGTTTGGAATGATGGCGGCCCCGTACACTTGTTGGCCCGTGTTTGTGATCCCCCTCAATCTCCCCCCCCCGGTGTCATGTTTGAACCTAGGAACATGATCTTGACGCTGATAATACCTGGACACCCGGGCGACAATATGGGTGTGTTCATGCAGCCGGTGTGGGATGAATTGCAACTTGCTTGGGAAGAGGGGGTACTCACGTACGACCGAGCTACAAAGAGGAACTTCAGAATGCATGTGTGGTACCAGTATTCAATGCATGACTTCCTGGCGTATGGCTTATTCAGCGGGTGGTGTGTTCACGGGAAGTTCCCTTGCCCGACATGCAAGGCAGATGTGATGTTCACCTGGCTGGCCAAGGGTGGGAAGTATTCTTCTTTCAACAAGCATCGCCAATTCCTACCTGAGAACCATGAATTCAGGCTTGATGTAAAGCACTTCACGAAAGGTGTTCAAGTCACCGGCCCCATTCCGCAGGTTAAGAGCCTTGCCGCCGTCCTTGCCGACTTACAGGCTCTCAAAGTTGAGGAAACAGGTGGTTTTAAGGGATATGCTCGGGACCACATGTGGACTCATATATCGGGCTTGACTAGGCTCCCCTACTTCAAGGACATTCTTCTTCCACACAACATCGATGTAATGCACACAGAAAAGAATGTGGCCGAGGCACTCTAGGCAACACTCATGGACGTTGGTAAAAAGTCGAAGGACAACGTCAAGGCTAGACTGGACCTAGAGATGATTTGTGATAGACCAAACCTGGTGATGAAGACCCCTGCGCCTGGCAAGAAATGGAAAAGGGGCCCGGCCGATTACATCCTCAAAGGGCCGATAGGAAGGAAGTACTGCAGTGGATCAAGACGTTAAAGTTCCCTGATGGGTATGCGGCGAATCTGAGCAGGGGCGTGAACTTGCAGACTATGAAAGTCTTAGGGATGAAGAGTCATGACTTCCACATATGGATTGAGCGGATCCTGCCTGCGATGACCCGGGGATACCTCCCAGAGCCAGTGTGGCACGTCGTGGCAGAGTTGAGCTTTTTCTTCTGCCAGCTTTGTGCCAAGGAATTGTCTTAGGATGTTTGTGTTGAACTGGAGAAGGCTACACCTCTGTTGCTCTGCAAGTTGGAGATGATATTTCCACCTAGCTTCTTCCTGTCGATGCAGCATCTGATTTTGCACCTACCGCGCGAGGCACGGTTGGGGGGTCCCGTGCAGGCCCGTTGGTGCCATCCAATCGAGAGGTGTCTAAAGCTTCTTTGGAAAAAGTGTAGAAATAAAGCCAAGATTGAGGCATCCGTGGGAGAGGCCTCCATTCTGGAGGAGGTGTCGACCTTCACACAGGCGTACTATACTGAGAATCTTCCCAGTGTGCACAATCCAACCCCTCGTTACAACACTGATGAGAACTCATCGACCCTCAGCCTTTTCCAAGGGGATCTCAGAAGTGGAAGCACAGGTACCCACAAGCAGTTGACCCATCAGGAGTGGCACACTATCATGTTCACATTGTTGCTCAACCTTGATGAAGTGATTCCTTATCAGAAGTAAGTTCTCAATGAGCTTGTTAACTATGCCGTCACTATCCTCCACCTATCATGATCTGACCCTCTAGTCTCTTGCTTCTTTTAGGGAATTTATTAGTCAATACTAGACAGGCAATAGGGCTCCTACCGAGCAAGAAGAAGACAATCTTCTTAGACACGGTGTGTCCGATTTCATCTCCTGGTTCTGTACAAAGGTACCAACCAACTAACCTCTTTCTGACTTTGTGATTCGACTTTGCTCCCCGGAGCGAGTAATGTAACGATCTACCTGTCCTCACCCTTGCAGGCCCAAACGGATACAGAAATGAGTGATGAATTGAAACAGGTGGGCTGTGGCTTCTCCCATAGGGTGAAGTCATTCACCGTTTATGATGTGAATGGCTATCACTTTCGCACGAGAAGCCACGAGGAGAGTCAACCCAACCTAAAAACCATGTGCAGCGGAGTTCGTATGCCCGGCATGGATCAGAAGGACTACTACGGCATAGTCGAAGAGATATACGAGCTAAACTTTAAGGGTGCTGAGACTTTCAAGCCGGTGGTATTCAAATGCCATTGGTTCGATCCTGATGTCACGAGGCAAGACCTTACGATAGGGAAAGTCAAGATTCGACAGGACTCCAGCTATAAAGGAGACGATGTCTACATTATGGCCAACCGAGATGCCACGCAAGTTTATTACCTCCCATGGGCGTGCCAAAAAGACGAGAAGCTTGGGGGTTGGAGCCTTGTGCATTTGGTGTCGCCGCGCGGCAAAGCGCCTCTCCCAAACGACGGTGATTATGACTTTGACCCAAACCAAGATGAGTTTTATCAACCTGAGGGGCTAGAAGGTACTTTGGAGATAGACATTGGTTCGCTCATGGGCATGGAAGTAGACAATGAAATCGATGAGGACGAGGGTGAGGAGGTGCAGGATGCCAAGGACTTAAGAATGCTTGAGTGATGGCAGATGCAGCGCGATGGAGTGGTCCAGGAGGATGTACATGATGATGACTATGGAGATGATGAGGATGATGATGACAGTGATGACTTAAGAGAGGTTGACAATATTGATAGCGATGATGACGATAGTGATAGTGATGACGACTCCACGCCCGCCATATTGCCGTAGGCGGAGATAATTACGAGGCCATGTAATACTATATTGTTATTATTATGTTCCTTTACAAGTACTTGTCATTTATTTATGCTAACTCTTTTGTTCTTTGTCATTGCAGGCACTCGACAAAATGCCAGGCGGACGGCGACAGTGGCCGCATCGAGCCGTACGCTCAGCATACCAGGTCCCCCCGCAGGAGACCACCGACGACAACGAGGAGGAGGAGGAGGTGTTGGCAGGCGGGTCGTCGAGTAGGGGGTCCTAGCCCCGCAGCGGAAGTCGCCAGGCAACGAGGAGGCTGCCGTTCTCGTCCTCGCAAGGGGGGCGGCAGCGACGACGACGACGACGATGATGACGACGCCGACGCTGTGCCTACACCAGGCCAAACGGCTTCGACTTCGTCAAGCGTGGCCAAGCTGTACTCACGCGGGCCCACGCTGCTTCCTAGGGTGCGGCCGCAATTCAACAGACGCCCGGTGATTACACCTGTGGGCTAGACGTAAGTAACCATTATTGATTTCACTACATGTTCATATGACATGTTCAAAATCGAACTGCAGACTAACAATTGTTCTTAATGACGCATGCAGTACCTGGGCGTTTGTGAGCGGAGAAGGTGAATCACACCATATCAATGGCATCTAGGGCCTCCTGATTAAGGAGTACTACCCTGGCCTTGTCGATGTGGAAGGCGAGTTGAAGGTGCCCCCGAGGTGGGCTCACTTCTACCTCATCGACGTGGGTGGCGAGACCCTCGCGGCAAAGATAAAGAGGGAGTTTTGGGTGAGTCTTTCATCGCACCGCATTGCTAAATAGTACGCATTCGTCGGACTTCTTGAAACAATGCAATGCTACATGATGTGTCTGTGTGCAGATCTTCTTCACGTGCGAGGAGGGTACAGCAGACCAGGCGGCGTGAGTGCAGGAGGCGGTCTGCAAAGATCGTCTCAAGGACCTGTACCATGAGGCGCGCATACAGGCCATCCGTGACTACTACGCCGACGTGCATGGAGAGTCCATGAAGAAGCCCCAAATCCGCAAGATCATGAACTCGAGGGAGACCGACCTCACCTTCACTCAATACATTCGTTCAGATTCTTTCAGTGAAACATTACACTAATCTTCTCGCATGTCAAATACTTGATGTCATGCAGTTCTGTCCGGGGTGGTGCGACAACCACAGGGACTGCTAGGATGAGATTCTGCGCATGTGGCAAACGGACGAGGCGTATGCGAGGCGCAACGACCGTCGGGGCCGCCGCCTGCAGATGCGAGGGGTGCCACACCACCAAGGGAGCCAGCCCCTCCCAACGTACATGAGAAGATGGGTATGCGTCCGTTCATGTCTTTTTTCTAGCCCTCAATTGTCATTACTTGTAACCATGTTTCTATTTTCAATGCAGATGCAGGCGCACGGTGGGCAGGAAATCAACCAGTTCACCGGGTACCTCCTCTCCCACAAGGGCAAGGCGACAGTGTCGGACAACGTCTATAACCCGGAGGACGGGCCCGAGGCGTACAGTAACCCCACCGCCTATGAGAAGGCGACCGAGTACACCACCGCGGCTCGCCAATGCTACGGGGAGACGTTCGTCCCCACCGCCGAGCCCCTGGACACAAACCTCCTGCAGAGGTTGGGACCAGGGAAGCAGCACGGCCGGTACTACATGGCCCACAGCGCCGTCGATCCGTCCGATGCTTCCACGCTGAGCCAGGTTCGATCCAGGCCCACGAGCTCCACCGACATCCCCATAGCGCCTCGGCAGCTGAGCATGTCGCTGTTCTAGGTAAGTGTGGTTTTGTTCATCGTTCACTCGTTTCACACCTATACTTACAATCAACACTGCGGATGTAATATTGCAGGCCCAGGCACAGGAGCAGATGGTGCAGATGCAGGCACAGATGTAGGCGCAACAGATGGCTTACCAACAGCACCTGACAGCCATGCAGTAGCACTACAATAGTCAGATGCAGGGCTCTGCCGACTACTTCCAATCCCTGCAGATCCCCGGGCCGCCTCCACCGCCTGAATTATTCGCTCCACTACCTCCTCCACCGTCTTTTCCTGTGCCTGCTCCTGTCACTCCTGCAGGGACTCCGGTGAGTACATTGACTCTTGCTTTAGCTTGTGCGTCCATCCTGCAGATACTAATGACATCACTTGGCCTTTAACTTGTGTAGGTACAGTCGACGGGTTCGAACCCGTCTCCTAGAAGTGCTGTCCCTCAGATGATGCCGTATCCACCTCTGGGTGGCCCTTCTCCACCGTATCCACCTCCGCATGGCCCTCCTACACCTTACTCATGGCCGGTGGGCGGAGGGCGGCCGTACTGGTCGGCGCTGCGTGATCCAGGGTGGGTTCCGTGGGAAAACCCTGGGGGCTCTGGGGACGGACAACCTGACGGCTCCGGGGATGGCGCGACGAGTTAGGTACTTGTCGCTTGTGTTATGCTCGTGGACTTGAGTATCGTCGAAGTGTCTGTCATGTATTTCTTCTCTTCGTGATAGACCTAGACTTGTTGTGTTGAACTTCATGTGATGGACCTCGACTTGTGGTGTTCGACTCGTTGCGTTGAACTTCATGGTTGTAATGGACTTGTGGTGGTGATAAGAGATGCTATTGTGAGATATATGTGTTATCGTGATATATATGGTGACGGTGGTGATAAATGTGATGAAATTGTGATATAAATGGTGCTAATTGTGGTCCTGATGAAATTATGATATAAATTATGATTTTGCAATGTTTGGATGTAAGAAAACAAAAAAAAAAGGAAAAAAATTTTCCCAGCTTTGCCGAGTGCCGACACTCGGCAAATCTGGGGAATCTGGCCAAAAATCCCCAGCTTTGCCGAATGCCAGCCTGGCACTCGGCAAAGGGGTCATGTCTTTGCCGAGTGTCAGCACTCGGCAAAGAATTTTCGAAAAAAATTTTTTCTTTGCCGAGTGCTGATCTGGCACTCGGCAAAGAAATTTTCAAAAAAAATTAATTTTTTTCTTTGCCGAGTGCCTCGCCGTCAGCACTCGGCAAAGCCAGCCGTCAGGCTGACGGCGCCACGTGGCTTTGTCGAGTGCTGACGTGGCACTCGGCAAAGCCTTTGCCGACTGCATGCCACGTGGCACTCGGCAAAGCCGCCTTCGCCGACGGGTTCTTTGCCGACAGCCCTTTGCCGACTGCCACGTGGAATTGCAGTCGGCAAAGCCTTTGCCGACTGCTATTCTGCCTTTGCCGAATGCGCATTGCAGTCGGCAAAGAGAGCGAACCCTGTAGTGATTGACCGCCGCCGTTGCGCATTCTTTTGGACTAGAGAAGATGTTTGCCATGGCTCAAAGTGTCTGGTTGCGTGGGAAACCGTTCACGCTAACAAAGAAAATGGTGGACTAGGAATGAAGGATCTGGAACTTCAAAACCGCTATCTGCTTATGAAGTTCATCAACAAATTGTTCTCTGGTGACAACCCCACATGGAAGGAGTGGTTGCTTCATGACGCCATGTCCTTCGATACCCCCCCTGCTGGGTCTCATAGCTATCTATGGAAGATTATCAATGACGAGCTTAATACCTTCCGATCTATCACCTGTGTTGATGTTTACAGTGGCTCCTCCACATATTTTTGGTTCGACCAATGGCTCCCTGATGGGCCCTTGTGTTCTACTCATGCTGCTCTTTTTTCTCACACTAGTTTGCCTAACGTATCGGTGCAGTATATTTTCCAGAGCGGGATTGATTTGCGTCTGAGACCACGAACTCACTAACGCTCCTAGCGCTCAGCTAGACAGCCTCATCTCTTGTCTGCAGGGTTTCAGCCTCAGGGACGGCCAAGACAGAAGGCTGCTAAGGATGACGGGCAAACCATACACTGCCCGTGATGCCTATGCAGCCGTTGACACCAGGCATGATGCTCCAGACATACATGGGCGTCGTATCTGGGGGACGCGTGTTCCCAACAAAGTCAAGGTGTTCTCCTGGCTGTACTTCTAGGATAGGTTAAGCACAAGAATTAATCTCCACTCGAAGCACATTGTGGACAATGATCAGTGTGAACGATGTGCCTCATCAGTAGAAGACCGGCGCCATGTTTTCTTCGAGTGCTCCACATGCTCAGAATTCTGGGAGAAAATCGGCCTCAGCCACACAGCGAACATGTCGGATGTCGATATCTGGAATGCTAGCGTCCCCCATGGCCTTGATGCAACCGTGTGGCCCTTCGTCCTGCTGACCATACTCTGGAGGCTATGGGACGATAGGAATGGAGAAATATTCAGACATGAAGTGTCTAGTAGCCGTCTTGTTCTATCTCGAGTATGTGATGATCTGTTGCTCTGACGTAAACGCTTAGCTCAGAGCCTTGTAAACAGCCTTGACGGCTGGCGCAACTATTTTCTCCTGTGTAATGCTACTGCGCACCCCAGTTAACTGGAGTGTGCCGTTCGGTTTGGAATGAATCTGGTGGGGAATCTCTCCCTCCCGTTTTAGTTCAAAAACAAATTAATCCTTAGTGACCACCCAAATAATGTTCTCGCTGTTCCATGAGAAAATGAGCAACGCACAAAAGAAGGAAATGCAACCAGCTGCTCTTATTGCATAGCTGAAGGGAAGAGAACAATTTCCTTCTGCAAATTGCGGCCAGTGACAACACGCAGAAAATCGAGTAGACCACTGTCACCAAAACAGGTTTAAGGAAGCCAAATCAATTGAAAGTTGAGAGATTCTATAGCACCTCAAATAATTAGCAAGGGAAGACAGTTTTGGAGTGACGGTCAAGATGTAAAAGATGTCATTTTTATGCCAGATGATGAGTTACACACTCCTATAAAATGCTCACCATTATTGCGGTTGCTTCTAGATACCTTGAGGCTGTTGACCCTTAGCGTGTACATCTGCGACTGTCTCAAGGACTAAGGTTCCCCCATCGAGCATCCTTTCGGTTCCTATTGCCTCCAACTCCTATTTTTTTTTCCCGTGCCTGCAGCTTCATCACAGCTAATGCGATGGACTTCCTCACCTGTATCCCCCATGCTCTGTTATTATGTAGTGTAGATATATAGCTCAGTGGAGAAGATTCTTCACGAACCATAGTGAGGTGGGTGTGCATATAAATAGGTCAGTTCAAAACCTGCCCTACTACTATCTTCCATATTACAGCATCTATTAGACCTAGTGTACGTAAATGCAGGGATAGAACTGTAGACGAATCATTCATAGTGAAAGCACAAAATAAACAAACATGTAGACACAGTCTCAGTCTGTACAGTTGATTCCAGAATAGTACAATTGACTTCTTTGTGAACCTATGGTGGTATTTGCCCTTGACAAAATTCAAGAGTTATTTGAATTTTGTTTGGATCACACTCGCAGAAAGGAAAATAGTTCATTTTCCTTTTCTTAGCTGGACCAAATTCTTCTCCTCTCCATCCATGACAGCAAATTAAGTTGCAGCTTTAGATAATATAATTGTATACATTGTCCGAATCATTGTTAGCTATATAATGATAGTTCACAGATCTTTTTCTTTTAGGATTTTGGCCAGTTGTCCGGTTTGGCATTGATAAAATCGCAGGTTATCGTTTCCTGCCTGAAGGCATCACTACAAGGTTATCTTTCTTGCTGCTGCGGCAGCCTGTGCGGCTGGCGTATTTTGCCATTCTAGTAGTGATTCATTGGGTTCAATGTTGTTGTTATGCTTGTCTTAATTTCGCACCCATTGTACGGAGGTATTGCAGTGGTATTTTTTTTAGTATGTTTGGATGTTCATGTTTCTTCCCTATTAACAAATGTCTGGTAAAATTCTTGTCGGTTGCGTTTTTGAAAAAAAGATCCTTTGTGTTGCTATTGCTATTAATTGTTCACTAGCTGACCCTGTTCGCTTGAACTTATCAGGCCAAGTTATAAACCATGGTACACTTTTTCCTCATAATAAAAAAACATTAGATGGTTTATCGACCACAAAAACCATCAACCGGTTTATATAGTTGCAAGTGCCTCTTCTCTGTGATCTCATATATCGTTGCTAGTGTAGTGCGTTACAGAAGAATATATCAATGCAAAGTGATCTCGAAAGTTTGATACTTAGTCCACAACGGACATTTTCGTTATGTTCTGCTTATTCGAGGCAAGGAAGCTGCACGTACATTGACACCAAACATTCTTTTGCCATGGTGAATTAAACTACCTCTGCACTGTGCACGAATCGTTGTAATGGTTAACCTGAGGTGGCATTCAAATTGCTGTGCTACGCCTCTTTTATTTTTTTAGTTAATTATTTCTTTCTCTCTTCTAAAGCAAAGGGCATAGATTTAGCAGAGCTTTGACCTCCTACCTAGGAGGCAGTTGCTGTACCGTAGCATAGCCTATCAGTTCCAAGTTATGAATGCAGTTATTTACAAAAACTTGACCTGTATCTCAAATGCAACTCAATGCACATTTCTTCTAATCTTCAAGGTCACACACACCAGCTGGTGACGTGATGACCTTATAAATGTTTGGGACAAGATTAAATTATTTTCTGGGCAAACTCAGTTTTTTTCAACAGTATAACTGTGAGCAATGGCAGTCGGGATGCGCTGCACAGTGAAACTACAAATAATTTGTAGCAATGAGGAACTGATGCTAGTTTACTTTCACCAAGCAAAATAAAAAAAAAACCATGTTCAGTGATAACCCGAATAATGTTCTCACTGGTGTATGAAAAAATGAGCAACGCAAAAAGGAAATTCACGAAGCTGCTCCTATTTCCGTAAAGCAGCTGTAGTTGTTGTTAGATTGATGTCCATCTCATATGGCCCAACGGCCATATGAGACTTGGTCTCGCGCCCTGATCGGGGGCGCCCAACCATGAATGGTTGGTGGTCCCCCATCGGCCAGCGCATATAAAAGGAAGGTGGGGGCCGGGGCACTCTGTACGAGGTTCGCCTGAGCTGTCGGTTTTCCCACCTACATCCTAACCCTAATCCGATCAGAAAGGGGCGCTGCCAGCGGCGGGAAGACTCACCGACGCCAGCGCCGCCATCCCGACATCCACGCCGCCGGCCAAGGACGTCGTCATCTTCATCCTCTTCACCAACCGACGCTGACTGTGCACTGCCTCCATCAACGTTTGTGATGGGATCCGCTGCACCAGCCAACTCTACATCGGCCATGCCTCCAGCCACACCACCCACTGAGGGATTCGGTATGCACCTCACCCCTCACACCCCATCCCGGTCTATCTCTCTCTTTCCCTCTGTTTCAGTAGTTCACGATTAGGTTCTTTGATTATTCACCATACCCTGATGAACCTACCTGCCTAGACTCACTGCTAGATCGATCCTATGTTGAATATGAACTAACAATGGTATCAACCAGGTTCTAGTAAGTGGATCTAGTGATTGGGTTAAGAAATGAAAAGAAAATGAGAAGAAGTCGACCGATCCGATGCGGATCGGGAATGAAACCCTAACCCTAAACCAGAAAAACGATCGGGGTTGGGGGGAGTAGAAATGAAAAGGAATCGAAGAAGAACAGACCAATCCGTGCGGATCGGGGAAGAAATCGAAGAAACCCTAACCCTAATGAATGGATCCGGGGGAGTCACGGAATCCCTTACCTGGCTCTCGGTCACCCGGCCACCGGCGTTGGTCATCTTCATGACTGCCGCACTGGAAGAACATGCCCGCCGGTTTCGGTCCGAGGGCGCACGAACAGAAGCCCGCCGATCGGCGGGGCCATGCCTCCCGTGGCATCTGCCTCAGCCGCGCCGTCTGGGCACCGCCCGCGAGGCCGCTCGATGGCGGCGCACTCAGTTGGCGAGCGCGCACGCCGGCGAGGGGGCCCGCGGTGGTGCCACCTCTTTTCGGTCACCATGGCCAGCGGCGGCCGACTGCTTGCTGCTGCTGCTGAGAATCGGGGAGGGAGAAAATGATTAGGGTTTGGGGCCGGCAGCCGGTGAGGGGTTTTGACCCCCCGATCCGCACGTTCGGCCGTCCGATTCAGATGGACGGCTGGCGGCAATCCGGCCGGTGCCGATGGGCCACCATGGGCCGTCTGGCAGACAGCGCGTCGCACGCGGCTGCGGTTCCCGGCCACGGGCCGATTTGGCCATCGGGTCGAATGGATTGCTGCGGCCCGTGAAGTGCATAGTGAAATTTTCGAATTTCTGAAATATATATTAAAAAAATGGGCCACCATGCTGGGCCGCCGCGCTGGGCCACGCTCGCTGCGCGTGTGCGCATGCGTGAAGCAGGCCGATGGGCCGTTTTGAACATTGGGCCGAATGGTTGGACTTCGGCCCGATATAAACAGTAAAATTTTTTTCTAGAAATTGAATTTGATGAATATTTGAATGAATGTGAATTAAATTTTGAAGCAAATTTTCTCTGCAATTTAATCCAACGATATTTTGCTCAGAAAATAGAATAAAATTGAAGATTTTCTAGAAATTGAATTATGATATTGATTAATGTTTCCGCTATGAATATTGAATTATTACTCTCATATTAAATTTGAACCAACGGGATAATTTAATTTTTAAGAGAGAAAATATGAATTTCTCGTAATTTTATTGATAAATTATAGTGTTGTTATTTTCTGACCAACGTTGTTAATAACAATATTATAATGTTTTGATTTATGAGAATTATGCATTAATTTTACTTTTGCCCAACGGTGATGTAGAATTTTTTTTGGATAGATGAATTTTGGTATATGTTTTAATTTGACCAACGTTAAGTTAAGACATGTAATTTTATTAATGAATATATCTCACTCTCTTTGATATGAATTTTAGGAGGAAAATTCTTTGTGAACATCAACAACATCTCGAAGCTCGATGGGACCAACTATCGAGTTTGGCGGAAGAAGTTTGAAGTGGAGCTTGCCTTAGGTGAGGTTGATATAGCAATCCATCACCCGTGTCCTGTTGAACCAGTGGCACTGGTGAGGGGAGCTGATGAAGCTGATGCTGCTTTCGCTACTCGTGAGCGTGAGCATGCAGATAATATGATGAAATATCAACTTGAACATAGAAATTGGGTTGGCTCCAACCACAAATGTCTCTTAGTGGCCAAGGCCACTATTGATGAAACCATCAGGGGATCAATCCTAGAATGTGCCACTGTTAAAGAATACCTTGAAAAGGTGAAGAATCAGTTTACTGAGTCTACCAAGGCCACAGCAAGTACACTGATCAAGAAACTCATCACTTCGAAATACAGTTGTGGTGGCATCAGGAAGCACATCTGTGAAATGTGCACTACGGCATCTAAGCTTCAACCAATGGATTTGGAACTCAAAATTACTGATAAGTTCCTGATGCGTCTGGTTTTTGCTTCCTTGCCCAAAGAATATGAAAACTTTGTTGTGAACTACAACATGCAGCCCGAAGATTAGGATTTTGAAAAGCTCATTGGCATGTGTGTTCAGGAGGAGGAAAGAATTAAAAACTTACAGGGTGACACTGCTAACCTTGTGAGGGAGAACAAAAGAAAGCACTTTCAGAACAAGAATCCTAAACCACAGGGGAAACCCCAGTGGGATAATGTCTCCTCTTCTTCCAAGCCACAGAGAAAGGCCCCTATGAATCATCAAAATCACCCAAATGACCTTTTTGGTGGTGCTGAAAAAGATTAATGCATGTACTGCATGAAGAGGGGACACTACAAGAGAGAGGGGACACTACAAGAGAGATTTCTCTCTCTACCTGAAGTCTCTGCTAAAGAGAGGTGAGGAAACTATTACATTTGTAAATGAATCTCTGTATTTAAATTATGCAAAAACCACTTGGTGGATTGATTCTGGTGCAACTACTCATGTTGCAAATTCTTTACAGGGATTAAATGGGAAGAGAATCCTGCAAAGAGGGAAAAGAACAATTAAAGTTACGATGGAGTGCAAGCCAACGTTGAAGCCATTGGAGAACTCTCTTTAGAATTAAAGAATGGTTTTATACTTAGGCTTAAAGATGTACTCTATGTTCCTTCTTTGCGTAGAAATTTAATAAGTGTCTCAAAACTTAATGATGATTATTTTGATTGCCATTTTGGTAATGGCCAATGTAAGATACTTGTTAATAATGAATGTGTTGGTCTTGCCTTCCGACAAGACAAACTTTATTTATTATCTCTTGCTGAGAATGTGAACAATGTCTGTAATGAGAATATGGATGATTCCCTATCTATGAATGTAAGTAAGAAGCGAAAGAGAATTGATAATGTGTCTTCGAAATTATGGCATTGTCGCTTGGGCCATATTTTGAGGGGGAGAATAGAACGATTAGTTAAAGAATCAATTCTCCCACACTTAGAACTTTCTAATTTAGAACACTGTGTTGATTGTATCAAAGGAAAATATGTTAAGAAAATAAAGAAGAATGCCAAACGAAGTACAGGGATCTTGGAAATAATCCACACAGACATTTGTGGTCCTTTTCCTGTGAAAAGTGTGGATGGTTATGATTCGTTTATAACATTCACAGATGATTACTCTCGTTATGGCTATATTTATCTAATTAAAAAAAGATCAGAAGCATTGGATAAATTCAAGATATTTAAAGCTGAAGATGAAAATCAACACAATAAGAAGATCAAGTTAGTACGATCAGACCGGGGTGGAGAGTACTATGGGCGACATACCCCATATGGCCAAGTCCCTGGACCTTTTGCAAAGTTCCTACAAGAAAGTGGCATAGTCGCCGAGTACTCCATGCCGGGGGAGCCTCAGCAGAATGGAGTGGCTGAAAGAAGAAACCGTACCTTAATGGATATGGTAAGAAGTATGATAAGTTACTCCATATTACCGATTAGTTTATGGATGGAGGCATTGAAAACCGCTATTCACATACTTAATCGAGTACCAAGCAAGTTAGTGTCGAAAACACCATATGAATTATGGACTGGAAGAGAACCCTCACTTAATCACTTACGTGTGTGGGGATGTCCAGCTGAGGCGAAGATTTTCAACCCAAACATTGGAAAGTTAGACCCCAAGACAGTCAGCTGCCATCTCATTGGCTACCCAGAAAGATCGAAAGGATATCGCTTCTATTATCCTGATACACATACGAAGTTTGTAGAAACAAGACATGCTGTGTTCTTGGAGGATGATATGATCAGGGGGAGCAAGGTAGCACGAGAAATTAATCTTGAGGAGAAACGGGTACATGTGCCTACTCCGATGGTTGAAGAACCATATTTTGTACTACCTGCTGCTGTTGCACTAACAGTGCAAGACACTATAGTGACAACACCTGTTGTTAGTTCTCCTGTGCTGACAATAAACGAACATGAGGAACCTGTCCTTCAGGAGCCTATAGAACCAAACGTCGCACATGAGAAAGAGCAGCAACAGCCCATTGTAGAACAAGTGCCAGAGGCCCCTAGGAGGTCTCAAAGAGAAAGAAAGCGAGCTATTCCTGATGACTATGAATTTTATAACACAGAAGAATTTCATATGGAGGGTGATCCCACTTCTTATGAAGAAGCCATGAGGAGTGCTCACTCATCAAAGTGGTTAGAAACTATGAAGGATGAAATGAAATCGATGAGTGCCAATAAAGTTTGGGACTTAGAACCTATTCCTAAAGGAGCCAAAACGGTAGGCTGTAAATGGGTCTATAAAATAAAATGTGACTCCCAAGAGAATGTTGAAAGATATAAAGCACGACTTGTGGCAAAAGGATTTACACAAAGAGAAGGGATTGATTACAATAAGACGTTTTCTCCAGTCTCTTGTAAGGATTCTTTCAGAATCATAATGGCACTTGTAGCTCACTATGATTTAGAATTGCACCAAATGGATGTGAAGACGGCATTCCTTAATGGGGATTTAGAAGAAAATGTTTATATGGCACAGCCAAAAGGTTTTGTCATAGAAGGAAAAGAAAAGATGGGATGTCGCCTAAAAAGATCGATTTACGGATTGAAACAAGCTTCCAGACAATGGTACTTGAAGTTTAATAGAATAATTAAGAGTTTTGGGTTTAAAGAAAATGTTGAAGACAATTGCGTTTATGCAAAGTTCAGGAATGGAAAATACATATTTTTGATCCTATATGTAGATGATATCTTACTTGCTAGTATGTCAATCTACTAATGGAGACGAAGAAATTCTTGTTCTCAAATTTTGATATGAAAGATCTCGGTGAGGCCACATTTGTTTTAGGAATTGAAATTCACCGAGATAGAAGAAAAGGGGTTTTAGGATTATCGCAGAAGGCATACATAGAGAAAGTTTTGAAGAAATATTGTATGCATGCGTGTAGTCCCTCACCTGCTCCTATAGTCAAGAGCGATAGATATGGGGAACATCAGTGTCCCAAGAACCAATATGAAATTGATCAAATGAAAGCGGTACCGTATGCTTCAGCTGTTGGAAGTTTGCAATATGCTCAAACATGTACTCGCCCTGACTTAGCTTTTGTTACCGGGTTACTTGGCAGATACCAAAAGAATCCAGGAATTGAACATTGGAAATTAGTGAAAAAAGTCTTGCGTTATTTGCAAGGAACGAAAGGCCTCATGTTGACATATAGAAAGTCTGATTCCCTGCAGATAGAGGGGTATTCAGATTCTGATTATGTGGGAGATGAAAGAAAGTCCACGTCAGGATACATATTTACTCTCGCAGAAGGAGCTATATCGTGGAAAAGCTCCAAACAAACAGTGACTACGAACTCGACAATGTATGCTGAATTTGTAGCATGCTATGAGGCCTCGGGGCAGGTGAATTGGCTAAAGAAATTTATACCCGAACTAAAAGTAATAGAAAATATATATACACCAATGAGGTTGTATTGCGATAACAACCCAGTGGTAGAATATGCTCACAACAATAGGTCAAGTGGTGCTGCCAAACACATTGACATAAAGTACTATGTTGTGAAAGATAAAATTCAGGATCATGCATTAAGTCTTGAGCATATAAGAACAGAGAGAATGCTAGCGGATCCGCTCACAAAAGGCTTAACACCCAATGTGTTCAGAGGACACTTAGCCGGCATGGGTTTAAGAGAAAGCCTATGATTCCCGAATAAGAAGGGCCCAGAAAAGAATTTCATTTTAAAATAGAGAAGTGTGTCGTGGCTGTTAGTCTAATGGCATTAATTGCTGTGACGATGAAACACGCTCAATATGCAAATCTGTAATGGAATGGAACAGAATTAACAAAGAAAAGAATTGAATGACAGAGAAAGAAATTAGAGAACTTTGAGAATGATGAGAGATCAAGGGGGAGAATGTTAGATTGACCTCCATCTTATATGGCCCAACGGCCATATGAGACTTGGTCTCGCGCCCTGATCGGGGGCGCCCAACCGTGAATGGTTGGTGGGCCCCCATCACCCAGCGCATATAAAAGGAAGGTGGGGGCCGGGGCACTCTGTACGAGGTTCGCCTGAGCTATCGGTTTCCCCACCTACATCCTAACCCTAATCCGATCAGAGAGGGGCGCTGCCAGCGGCGGGAAGACTCACCGACGCCAGCGCTGCCATCCCGACATCCACGCCGCCAGCCAAGGACATCGTCATCTTCATCCTCTTCACCAACTGATGCTGCCTGTGCACTGCCTCCATCAACGTTCATGATGGGATCCGCTGCACCAGCCAACTGTACATCGGCCACGCCTCCAGCCGCACCACCCACTGAGGGATTCGGTATGCACCTCACCCCTCACGCCCTATCCCTGTCTCTCTCTCTCTCTTTCCCTCTGTTTCAGTAGTTCATGATTAGGTTCTTTGATTATTCACCATACCCTGATGAACCTACCTGCCTAGACTCACTGCTAGATCGATCCTATGTTGAATATGAACTAACAGTTGTTAGCCTGTTGTACGTCCCAGCCAAATGACAAAACACAGAAGACTGAGCAGGCCTCTATCACCAAAGCAGTTCAATGAAGAACTCAAAGCAAACCTGAGACAGTTAATAGTACCTCAAAGTAAAACAGCTAGTGAAGACAATTTTCGAGTAATGGTCAAGCTGTAAAAAGATGTCAAACATTTTCTTACCAATAATGAGTTGCACTCCTGTAAACAGTGTATAGTACACAAGTGTTGCCGATGCTTCCACTCATCAAGCTCGTGGAACATCCTTCGGGGCCATTGATCCTTAGTCGGTGCATCTGCAATCGTTTCAAAGATTACTATTAAGCGTCCACAATCGAGAATCATTTCTGTTCCTGCAATTTTTTCTGACTGCAGCTTCATCACAACTAATGCTATGGACTTCTTCACATGTGACCCCTACTCTTTTTTTTTTACAACAAAAAACTGTGGGATGTGGGGGAGGTCCACACAGTGTTACGAATTTTCATCAATATAGGGAAAAAGAAAGAGTTCATGGATACAGGGATTAACTAAAAGCTGAAGGGAGAAGATTCTTCATAGACCAATGATGACGTCAATGCAACACGATCCGTACCACGATCTTCAATATTACCACACCTTAGTCGGCCTAGTGTAAGCATGCAGCGGTAGATGAATCATATTCATAATGAAAGCACAAATTTAAATAAACATACATGCAGACAGTATCTCACTCTGTACAGTTGATTCGACAATAGTGCAGTTGACTTCTTTTATGATCTTTTGTGGTATTTAACGGACCAAAATCAATGGTTTGAATCACACTCACAGAAAGACAAAAATTTGTGTGTGCATGTCATGCCACAGTCATGTGATAGTGTATGGACGACGCCAGCAAGGACTTATTTGGATACGCTAGTGATATAGTTAGCAGCTAAAATTTTAGGGCAGTTGCATTGCAAGCTGCTAATTTTTAGAACCTTCAAAGAGGTCCAAAGTTAGTTCACCCAAACCATGTAGTGTGTGGTTAATTTGAACATGAACCAGTAGGTTGAGGATGTGATACTTAATTGGTCCACAAAGTTAGTTGATGCATGAACGGCTAGTTGATACTTGGACGCTCTCACAATCTTTGGCCCAGCTAGATTTGCCATTTGTGCTTCATGCCACATCACATTAACCAAACGATGGACAAAGTTTATTTAGATCCATTTGTGCCATAGTTAGCAGCAAAAATTATGAGATTGTCTGGATCTCAGCTGCAAATTTTTAATTAGTAGCTCAAATTACCACTAGTTGATCCAAACAACACAGGTAATGCTCCATTTGATGCATGAAAATATGAGCAACGGACAAAAGAAAGAAGTTCACCAAGCTGCTCCTGTTACAGAAAAGCAGCTGTGGTTGCTAGCCTGAATTAATGGTAAGAAATAATTTCCTGCTGTACGTTGATAACTGACAGAAGATCGAGCACACCACTATCACCAAAGCAGCTTCAAGAAACCTAACTCAATTCAGGTGAGACAATCAATAGGACCTCAAAATAAGCTGCTAGTTAATAGACAATTTTGGAATGATGGTCAAGATGCAAAAGGATGTCAAGCATTTTTCTCAATGATGACTTACACTCTTATATACTGTGCACCTGTATTACAGTTGCTTCCACACATCAAGCTCATTGAAGATGTCGCGGCATCGGAGGATACATGTCATTTTCTGAAAGATTACTCCTAAGATTCCAGTGTGAAGCATAATTTCTGTTCCTATTGCCTCCAACTCCTAATTTTTTATGACTGAACCTTCTCACTGCTAATAATGCTATGGACTCCTGCACCTGTCTTACCTGCCCCGTTATTTGGTGGTTTACATGTACAGCTCATCGGAAAAGATTCTTCATGGACCAATGGTGAGGTGAGTGTGCATATAAACAGGTGAATGCAAAACACAAGCCCTACTACAGTCTTCCATATTACAGCACCTAGTTGGCCTAGTGTTGTTGTTATGCTCGCCTTTTTTCGCTCCCATCGTTGGGAGGTTTTTGTAGTGGTATTTTTTTAATATTTTTTGATATCCCCTATTAATACATGTCTGGTAAAATTCTTGCTGGTTGCATTTTTTAAAGAAGAATATCACATCCTTGTTATTGCTGGTCCTATTAATTGTTCACTAACAATTTCAACATTATCGATGATGTGTACAATATCCCAAGCATGTCTTCTCTTTGATCGCATATATAGAGGAGCTCATTGTGGCAGAACCACTAATTATATGGCCAAATGCACCTGTCATTGTCTTAAAGATCTCTGATTACCATGCACACAAGCCAGATAACTCTCGTAGTCTATTGGGTGTCCTCACAGAACCCCAAATCATCCACTTGTTACAACACATATAGAATCAACAATGGAGTAACCACAATATTACAATAGTTGGTACAAAATATAACACACATCAGAGTGTGAAAGTCTTATAACATTAGTTTACAAAAACAGGAGTAGGTTATATTTAGTGAAACTAACTTAAATTCGGAAGTTTACTAAAACTACAGAGGCTCCTTAATTAGATGCAACACCTGAGGTAGAAGGCTCATCCAGATCATGTCGCGCTCACCGGCATGACCTTGTATAGCAGCATAAGTCAGAACCCGCAACAAGGGTTAACAAACCTTGATGGTGTTATTTTTCTGGAACCGTTCTAGCTGTAGATCAGTGGGAGTTTCTTTGACATTTGGCATAAATCGAGTGGATATCAAGGTGCACCATTACAGTGCACCTAACAGTGGGAGAGAGAGGCGGAGATGGAGAGAATTAGAGGCTCATACCGTCATCGAAGTAGAGTGTTCTGCGCATAGGCAACGACGGTTGAGGTAGAGTGAGGCCGGCGCAGTGAAGACGGGTGATCCAGTGGCGACACTGGTGAAGTCCCTGCAATGGCGAGGGAGTGGAGGAGTGGAGCTTCCCGTCGCTCACAGCACGACCCTCTAGATCGGACTAGGGTTTCACGGTGGGGATTGTGGCGGCTACGGTGAACCTCGTATCTCGAACCCCTAGCCCCCACCTCCTCTTTATAGTGCTGCGTGATGGGGGCCCACCAGCCAGGTAATTGGGCTGGGCATCCCCGATCAGGATGCGAGATCAAGGCCTCGACTAGTCCGTTGGGCCAAGTCGAGAGGAGATCAATTTAACATTCTCCCCCTTGATCTCATCTCATTCTTATCATTCTTTAATTTCTTAATTCAACCTTCAATAATAATCTTTCTTACTTCTGTCCATTCCATTACATATTAGTGCATAGGGCGTTTCTCATCGTCATAGCAATTAGTGCCATTAGACTACAGCCACAATACACCTCTCTTGTTTTGAAATAGAATCTTTACTCATTCTGGGCCTTTATTGTTTGAAAATCATAGGCTATACCATAAACCCATGTTGACTGTGTGTCCTCTAAACACACTGGGCGGTAAGCCTTTAGTAAGCGGATCAGCAAGTTCTTCTTATTACTTATATGATCAATTCCTTCAAAATGAATACATTCATTTCAATGTGTTTGATAGCACACTTGACCCGTTGTCATAGGAGTAAAATACTTAAATGGTTGTTGCTGTTGTCAACCATTATCAACTCCGGGTTCTCTTAACCATTTCGTCTGTCCTCTAAGCCTCATAATATTTCATTGTATAACTTTGCATCATTCATGATATCACAATTTTTTCTTTGGGGCTTTTTACAATAAAACTCTGACAACGAGTGTTAGGGATTGTGGATTTCACTACATATCTCGCTGAACTTTCATCTTTGTACCCACAACTATTTGAGAGTACTTGATTTTTCTTATTCAATACGAGACTATAAATTTTTTCAATATATTCTTTATTCCAATCTAGTTATCTATATCTAGATTGGACTTCTACCAAAATATCCCAGATATATCAACTATGTTAGGGTAACTCCTTACTCATAAGCATTCATTAAGCTTCCAACAGCTGAAGCATATAGGACGTTCATTCGATAAATCTCATATTGGTTTAGAAGACATTTAAAGTTCTCAAATCTATTACCCTTGACCATAAGAACAGGCATAGGTTTTGTCACATGCATACTTTATTTATTTAGAATATTTTCTAAGTATGCCTTTGCGATAATTCTAATACCCCTCTTCTTCTATCTCGGCAGGTTTCAACTCGAATGCTTCTTCACCGAGATTATTCTTATTGAAACTTAAGGACAAGAACTTCTTTTCCTGCAGTAGATAACCATCACTACTAGAAAGTAAAATGTCATCCACATATAGGATTTGAAAAATGAATTTCCCATTCTTAAACTTTGGATAACGACATTGTCCTTCTCATCCTCTTTAAAACCCAAACTTTATTTTGATTCATCAACTTTAAATTCTATTTTCTAGAGACTTGCTCTAATCCTCAAATAATTTCTTTAGGCAATTCTTTCCTTCCATGACAAAAAACCTTTAGGTCATGCCATGTAAACTATTCATACAAATCCTCGTTGAGGAATGTCATCTTTATATTCATCTGATGTAACTCTAAATTAATGTGCCAATACCATTCATTTCAATATGTCCATTCTCTTCATGTGAATCTTTCATCACAAGTTGCGCTATATATATTTCTTCATTCCCTCCAGAGCCACTTTACATCTTGTAGACCCATTACAGCCTATTGTTTTGGCTCCCTTAGCAATTTATTCTAATTCGCAAACATCATTGGTATTTATCGATTTCATTTTATCTATCTTTGTTTCTCCATTTGGAGAGGTGAACATCTCTCATGGCTTTTACAAAAAAGATGAGATCGCCTTTCATTTGAATTTCTTTATCAACATTGACTTCATAGACATCAAAATAAATATTTTTCTCATTTTTTGAGACCTACTGGGGCTCTGTGGCACTTCTTTCATATGGGGCTATTGTTGCTCTTCATTGCCAATAGAAAATTATTCTATAGTCTCTCGTAACACAAGATCCTTATTTACTTATTCATCGTCTTGAAGAGCAAACAACAGGTGTTGTATATGTCATACAACATCAGCAGGTATTAAGCAATTTATTGCTCTTAAAACATTGAGTGGGTATGTAATCCTACTTTTATTCAATTATTTAGGTGTCTATATACCATGCTCCCCCAGATTACTCCATCTTCTCTAAAAATGGCGTATCTATAAATTTCTTATTTGGGTTTAATATGTCGTAACTTCTTATGTGCTTCGAGCACTGTTTCAGTACCTCTCACTGCGCTATCTTCCTATTTGAACCATAAAAGGTTCAGGAATTTAATTATTCCCTTACTTTAGAGGTATTCTTATTGTGACTGTTGTACTCCCTCAACAATCATATTCTTCTTTAATAGATCACTCTTGGTTACAATGCACATCATGCATCACATTATCAAAAGTATAGGGGAGTATCTTTCTTGATTTTCTGTTTCTTAGTTGATCTCACCAATCTCCCCCTCGAAATGTGACAAGAACTTTTTTGCCATAATTTTGAAACAATTCAAAACTTTTACAAATGAGGAAACTTTCATTACTTAATTCATTCACACGACTATATCATGCAAATAAAGTTATTTCTTAAATCTTTTTTTTGATACACTTCCCTCATCCCATTTCATGAATTCAACAGAGTCATTTAGTATTTCTGCAAGTCATACTTGCATGTCATTCTTACCATTTTGGTTCATATTCAACTTTCTTCTAACACCGTGCAGGATAATTCTATCAAAACCTCCACGCCATGTGGGATAATTTCCCATAAAAGGGACATCAAAGCCAGATTTGTCTCTCGAGGCATATTCAATTATTAAATTCAGAAATAAATTTAATTACTCTTTTAACACGTATGATAAATCTGATGTTGGTCAAATTAAACATGTGTATAGCTCATTACATTTCATATAATGATGATCAAAAGTTATATGACATTACATCTCTTATCATGATGCTTAGATTGAAAATAAAATTATTCTTCATTAAAGGAGTACATAAAATACATTTGATGAACTACACTCCTATTGAACATAAAAGTCAATTCTTAAACTAAACTCTAATTGTTCTATTTTCTTTTCTTAGATCAATGCACCTGAATCCTTTTCTTTCAATCCATTCTTTAAAGAGAACATTGTCCCTTATGTGATGGTTTTTCTTTCACGCAAAACCTGCACTTTTCATTTTGTGAGTCACAAGTACCCAATTCATTTCCAAACTCATTTCCTTTCTAGCTTCGGGAAAGAAAGCAGGGAGATCTTTGTCTAAAAAATATTCAACAATAAACATCAACAATGAGCATGAAAATAACCCTACGTTGGTTTGGTTAAAGACATGCATATTAAAATATTTAATCTTTCTTTTTATATTCTAAATCACCGTTGGACAGAATTAGAATAAAATATCATTCTTCTATATTAATTCTATATCACCATTGAGAAGAAATAGAATTAATTCTTGTAACTCAATAAAATAATCTTGGAAAACATATAACTTCTCCTCAACATTAAATTCTTCCGTTGGTTCGAATTTAATTAGACAAAGATCAACTTCATTGCAGCGGAAACATGAAATTACATTCCTTGATCTTTTATCTTCTTTCTCAAAATTGGTCACTTTGATGCAAAATTTATCGGAGATTTCAACTTCAATCAAATTCATAAATAAATTTATAACATTGTTATCATGTCAGAAAATAACAATATTATTATCTCTCTTATTCATAAAATGACTATTTCTCCAAAGGAATTTCTCTACTCATCTATTCTTTATAATAATTATCCTTTGGTTTCAATTTGAGTAGAGATAAACAATTGGATTTAACACAATTCATAACTTCCCTCAAAATTAAATTATCTCGTTGGTTCAAATTTAATACGAGAGCGATAAATTCAATATTCGTTGTGGAAACATTAATAAATAGTCTTAATTCAATTTTCGAGAAGCATTCTACTTTGCATAACAATTAAAAAATTAATTCTCTGTAAAATTTTATCCCATTGGTTCAAAAATTTTATAGAAAATTTAAACAATAATTCATCATGTTTTCAACTCTTCTCATAATATATCAAAAAATAGCTTCTGAAAAATGAAGAGATAAATTCGAAAATCGTATTAGGCCGAGGTGGACCATTAGGCCCAGCCTTCATTTTGGCCCACGGCCAGCTCCAGCGGCTATGCGCGATAAGCGCCCGGCCATCCGGCCCACGACGGCCCACCAGCGCCCGTCCGGCCGCTGCTAGCCATTGATCTGAGTGAAGCTCGATCCGACGGCCACGCACGAGTTTCGCACCATCAAAACCCCGCGGCGACCGGTTCACCTAGAAACCCTAGGTCATTTCCTCTCCTCCCCCATTTCTTCAGCACTGCCTGAGCAGCACACCTGCGGCAGCAGCCGCCGGTGGGGAGAGAAGAGCCCGCCGGAGCAAACCCAGCACCCTTTCTTTTCTCTATTCTCTTCTCCTTCCCTGCCTTCCTCTCGCCGCACAGCAGCACAGTGAACTGGCACTGCCCTAACAGCAGCAGCAACTGGCGATGGCCCTGGCGGCAGGAAGGAGGCTGCGCCGCCGATGGCCCCTTGCCGGTGCGCATGCCCACCGAAGAGTGGACGTGCCGCCGTCGAGCGGGCTAGCAGTGCTGCCCGTTCGTGTGCCCGAGGCGGAGGCCTAGGATGTCGTGACCTCGTCATCCGGTGGTCGTGCCTCGGGGGGGCCATGGTGATGGCCGGCGCCGATGATCGGGTGGTCGAGCCCCAGGTAGGGAAAACCCGTGGCTCCCCCGATCTGTTCATTAGGGTTACGGTTTCACGTTTCTCTACGAATCAAATCATGTTGATTCGCTTCTGTTCCATCATTTCTCTTTGCCCAATTAGGGTTAGAGTTTCTGGTGGTTTCTCATCCTGATCTGTTAGAATCGGTGGTGTTTCTTATTTCTTTGCCCTAATCCCAATCCGTTCTTCGGTACTAGGATTAGGGTTCATTTAGACCCCCTTCCCCTATGTTGTTTCGGCATGGCGTAGCGCCAGCTTTTCTTCCCACGCATCGTCAACATATGACAGCGGTGGCGACAGTGACAGGTGAGCCAGAGGTAGGCCCCATCCAGTCTGTCCCTGTTCTTTCTTCGATTTCAACGGGTTATTAGGGTTTCACATATGGGGATTTCATCTGAATCGAATTTGTTTTTCTTTTCAATCTCATTCTAATTTCTTTCTTTCCCCAACTCGATCCACACACTAGGACAGACAACCAGGAGGTCTAATACCATTGTTGTTTCTCTGGGATCGTTCTAGGTGTAGATCAGTGCGAGTTTCTTTGACATTTGGCATAAATCGAGTGGATATCAAGGTGCACCATTACGGTGCACCTAACAGTGGGAGAGAGAGGTGGAGATGGAAAGAAGCAGAGGCTCATACTATCATCGAAGTTGGGCTCCACAGGTTCGTTGATGATGTTCTACGCACAGGCAGCGACGGTCAAGGTAGAGTGAGGCTGGCGCAGTGAAGACGGGTGATCCAGTGGCGACGCCGGTGAAGTCCCTGCAATGGCGAGGGAGTGGCGGAGTGGAGCTTCTCGTCACCCACAGCACGACCCTCTAGATCGGACTAGGGTTTCATGGTGGGGATTCTGGCGGCTACGGTGAACCTCGTATCTCGAGCCCCTGGCCCCCACCTCCTCTTTATAGTGCTGCGCGACGAGGGCCCACTAGTCAGGTAATTGGGCTGGGCATCCCCGATTAGGATGCGAGATCAGGGCCTCGACTAGTCCGTTGGGCCAAGTCGAGAGGAGATCAATCTAACAGATGGTACTCAACAAGTCTTACCCGACCAAAAGGAAAGATATGCTGGCATAAGGGAAGTAGTAGAGGAGTCTGGAAAAAAGCTTACTATAGGTGAACCTTGCACCTACTCTATCTCAATCACTTATATTAAGCATCACATATCATATCCGTCTGTTTTCAATGTCGTATCCAGGAGAAACCATGTTCCATTAATTAACGACGATGTAGGTCAATTGATCAAGTCTACATAACTGTGGAGCAACAATGATTCAAACCGATTAAACCCATTTGGTGACACATCTTCTCGCTTTTCGCACTTGACCTCCTGCCTGATCACAGCTCTATATCGTTATCCATACTTGATTTGTCAATCAAGGAGAGGCAGGCAAGTTTACTCAAAGCCCAAGGGTGCCGCAAGAGCAAGACCGAAAACTGCTGTGAGGAGGTAATGAGAAATGGAAGAACACGTACGTAATGGTGATGGCTAAGCACTGTCACCCGTTGTGAAGGGAGTTCAGCTTTCAAGCCATCTGATTGAAGATATACACGAGCCAGCACTGTAGGAGAAAGTTCTTTAGGAATTATGGGCGAAGATGATCCTGTACGTCTCGCCGGTTGCATCTTTGAGCCCTTGCCAGAGGAGGGGAGTTCATCACGCACCTCTTGGCTCTGGTCACCCACGCCTGTGTGCTGAAGCAAGGACCAACAGGTCCATGTGTTGTCAATGGGTTCATCTCTCCAACCTCGTAGTTGTAAAATTCTGTCCATAATGTCTACTGTTGACCTACGTGTGGGGCAAACAAGTGCTTGTAATATTCTCTGTATATTGTTTATAGTTTCCGGCTCACCTGTGGTTATGAACTGGAGGGCTTGCGTTACATTAGGAAGGCTTGAATAATTCTGTTATGAATCTACTTATTACTCGTCTAGATGAAATTTAGACTAACTGTGCAAAAGTTATAAATCGTTGCAGTTACAAATGCACGGGGCTTTAGAGGACCTTATATATATCAGGTAGCTGTACCACAAGGCGAGTATAGTGGTCTAGTACGACACAGTACAGTTGCCTACAAGAAACCCTTCACTGCTATCAACTACGACACAGTACCTGTGGGATCCTGTGTAGCGCACATATACTAGCATATTTTTTATGTATTTGAAAAAACCTCAGTAATGGAGGCACTAGTGGAGAAACCGGCTATTGTCCTGTTTGCGAATAGACTTTAGTCCGGGTTATGCCAACCAGGATGTCCACCGGGGCTAAAAAAGAAAATTGGCACGGCCAGGCCATGGCCCTTTGATCTCATGCATTGCCACGCGTTACATTCCATCCCACTACACAATACACGAGACTATAGATGCGATCCTTTCCTCTATCTCGTGGACGACTTAAGGACATATGGTGAGACTATAAATGCTGCTTCAGTTTATTTATTATTTCCCTCAGTTATAAGAGCCTGTTTTGCACAGAGCTGTTTTTTTCTTGCCAAAAAACTACATCTAATACAGCTTCATGGGTGAAGCTACTTTTTCTCTAAAAAAAGGAGATGGGCCGAGTGGAGAAAGATGCAAAAACTAGCTTATTCCAGCTTCACATGCCAGTGGTGGGCCTTAGTATGCATCATTTCGGATTTGCGCTAACAACCAATGGTATTCCAGCTTCACATGCCACCGGTGTCTAGAAGGGCAGCATGGCTGCCGCCACCGTGAGCGGGCACGGCCTAGGATGTCTAGCGGGCATGGCCGCTGCCACAAGCCATGACCAGAAAAGTCGGGTGGGCACAGACGCCGCTGCTAGCTTTGGCCGGAAAGCTGGGTGGGCACAGACGCCTATGCACACTGCAGGCCACTACGAGCAGGCACAGCCATGGCCGGAAGGCTGGGAGGGCACGGCCATTGCCACCATTGGCGGATGCTGCCTATAAGGGCCTGGCCACAGCCGGTCGGGATGGGGGCGGGCAAGGCCGCCGGTGTCGCATGCGGGCGCCACTGTGGGAAGGCCTGGTCACAACCGGTCGCGAAAGGAGCACACCCCAGCTGTCGGGGCTGAGGAAGAAAACGAAGGTGGAAGATGAAACAACATAGGAGAAGGGAAAGGAATGTTGTTATAGGCATTTTTTTCATTTTGTGAACATGGAGCTGTTTAGCGAAATGGATCATCAAAACGGCTTCAACTTCACCACACAACTGCTCATGAAGCTAAAATACAAAAAAAAAAAAAAAAAACAACTTCACTAGTGAAGCTGAGTTGTGCCAAACAATGAAAAGAAAATAGAATGGATCTTCTCTTCAATGATGGTTTGCTGCGACGGCCAATACCCTAATGTGCAATTGCTCAGTATGTGGGAGCCGATAATACACAAGCTACTACTAGACATATATATATATTTATATATTTATATATATATATATATTGGTAGGTAGGTTGTGTTTTCTACTCCCGGGAGTGATTACTCCCACCTCTAATCGGGTTGAAAGTACCACCGGATCCATTAGTCATGCTACAGCCTCCCACATCACGCCCACCTTTTCAAAACTGCATGCATACATGCACGGGACCTTATCTCCTAGATTTCAGGTGATGGCTTCATGCCACATAAAAAATGTTGTTTTTTTTCTCAAACACGACTTCACGTGTCTTTGTATTAAGAAGAAGGAGCCAAAAGAACGGCAAACACAGATTCACGAGTAATCCACGGATTACCGACGGAAGCCCACAACACAAACACACAACAAGAAAAGACATAGGGGGTCTCCACCACCACCAAACAACCCCGAGCAGCAAGCATTCCGACTAGGCCGAAGATGGGTTGTAGTAGTGCTCCAACGAAGTCTTCAAGAAGGAACTTAACATCCCCGGACGCCAACGATGCTGAAGAAGCATCGGAGTAGGTCTCTCGACCTAAGCCTGCATCAACGGACAGGAGCTTCGACGATGCCTTCAAGAAGGAACATGGCGCAGCAGCGCCACCGCCGCCGGCCTGGACAAGCCGAACAAGGTTTTTACCCAGCTATAGCGTCCCTCGGAGCATGCCACCCATAAAAAATGTTGTTTGTATATGTACGATTTTGTATGCGTTCATACTTTTAAAATTAGAGTATGTCCATATACCCCAAGACATGTATAGTATGTTTGGATACATGCTATGTACGGTGGTATGCCTTCATACTTTTTTATTGAGAATTGCGTTCATACTTTTATTTTTGAGAATTTCGTTCATACTTTTTAATGAATTGTATGTCCTTATACCAATGGACCATGTATATATGCGTGGATATATGACAATCTCCAACTTTTTTTAAAAAGTATTAGTGCATACACATACTAACATAAATTACAAACATATTTTGCGTGAATAAAGTATGGGTGTATACTTTAATTAGAAAAAAGTATATTTGCGTACCTTTGTGCTTGAATAGTATGTCCATATACTTGGTTTTCACAGAGTATTAGTGCGTACACATTAACATGAACTATATACATGTTTGCGTGAATAAAGAATGGGTCCGTACTTCAATCTATACTTTAAAAGAGCGAAGTAATTGGAGGGCATCCAACCCAATCTCATAGGTCAAATTTTTCATCCAACGACTCTCAGAGTGGGACCTTACTTATGTGACATTGTGTTTCACTACGTACCTCCACACGACGTTGTGGCCAGCCGATCCCACGCATGTTCCCGTCCTTTCGGTCGCCAGCCGATCCCGCGCATGTTCCCGTCCTTTCGGTGCCCCTTGCCTCCCTCCCGTCCATTCGCACCCATCCACACGTCCCCTCCCTTCGCGAAATTCAACTGCACGTCCCAGTCCCCATCCCCTGCCCCCAGCCCCCACGCGGCGACTCCTCTCCCGCGAGGCTGTCGAACCCTCCGAACTCAAGGTGCCACCATCCTCGTGACTTCCCTCAATCCCTGTCCCCGTCTCCCCGATATAGATCGACAAACCAAAATGCGCTTCCAGAGGCACCTTCCACATGCTCTTGCCTGCCGCCGTGGATGGGCGACATGGAGCTTCATGGGAAACTGCTTGTGTTCTTGATTCGGGTGACCGCCACTCTCGACCACTGGTGGTGTTGCCCCAGCCAGCGTGAGTTCCATCTATTTCTTTTTTTTCTCTCTCTTTCTGTTTCCGACGCTCCCAATTTCACCTATTCTTTTTTGTCTCCGATCAGATCCAAATTGTCTGCTACCTGCTCAAGCTTGAAGATGACGCTGGTGAGGCAATGCTTCAATGCAAGGAAGTCTTCAGAGGTATGCGTGTCCTGATGAATGATTATTGCTTCATCGATGCTTTTCCCATGTTGCTCCATCTTTTCCAACATCTTTTACTCTTGTGGTTTTGGCAATGGATGTTTACGTAACCAAATTGATATCCTTCACTGTATTTTACAATTCACTCTTGTTTGCCGTCGTCTTCTCTTTTCCTGCTGCGATTCTGGTAATAGAAGTGTGCAGAGGCAAATTGATAGCCCTTACTGTATTTTGCAAGAATGAAAGGCGAGCTGTCCAAATTAAGTTGACATCGTTTGCTGGTAATTACAGAGATCACAGTTATGGCCGAGGAGGCTTTGGAACGGTAAGGTCAAAACACATATATTATTTGTGTTGTATCCTTTGCTAATTTTAAAGACAACTAGCTAGCTAGATACTTCCTGGAGCCTTGAGTGTGAACTTTTAGCCGAATTTTTAGAGACGTCACAGAATTTAATGTCAACATTTTGTCCGTCGAATCCATGCTGGGGATCAAGGAATTCCTTTCTGAAATCCTTCTCAACTCTCATCTTGGTTCTCCATTTAGGTTACTAGCTCTGCAGTGATGAATCTCTTGCGTCATTCTCATGTATAGTACTTTTTTTAGTAGCAGCGCTGCCACCACTTCCGAGCTCCGTTTGGTGCTCGCCCCCAACGACCAGGCCAAGAATCTCAAACGTGTCCATGTCATCCAGGAACACACAACTGACAGGTCCCCCACTGGTGGATTGATATTAAGACATAGATTAAAAATTTTGGTTATCTGAGGGTTTATATTAGAGGTGGGAAAGAAAGTTTAGGTGAAAAAATGTTCTCAATTCCTTATGATGACGACCATCCCTGTTTGTTTATTTGATCTTACCTAGTTGTGAGACGGGACGTGAAGTCAACCAAGTACTTGAGTGTTCATAGTGTCCCCGGCACCTTCCTCCTAGCTGAGTATGGATGCTGAACTGGAGTGTGGGGCGAGTGCGTGCTAGATGGAACTCCTATTTACCGCTTTACCGCATTTCTTCTTGCACTTCCAACTTGAAGAGGAAGAAGCATCTCTCTTTGCATCTTCAATAGATAGGAAATAGGATCTTGACCTATCGCTAGGTATAGAATGCACTCGTTTTTGGCAATGGTCACATCTCGTGCTAGCCCTCTACTTCTCAGTCATTGAACTTGGCTATCCAGTTTACCCTTGCCTCTCCCTTATACCAGTCTATTTTTCAACCAGTAAAGTACTCCTTTTATTGTCGGGGGAGCCGAGCCCTTAACTCTATCAATAGATAAATCTTCGTGTGTGGCGTGAGTTAGAATCCTAGAAAAGATCGATTGAGACTCCCTCGTGGATGGACGAAAGAAGGGAAGTTACAGAAGGGGCAGTGAAGGCTCGCCAAGTAGACAGCAAGCCCCCACCCCGTCAGTCCTATGTTGCCGTAGCATGCCCTACATCAATAAGGTATTACCTCGTCGATTTGAAAGGGGTGGGATTGGATTCATTCACTTGCATTTCTCCTAGCACTACAAAAAGCTCCGGTCTTAATGACCCTATGGAAGTTGTGCAGCCTTTGCTTAGGTTCGTAGAGTCGGGTTTCCAGTTTACCCACAATGGAGGAGCCGCTCCCACCAACCAAAGCAGGTAGGCGGCCACGGTTCATACGTTAAATTTAGACAATCTTGCTTGTGATGTTGATTGGGTCATTTTTGCTTAAAATGCTTGTTCTGCTGCCTTTTTGCAGTGATGTGAATACTAAGGATGACGCCTCACCGGTTCCGCCCCTCCATTGCCGTCGTTGCCGAGGTCCTCCCTTGGCTCCCACGCCAATGTGGCGGCATCACTGCCCTGACAATTGAGATTCTTGGAACAATGCCGATGCGGTGCTGCCCTTACATCTGATTTGCCGCCGCCTATCAAGACGCTAGCCGCCGAGAACACAGAGCCGAGGTACTCCCATGGTCGCCATGCCAATGAGGCGGCATCAGTGCCCTGACCATTATGACGCCCGGAACCACGCTGCTGCAGCTACATCCGGTTCGCTGCCGCCCCTCAAGACGCCAGCCGCCGAGAACACACTTTATATTGTTTCAGCGATTACGATTGTTTCAGCGAGTATGACTTAAGCACATGCAGATATATATATTTTTCTCAAATTACGGATTGGTGGTGAAAAGTATATGGTTTCCATGTTGTGTTGGCACATTCAGAGTTTAGTTTTCTTAACCAGTTAGATTTCATGGCATTTACAATTATGCTACATGGACCATATATGAAAGAAAATGCTACCACTTTAGACAGAAGTAAATCATGGTATGTATTGAATAAACTAGCAAAGACTATTTA
>CM041630.1:20680846-20701702 GCA_023333625.1 Bothriochloa decipiens
TAAACACGTGGATGACATGAATGTAATGTTGGCTCTGTATATTAACATTCAATGAATCCAGTGCTGTATATTCGAAAGTTTTAGGTTCAAAAATATAATTTAATATAATTATTATAAGATCCAATTTATTCATAGACTTTAAGAGTTAAAATTGTACTATTGATTAAAAGTATGTTTTTATCCTTGTAAAATGTATAAGTGATGAACTCAACACTTGCCTTAAATAAACTTTTTTAGGCACGTGTATGTGGCAGGTGCATTTCTGCTAGTTATAAAAAAATAGAACATTTGCATACTTTTGTACTTCAAAACGGTATATCCATATACTCAGGAGATTAACTAGCATTAGGGACAAACAAATCAATCCATTAGAAAGAGCGGGAGATCTCTACATACACCAGTGAATGAACGCCGCATCAGGATCTTCGATTATGGGCCAGCAGGCACGCCATGGCTAGTGGCAGACGAGCACCTCCCACTGACACTGCACAGCCTCCTCCTATGTCTGATGTGACAAAGTAGAATCACAACTTCAAAACAAGGTCGGCGCAAGTTTTGGCTTACTTGTGCTTCAGTGGGCGCTCTTCACGAAGCAACGATGTTGGGCTCCTGATTTACTACAACAAGCATTTGAGCAAGATACTAATAATGTAGTAATGTTGCAAAAATTTCCTTTTTTTTATTTCTAGATTGATTCCAATTCGAAATGAACTCAAGCATTTGCGCCCCCAGTTCTTTTTCCAGAGATGCGTGTTGTACTCTCGCATTATGAGTCCTAGGACCAAGAGTGTTGAAAAATGCGATATGTGAAACGACATGAACAAAGTGTAGGATAACATTATTGCTAGATTAGTCTGTACAATAACTTGGTACTCCATCAAACATATTTTGCAGATGCGAAGAAATTGCTTCTGCAAACAAATGGAAGAAAGACATTTTTGAGTATATATGTTGGAGAACCATCAGTTGAGTACTCTTGTCTTGACACTGGAAAAGGAATTGTGTGGAGTGCGGTTCCATATAGTTTCCTTATTGTACAACTAATAATCTCATGATGAGTGTCTCCTTTTCTGAATTAACAGACAATACTGACAGCAACATTACATACAAAATCATATTTTGCAGGGAAGCCATGCAATACCAATTACCAATTCAAAGTAACATTCTCCGAATAAATTAGAGTGAAAATTAGTTATCTACTGTAGGTTCTATTTTGTCCGAAATGTGAAGCTTTCAATGCTAGCTGCAAAGAGTGTAATTACTAGTATCTCTACAATAAAAAGAAAACAGAGTGGATCTTCTATTATAATGATGGTTTGCAATGCTCAGTGTGTTGGAGCCAATGGTTATAAGCAATAAAGTCACATAGATTTGCTGTACATGACAAGCTACAACACATGATATATAGTTACCGTCTCCCAGCTCCAAATTGCAAGATAGAGCATTGGTGATAGCGAGCATAGTGAAAACTTGGTTATGAAATATCCCAGTCTACCAAATTATGTTGGTATTGCTGGCAGCAACCATGGGGTATCCTATGGGCCTAGGATGCATCAGGAGAGTAGCGAGTAGCTAGACAAATCACAGTTGTTGAATCAGATGACTATCTAGTATCTAGAAATACATCTGTAGTGGCCTGCAAGAACTAAAAACGACGTTGTTAACATTCATGGCTCAATGGTAGACTGATCCAGATTGAAGATGAAAAATAGATATTGACATAAGATATGCTGCACACTAAACAAAGTCATGCCGTTACAACGGCAATTACACATATTCTGATGATCAGATCGTAGCCAATATTCACAGCTCATTATCTGAGAAATTGATGATAACAGCTACACTGGCACCAACCGCACCAACCGTGTCTCCTGTGACAAAGCAGAATTACATCTTCAAAACCAGGTCGAATGTGCAGCGTGGGTCCACATTGTCACGTCTAACCATTAATAACAATCTCGTGACGTGTGTCTCCTTAGTTGATCTAACTGACGCTGGAGACGGCAACAGGTTATACATTTTGTAGGGAAGCCATGCATACAACGACACAGAATTACATCTCTGAATAATAGAGAGGAAATTAGTAGTCTATGGTAGTCTTCATTCTGTCAATATTGCTTCATGTCTTCGGGTGTCTTCGTGTCTAGAGTGACAGTTTTAATGCAAGAAAGAGACCAATATTGCTTCAATTTATTTATTATTGCCCTCAGTTATAAGGCACTGTTTGGTACGAAGCTGTTTTGTTTTATTTTTTTGCTAAACACCTATTTATAAAACAGCTTTACGGGAAACTGTTCTTCTCACACAAGGGAATGGCCCGAGTGCAGAAAGCTGAAAAAACTAGCTTATTCCAGCTTCACATGCCACTGGTGGGGCTCAGGGGCGCGGGCACCTCCCGGTTGGCCGGGTCACGGGCTCGCCACCGCGGCCGGGCACAGCCATGGCTAGAGGGCCAGGCATGGCCGCCGCCTCGGTGAGCATGCGTGGGGGCTCGAAGTCCAAACCGGCATAGCCGCCGCCGCAAGCCATGGCTGGAAAAGCAAGGCGGGCACAGATGTAGCACGCCAACATAGGGTTTAATAGGATTAATAGGATACTCATATCAAAAGTTGTAACTTTTTTTCAAAAGCCTATCTAAAATAACTCCAAATTTAAGCATGCTTTGCCTAGAGCAACGGGTGACTGACTGGAAAGTTCTTCCTGTATGCGCATGAGTGAGGACAAAGTGTGCAGAAAAGACTAGTGTTGGTCTCTAAGGGAGGTCTATGTCCTAGTAAAGCGGCTGGATATAAGCGAGCCCAGCCTTAAGGAGACGGTACGTTACAAAAGACATCGCTGCTAGCAATGGTCGGAAAGCTGGATGGGCACCGATGTCGCCTGTGTGCAGCCCATGCACCACTGCGTGCTTGTGTGGGCATAGCCAGAAGGCCGGCAGTGGCCTTGCACACAGCTGGCTAGGATGGGGGTGGGTATGGGCGTCACAGCTAGTCGGGAAGTGGGCATGTCGGCCACCAGGTCTGAGTAAGAAACCACACACGGATTGGATAAGGTGGAAGAAGAAACAACACAGAAGACGGGAAAGGAATGATAATATAGTCATTTTTTTTGTTTTGTGAACAGCATGAATCCGTTATGCCAAATGGATCATAAAAACGGCTTCAACTTCACCAGAGCTTCTCATGATGCTAATACACAAAATACTACTTCAGTAGTGAAGCTGAGTTGCATCAAATAGGACCTAAATATCCCTACAATAAAAAGAAAATAGAATGGATCTTCTCTTCTAACGATTGTCTGCAGTGACGGCGATACACTACCGTGCAATGCTCAGTATGTGGGAGCCAATTTGTTATGTGGACTAAAGGCACAATATGTGGTAGCCATTACATGCAGTAAAGGCACGCACCTCTGCTGTACTTTACAGGCAACTGCATTTGATATATAGTCACTGCTCACGGCTCCATATCACAAGATAAAGCATTTGTGATGGCGAGCAAAAGTGAACACTTGGTTATGAAAATGCTGAGTCCACCAAATTAAATTAGTTGATCATGCACGCAACCATAATAGGATCCTATAGGCCTGGGATGCATCAGGAGAGCAACCAGTAGCAAGAGATACCGGACTCGTTGCGTAGAGCAACTTCGTCGTACTTGAGGCTAGCACAAACTGTTATTGTGATCAGAGTTCACAGCTCAATGGTAGAATGATCTCAATTTGAAATGGGTGCTATGCAGAAGCAAGTTCATGTGATATTTCAATGGCAACTATTCACTGTTCAATAACTGAAATGCTGATGAACTCCGCTCCCACCACCACTACACAGCCACGTCCTGTATCGATCTCATGTGACAAAGTAGAATCGCAACTCAAAACCAGGTCGATTGTGCATAATTTGGTTGTGATGTACCACGGTTGTTGTATGTCCGAGAACCATCTATTGAGTACTCTTGTCTTGACGCTGGAAAAGGAATTGTGTGGAGGATGGGTCCGTATAGTCGCCTCTATGTACCACTATAATAATCTTGTGACATGTGTCTCCTTATTTGAACTAACGGACGCTACGTACCGCAACATGCTATACAAATTCATATTTTGCAGGGAAGTCATTCATACCAATTTAAATAGACACAAAATTACATCCTTTGAATAAATTAGAGTGAAAATTAGTCCTCTACAGTAGATTCTATTTGGTTAGAAATGTGACGGTTTCAATGCAAGAAATAGAATAATATGGCATCGATTTCTTTACTACAGCCCTATAATTGTCTCTAAAATAAAAAGGAAACATAATGGAGCTTCTCTTATAATGATGGTTTGCACTGGGAGCCAATAGTTATATGCAATAAAGTCACGTAAGTTTGTTGTACATCACAAGCTCCTACACAAGTTATATAGTCACCGGCTCGCAACTCCAACTCGCAAAATGGAACATTGGTGACAGCGAGCATAGCGAAGACTTGATTATGAAATATACCGGTCTACAAAATTAAGTTAGTTGTATATATTGTCAGCTACAGTGGGATATCCATTGGGCCTAGGATGCATCAGGAGAGTAGCGATTAGCTAGACAAATCACAATTGTTGTATCAGGTGACCATATATCTGGTATATGTAGAAATAGACCTGCGGCGGCCTGCAAGAACTAAAACCAACATTGTGAATGTTGACAGCTCAATGGCAATGCACACACTATCCAGATTTGAGATATAATTTAGATATTAGATATGCTGCACAGTGAACAAAGCCATGCCGTTTCAACGGCAATTACAGATATTCTAGTGATCAAATCAAACCCATGCCGTTTCAACTGCAATTTTTCAATAATGATTCATATTTTCAATACTGTCAGTGCATACAATCCGTTTTGAATGCCCTTTGACATGGGCGGATGATACCACAATACAACCACCAGTACGAATTAATTTTTACCACCAGTAAAAACGTCTCTGTACCTTTTTTTCTTTGATGGAAACGTCTCTGTACATGTAAAGGATAAATAAACCGTTCTACACTACGGATGGAAACAGGTTCCACGCATTCACAATTTTGGAGTAGCCCTGCATACAAATTCACTAGACACTATTTCCCAGAAATGTGACAGTTTCAATGTATCGAAGGGATTAAGGCTGCATCAATTTATTTGTTGCCCTTATTTTCATTTGTCTCTTCAATAGAAACAAAACAGAATGAATCTTCTCTTGTGATAATGATGATTTTGTACAATAAAGACACGTCCTCTATAGGATATATAGTGGTTACTTAAGTCATGAACCTGGTGAGCCTACCAAATTAGATGATCAGCATGTTGGCAACGACAATTGGATCAGGAGAGTGGTGAGTACATAGAGACAGGACCAAGCCAAGTTAAAGTCTATGGGTGCAACTGCACCCACGGAAATAAGAATTTAAATTGCTACCTCAGTATCTTGGCCCGTTTTAAGCACCCCGATTGGCCCAACATACTGCAACCCTGACAGCTCACAAAACACAGACAACAAGTCAATTAATTGAGATCGGCACCCATTGTCGTAGGAATCAACCACATGTCTGTAACTTTTGTCTTCCCCTCTGCTCAAAACCTTGTCTCTATGCTTCCCTCTGTTGGGCGCCGGCTAATATTGTGCTTTACTCTCACTGCATCCATCCGTCCATCCTGCCCCGTAGCTAGTCCCCAGTCCATGACACATAGACCCCAACAATGCCTGCCAGCATAATAGTATCCTAACTACGGTATAGTCTCAAGGCACGTTGCCTGTGGCGAATCTAGTTGGCCACCAGTCAACCTAGCTTCCATCGATTGTGTTTTCGTGTGCTCTTCGGTTGCTTCCATCTAACTGTCTATGTGTAAAAAAAAGGAAAAAGATTACATATGCTTTCTCTATTTCATGATTTACTATTTCGACAGCTTAAACCCATTGTGCATGGCTGCAATACCGCATCCTTTGCCTTTCCAATCACTGATGCAACACTTCACAAACAATAAAGGTATGGAGAATAGATAAGTTAGAAGATTGAACGTAGAGTATGGTATAATTTGGATAGCAGCATGAAGATGCAACCTCTACCGACTAAAGATGATACACAGTTGGGAGTATTCTATATTTGATTTTATTTTCATTGAGTCATTCTTAAAAAAATACAAAGTAAGTTATTTGTTTGTATTTTTAGGCCGTTGAACTGTCCTAGATGTTAAGTAAATATTTGAAATTAAATGTTGTATTTTTTTCCTATTTAACTCTCTTTTATTTGGCTACACCATGATATAGCAACCAATATTATCACTTGAGCTTCACTTGTGTCACTTCTTTACTGTGCACCCTCTCCATTTTACTTTAGCTTCACCATTCCATACAGAGCGCGACCAACTGCTTCCATTGCTTGTGCACATCTGGCATAGTTCGACCATGACGCTTCCAAGACTGTTGTCATCAGCCATTCATAGATTTCGGCCACCAACTTTCTCGATCCTGTTATTCCTATGTCGTCTCTTGATGCACTACAGCAATGAGGACTGCATTCGACATAAAGAGCCATGGTCTTGGCCTGACCTTTTCTCGGTAAATCAAAGAATAGTTTAAATCAACGATATATAATAACTTAATTATACTTTGCATGCCAAGCTGGGCGCTCACATTGCGTACTCTAACATTGGAGTCTAAGACTCCAAATCTTTTTTGGACTCCAAGTCTACGATATCTTCGAGATAATAAATAAACATAGACTCTATAGACTCTATGTAGAGTTTGTATTATGAGTAACCTAATGATGCATGTATAATAACAGATTGTATTGTATTTAATAATAGACAAACATAACAAAAAATTATAACATACTCCCTCCATCCCGTATTACCCGGCGTACACTCTATTAAAAACTAATGAGAAAAATACTTGTCATATTTTCCCTTATTTACATGTATGGCTACAAAAAAAAGTAGAGACGATCTTGTCTTGTAATGACGGCGCAGCGCTTAAAGTATGCGGCACCCAATAGTTATGTGCAGTATAGGTACGTCTGTTGTCCTTCACTTGTTACTACCACTCGCTCACAGCTCCATCTCATAAGATAGAGCATTCGCTAAGGCGAGTATAGTGAAGACTTGGGTCATATGAAAAAACTCAGTCTATCAAATTAGATGATCAAGCTGCCAACGACAATTGGATCCTATTGGTGTGAGATGCATCAGGAGAGTAGCCAGTGACTAGAGCAGCCAGAGCTGTGGCACCAGTCGATTGGCCAGTGCCTGAAGCTATCACTCGTGCGGCCTGCATGAACTGAAACCATCATTGGCCATGATAGAATCATATCCTGCCATACCTTTCGTCCGTATCAGCTGGCCGGAAGCACCATGTTGGCAGGACAACAGTGGACTGGGTACATTCTCCTTCAGAGTTAGCTTGCCCAAAAGCTGTGGCAGCCGAATTCTCTGGCATAGCAAAGCATCAGTGTCCCATTACAACATTGAACACTCATTCAACAACCAAGCTATAACTTCATCTGTTGAAGCACTGACCGTAACGATTCGATTGTAAATTTATTAGGAACTGAAATTACATATGCTACGTACAGCAAATGGCTACGCATATATGCAACAGCAGCTTGTGTGACGTTTGTACAATCACTAGTATATTGGAGTGTGTGGCCGGGACCATGGCCGAAGGACTGCGCGCTCCCGTCCCAGCGTGCAAGGGGCGGCGGCGGCTTCCCCTCCCGAGGTCCTGCGACCTGCCCTGCAAAACTCCGGCCCTCCAGGCTACGTGGCCGCGGCCGGCCGTGGCACCAGGGCTGGCCACACGCTTGGCCACTAGCTTGGCACCCCCAGCAGCCTTGCCGCGGAAGTGGCACCCACAAGGGCCACTGGGTGCGGCGGAGCCGGCAGATTAGACCTTCCTCTTGATCCAACTGGAAAATACGAGATTTTCCACGTTTGTCAATAGCCACCAAATGAAAATGTTTCGTATTGTGATCACCTTCTAAAATATTTATAACTTCGACTCAGCTGGTGTAATTTTAATTCTTCTCCATGTAAAAGATCTGCGAGTCTGTTCTAAAGAACACGTTTGAGATCTAACTCATTACAGTCCAACAGTGTGGATTCTTCCTTTCTATCCAATTCTTCTAATTTATTTAACAATATTTGCTTTTCTTTCTGTCCGACATCGTTCCAATTCTTCCTTTTTGTCAGCGATGTCACATTTTGTGTACTCCTACCTGGATGCAAGGACTCGTGGTTCACCAGTTTCTTTTTATTATTGTGACAAGCAGATATCAGTGAAACGACTGCAAAAACATCATTGATTTATTTAGTTCGTGGTTTACATGTTACAACAACTGGCATACGGACGGTTGAACTAATAATGATATGTGCAATAATGACATCTACAATGTTTCACCGCATTGCCATTATAAATGCATGATAAATATATAGCAGTGCCATGCATACTTCACAAAATATGATAAGTGTAGTAGGCACTGCGCCATACTTCATTTTCACGGTATGAACTTAATTGTGACGCCATGTATGGTGAAAGTATAGGATGCTATGGGTGTGGGAAGCACAGGGATAACATCCATGAGTTGAGATGAAGGGGACCTGCCTGGAGGGCAGCCTTTGGGCCGCTGCTCTCTAACTGCTTCTATAGCTAGTTATGTACTGGCTGCAAGAGTCTGTGGGGCCTCGCAACAGTAGAGCAACCAGATTGCACACATCCGCCGGAGCCCGGACAACATTATCGTGATTCGGTCTCCGCTGAGCCGTGTGCAGTGCAGTGTGCACCACGCATGCATGGCCGACGGGCAGCCACGCCTGTGTCATACCTTGGTTAGCGGCGGCCCAGCATAGTTTCGCTCGGCCCAGGCGCAGACCCCTTGGCCCTGACACGGCTCCCTGCTGCCCCAGCAGCCGCAGCCATGGGACAAGGCCAGCCCCAACTGTAGAATGTGAGATTTTCCATGTTTGCGATTTTCCACCAAATTAAAATGTTTTATATTGTGATCACCTTCTAAAAGACCAATGACTTTGACTCGATGGTATGGTATAATTTCATTCTTCATTTTGTAAAAGACCAGCAAGTCTGTCATTAAGGACATGTTTGAGATCTAAGTCATTACAGTCCAACAGTGCAGATTTTTTCTTTTTTGTCCAATCTTACTATTGCTAATTACAGGCTCCAACGGAGCTGCCACGTTAATTCTTACGAGACGCGTTAGGAAAAAAGATAAATCATAAAAATTCTCACAATAATCAGAAACATCCGACCTTTGATTTGGAAGACTCTAATAATCATCATCGATATTAGCCATTGGATCCAATTAGATTTATTAAAAAAATTACCCACCATTGCCATTATAAAAATACATAAAGTAACCCATTAATTTTGTATGTAAATTACCCACTTTTGCCATTATATAACAGAAAATATGACTAAATAGATGTGTGAAAAAATATGGTTGAAAAAAATATATATCAGTAACTAAATAGATGCCAGTATCAGATCTCCGTATTGTGGGCTAGAAAATGAATAGAGAAAATTACACAATTTAACTAATGATATCTTTAAAGATTGTAACCCGTGCGAAAGCTCGGGTTGACCGACTAGTTCTTCTAATTTACTTAACAATATTCGCTTTTCTTTCTTTTAGCACCACTTGTGTTTTTGGCCCATCCTCTTAAAAATTGGCAGAGTCTCCTATGTTTTGCCTGCCACATCTTAAGGCGTATGCCATACATTTACACTTTGTCCTGTTAAAAATCATCTCTTAGCGACCATTCCTAGTTTCAATTTGAATAAAGGCGTGGTATTTAGGTTGCATGGTTCACAAGTGTTCAAGAACGGAATGTGCCCCAAGACATCTCTAGATAGCACTCTTGTGGAACTCGTTGTTGTCTCCATTCAAGATTTTACTTTAATTTTTCATTGTCAAACATAAAAGAACCGATCACATTATTGCTACATGAACCAGGAGCCGATGATGATCAGGTTGGATTTAGCTAACACTGAATGTAGTAGTAGTACACTACTCATGTAGGTCATAATAGGAAATTGCAAGCCTCAGATGCCACTACGGGAAATAGCGGCTTTGCCAACTGCTTCGATCTTTGCCGACGGCCAAAGCTCGGGCAGTCGGCAAAGAAGCCCTTTGCCGACAGCCAAACAGGGTAGTCGGCAAATCTATTGTCCGGCAGTCGGCGAAGAACGGCAGTCGGCAAAGCATTCTTTGCCGACTGCCCCAGAAGAGCCTAACGCTAGGCAAAGAGGGGCAGTCGACAAATTTTGACGGGCTCAAACGGCGTCCGTCGCTGTAAACTTTGCCGACTGCCCCGACGTACGGCAGTCGGCAAAGATAGCTTCTTTGTCGACTGGCACGCCGAGCAGTTGGCAAATTGACATGTGGCCTGGGCTGGGCCCGGAGCCGGCCTTCTTTGCCGACTGCCGGTGACGTGGCAGTCGGCAAAGAAAATCTTTGCCGAGTGCCTTTGTTGGCACCAAGCAGAGTTTTAATTTTTTTTGAATTTTGGATCCAAACTTTTTCTGTATCCCAACCATATTGTACTTAAACACATGTTCGAATTTGAGACTTTTTTACAATATTTTTCTATATTTCATTCATTTATTTGATTTACTTGAATTTTTTCGTATAATCCAAATTTGAACTGCAGGTGCATAAAATAATGAAATGTAGCCATTCAAAAAATGATATTCATATTGGAGAGTGTATTTTGAGGCCGTGTCCATAAATTCACCCAAAAATTTGAACGCCTTGTCCACGAAACATGACCATCCAGGTGCAGCAGAAGTGTTTTTTAATTATATAAAATTTAAATAAAGTCTGAAAATCATGAAACTTGCCTAGGTGTCATATTATCATGTGTAGAAGTTATGATAAAAATTTAAAAATATTTATAGTAAGTTGCGACGTCGGATATCTAAAACCCACACATCTCCACATGTGATCATAGTTTGTCACATGTGGAGATGTATGGGTTTTAGACATTTGACGTTGCAACTTTCTCCAAACATTTTTAATTTTTTTCATAGCCTCTACATGTGATAACATGACACCTCGACAAGTTTTATGATTTTTGGACTTCGTTTGGATTTTATATAATTAAAAACATTTCTACCGCACCTGGATGGTAATGTTTCATGGACAAAGCATTCAAACTTTTGGGTTAGTTTATAGACATGGCCTCAAAATACACTCTCCAACATGAATATCATTTTTTGAATGGCTACGTTTATTATTTCATGCACCAGCAATTCAAAACTAGATTATGCGGAAAAATTCAAGTAAATGAAATAAATGAACGAAATATAGCAAAAAGTTATAAAAAGGTCTCAAATTCGAACATGTGCTTGTAAAAATATGCTTGGGCCACAAAAAAGTTTGAAATCAAAATTCAAATAAAAAAGAAAACTTTCCCAAGAGCCTCGGACATGGCACTTGACAAAGAATCAATCTTTGCCGAGTGCCCAGAGCGGCAGTCGGCAAAGGTTTTTTCATTTAGAAAAAATAAAATTGAAAACTATTATAACCCTAACGGCCCACACACGCACACACACCACACACATGCACACAGACTCGCGCACACACACCGCACAGCACTACGCCCCACCGCCGCCACCCCGCGACTCGCCGCCGCCACCACCCGCGACCCGCCAGCGCCGCCGCGACCAGAGCACCGTCGTCCCCACCCCCGCCGCAGTCCCGCTCCCCTGCCGCTGCCCCACTCTGCACCGTGGCCCCAATCCACCGTCGTGGCCCTGCTCCACCGCCGCGGCCCGCTAGAGCCCCATCCTGCCACCTTGCTCGTCGCCGCGGAGGCGGCCGGCCCAGCCAGCTCCGCCCGCGCGCCCTGCCCTCTCCTCACCGGTAGGTAGCAGGAGGAAGAGGAGAGAGGAAGGAGGAATAAGGAAGAAGGAGAGGAGAAGGAAGAAAAGGAAGAATAAAGAGAAGGAAGAAGAAGAAGAATAAAGAGAAGGAGGAAGAAGAAGAAGAAGAAGAAGAAGAAGAAGGGAGGAAGGAGGAAGAAGAAGAAGAAGGGGAGGAGGAAGAAGAAGAAAGAGAAGGAGGAGGAGGAAGAAAAAGAAGGGTAGGAGGAGGAAGAAGAAGTAGAAGGAGGAAGAAGAAGGAGGAGAAGGGAGGGGGAGAAGAGGAGGAAGAAGGGAGGAGGAGAAGGACCTTGGTCCAATGACCGTCCACGCCGTTCCTTGACGACGTTCGTCCACGCCGTCATTCCCGCCCGTCGTCGAAGAAGAAGGTAAAGCCCCAGGTTGTCGGCCATCGTGCCATATGTGTCGTTGACGGCCTTCGTGCCGAGTTTGTGGATGTGTGGCCTTGGTGCTGTATATGTGTGGTCGGCCATCGAGCCAGCTTCTTTCTTGCAGGTTTTGGAAACCTCCCCGTGCAGGGGAGGTTCTGCCAAAATTTTGTACTTATAGTGTTGTTTTTTTGTTTTGCAGAGCAGGTCTTGTTGGAGGGGACTTGGAGTACATCGACGCCGATCGTCTTCGTTAGTGCTGCAGGTCTGCCGACACCGCGTCGCCTCGCCACTGTACCACTAGCCTCTCTCCACCGCCACCCTAGGTATAATTAACCTCCCTTCTGTACCTGTTGTTGTATTTAGGTCGCGTAACCTAGTTAGGCGTCTCCCGTCCAAAAGAGATACTATCGGAGGTATGCAAGTCTTTGCATATTTACGACCGTATCTATTTTAGATTGTCCATATTTTTTGAATAGCCCACGGATGCGTAGATGGGTTAGCTTCCATGTTCTGCTCCCGTCTAAGTCAGAGTTTCGGTAGGACCTCCTGTTGTTTTTCGGATACACACTCTCCCTACGGGGACATGTATCATGAGAACAGTGAGGAGGTGCTGCCAAAATTCTAACTCGGACGAGGACAGAACATGGAAGCCCCTTCATTCACTTAAGGTTCAATATGAGTCAATTCATGCTTATCCTAAAGGGCGCATCCTATTTAGGGAAGACCTTGAGGAAGCAACGCACTGTCCAAAGTGCAAAGCCTCTAGGTATGTGGAGGTAGATGGTAGTGATAGCAAGAAGAAATAGTCTAAGACCCCTGAGAAGGTCCTACAGTACCTTCCTGTCATACCGAGGCTTTGACGGATGTACATGACAGAGGAGTCCACGAAACAGATGAGATGGCACAAGGATGGCAAAAGATGCAGTGGCAACATGGTACACCCATTGGATGGTGACGCATGGAAGTACTTCAATAACCAGCATTCCCACAAAGCAAAGGACGCTCGGAATGTACGTATAGCATTGGCAACTGATGGGTTCAACCCGTATGGAATGATGGCGGCCCCGTACAATTGTTAGCCCGTGTTTGTGATACCCCTCAATCTTCCCCTGGCGTTATGTTTGAACCCAAGAACGTGTTCTTGTTGCCGATAATACCTGAACACCTGGGTAACAATATGGGTGTGTTCATGCAGCCACTGTGGGATGAATTGCAACATGCTTGGGAAAAGGGGGTGCTAACGTACGACCGAGCTACAAAGAAGAACTTCACAATGCATGTGTGGTACCAGTATTCAATGCATGACTTCTTGGCTTATGGCATATTAAGTGGGTGGTGTGTTCACGGGATGTTGCCTTGCCTAGTATGCAAGGCATCTGTGATATTCACCTGGCGTTGTCTTTATTTGACAAACATCGTCAATTCCTAGATGATGACCTTGAGTTCAGACGAGACATCAAGCACTTCACGAAAGGTGTTCAAGTCACCGACCCCATTCCTGAGATTATGAGCGGTGCCCAGGTCCTTGCCCAGTTAGAGGCTCTCGAAATTGATAAAGACAATGGTGGTTTTAAAGGATATGGTTAGATACACATGTGGACCCATATATCGGGCTTGACTAGGCTCCCCTACTTCAAGGACCTTCTCCTTCCACACAACATCGACGTAATGCACACAGAAAAGAATGTCGTTGAGGCACTCTGGGGTACACTCATTGACATAAAGGAGAAGTCAAAGGACAACGTTAAGGCTAGACTGGACGTGGAGGAGATCAGCGATAGACCAAAACTAGTGATGAAGACCCCTGCACTCGGCAAGAGTTGGAAAAGGGGCCCGGCCGATTACATCCTGAAAAGGGACAATAGGAAGGAAGTGCTTGAGTGGATCAAGACGTTAATGTTCCCTGATGGGTATGCGGCGAATCTGAGTAGGGGAGTGAAGCCTAAGACTATGAAAGTCTTAGGGATGAAGAGTGATGACTTCCACATATGGATTGAGCGGCTCCTTCCTACGATGACCCGTGGATACCTCCCCGAGCCCGTGTGGCGCGTTCTTACAGAGTTGAGCTATTTCTTCCGCCAGCTTTGTGCCAGCACTACTAGAAATATGTTTATCAATGACAATTCACTAGTGACGACTGCCAAATTCGTCACATAATGATAGGATTCTATGAAGAAATTTGCTGCTTCGTCATGAGTCAGCAGTGATGGAGGTTTGGCACGAAAAACAATGACGAAAACAAAAAGATCGTCATACAATAACAAAACTAAATCGTCATTGATTGTTTGGCTCTTGTTCCACCTCGAGGACATGGCACCGTGGTCCCACCAGTGGGTCCCACTTTGAGGACATGGTGACGCAGACCCACCAGCTGGGCATGCCAGCGAACACATGGCGTCGTGGGCCCACGGTTCAGGTCGACCAGCTGCCTGCCCCCTCCCTTTATTTTTTTGCAAAAAAATTGCCCCCACATGGGTTGGAACCCGCGACTTGCTAATGAACAAGAAGGAGCCTTACTACTAGAACACACGCGCTTTCGTGAATGTAAGATACATGTTTTTCCATTTGTTCTGAGAACATGGCGATGACATGGCATGTAGACCCACCAGCGGAATGTGGCGGCGAACATGTGGTGCAGGCTGTCCGGGTGCGTTTGGGCCTTTTTTTACGGTTTGTGTTGGGCAAGGCCTACAGGTTTTGACGTGCTAAGCCTGCTCTTCCAATCTAGCAAAGGCCGATTCAGTTTTTTTGACACAATTTTGGATTGTTCTAGTTAAATTTAAATTTCTCATTACGTATATGTTAATAATAACAAAAATATAATTAATTGTTATATTATAATTAAGAAATATAATAATAAGAAACTTTTAGCTGAACCCCTCTAGAAACACACGATCTAGAGTTGTAGTCTCTCCAATTTGTCGAATGGGCTATTATATATTGATGCTTGCTTTGGCTATACATGGCATCCATGCCAACCACGTTCTTAGGGCTGAAAACGTAAACGGTAATTCCCAGTTACCGGCAATTGTTTTTGAGAATTTTATGACTTTTCCTTGTAAACGGAAACGGCGACGGTAACAGATAAAACGAAAATGAAATTGGTCGAAAAATCCGATAGCCAATAATTACCGTCGAGAATTACCTATACAGCAAGCCCAGGAGCCATCTCTGCAGTCCGCTAAACACCCCAGGCCAGCAGGCCCATTGGCCAAGCCCGCTGCTCACGTCTTCACCCTCGTCCCCTCGCGACTTCAAGAGTCTCGACTAGGTGTATTGTAGCGTAGACCGATGTTTCTGATCCATACACTCCATATACTGATGTTTGGTACATACTGTAGATGTTTTATTATAAATTTATTTGTATGTACTTCCTCCGTCTCATAAATAATTATATATGTTAACTTTTATACTTCTGTTTGACCGTTCGTCTTATTTAAAAAATTTTAATAAATATTATTTATTTTATTATGATTTATTTTATTATGATTTATTTTATTATAATTTATTTTATTATGACTTATTTTATTATTGTAGATATTTTTATAATAATTTATTTATTTTATTATTTATATAAAATTTTTAAATAATATAAACAATTAAATAAAAAATATAAAATTTAAAATTAATAATTATTTATAAGACGGAGGAAGTACGTATTTATTTGTAGCGCCTGGGACACAATCTGCTAGCAACAACGCCGTCCAAAGTAAAAAAGCATATTTATTTCTAGCGCCTGGGACCCAATCTGCTAGCAACAGCGCCGTGCAAAGTAAAAAAGCATAAAAGTAGAAGCGCCTGGGACACAATCTGCTAGCAACAGCGCCGTCCAAAGTAAAAAAGCATATTTATTTCTAGCGCCTGGGACCCAATCTGCTAGCAACAGCGCCGTCCAAAGTAAAAAAGCAGAATAGTAGAAGTTCCTAGGATTCGAACATGCACCACAGCAGCATTAGTCGAAATACCTGACCACAGAACCAAGACAAGTTTGTTGACTCCAGCTTCACAACTAATTCTTTATGGTATCTATGGCAGCGCCGCAACTTATTACCCTCTGCCTCTTCGTGATGGAAACACGGGACCACGTGGCGACTCACCACTGGTCCCGATCATACCACAAATCAATAAAGACATCATATTTTCTGTTTTTAATCTATAACTAAATTTTATAACTAGTTTTTCTACCACATATGAACTCCAAATCAGATGATTCTTTTTTGTACTTTTTTATAAATTCATGATCTATCAAATGGTGGTGCAGGCCGACACAAATTCCAATAGTGTGAGTTATATTTGAAGTTCTCATTTTATCTAAATTTCAAATTTGTTTAACTTTTCAAATTCAACGTGTGTTTAACAATTTATGTTTATCTTTTTAAATTCAACATTCCAACACTATTTATAAAATTATAATTTTTTTATTTTTTAACAATTTTTGTTTAAATTTTTAAATACATTTTACAACAACATTTATAACATTTTGAAAATCTAATACGTAGACTCATCTCATGTACTACCACGATGTGTCACCAAGTTTCCGATCATGTCCAGCTAGTGCCTAATTGTCATGTCACTGAGTTTCTGATCATGCAGTGAACTTGATAAGTCCTTCAAGATCTCACAACATGGGCGTCATTCCATCAATCGAGCCCAACTTAGACACCAATTATGGAAACATAGTGATTTGATCCTCGTGCGCAGGAGCGCGTCCTTTAACGTTGCTCGTATTCTCATCAAAGACTCACCAACATTCAAGCACAACCTCATAGCAAAGCCGCCGCCACATCGCATCCAACAACAACATCGGATCTCACAACATTGTCATCATACCCCTGACGTGGCAACTATGGCCCCTGCCGCAGCGGATGTCAAAACATGAGCGAGGCGACAGGCACCTCAGCATATAACAACAACACCTCTAGTCGTCCCTGTTACCGTTGCTTCATCCCTAGCCCTGGATGTTGCCACTACTGACGCACCTAGACTTGGAGTGAGCTAGGTTCTCATCGTGGAACTCAAATATTGCGGCGAAGGCGAGACTTGTAGACGAGGATGCCCCACCACGAACAATGATACAAAAAGAGAAAAAAAAAGGCCTGAAGTGAATTTGAAAATAGTTTATTGTTCCAATACAAGATCATGTACTATCATTTTATTTATTTTGTAAATATGATGTAATTATCTTAAAATTATTAATTGTAAAAAAATAAATCACACAAGTATTAGAAAAAGTACAAAAATAAATCACACAAATACAAAAATAATCATGTAATTAGATTAGTATATCTGTTAATTATTTTTATAAATCTAAGTATATGCGAATAAAATTTATATTATAGGTATTGAAACTATTTTAAAACCTATTTACAATTTTCTATATTTTCTCTTTATTTATTCGGGAACCGTCCTTTACAGGCGTCCGACGCGGCCGGACGCCACTTCCTGGGCCGCACCAGCCCACCACGCGGCTTTACTGAACCGGTCCAACTGGATCAACCGTACGCTACAGTATCCGACTGCGCCGTCCTCCGCATGCGAGAGCGTGCGTTGATGCGTCAACTTGTTTCTTCGCTGCATGCATGCGTGTGTGGAGGCCCGTGACCATAGAGTTGCCTGGCTGCCTGTGGATAGTACTAGTGTACTACCACTGCCTGCGGCGTTTTAATTGCTACGAGTACCAGTGTGCATGTACCTAGGGTCGCAGAACTACTTTCCCGCGTCTGCCTCTGCCTAGAGCGTAGATCCAAGTCCAGGTGCTCACGCCTCGAGCCACTCCCACGAAAAAATAGTTGGCCCGCTAATTACTTCTCCCTAATACACGGTTAATATTCCACTAATCTGCATCACGGTAGAACAGGAGCCGCCGCCCCCACCTAGCGGCTCTCCATCACATCTTCTCCACTCCGAGGAGCGATGGAGAAGACCGCACGCGCGCCGTCGTCGTCGCCGCCGCCGCCGCGGAGGCCGTGTACCAGGAGGTCGCCGTCTCCTCCCTCCATGAGATCGCCATCTCCTCCGTCCAGTAGGAGGTTCTCCACGCGGTCCAGCCCTGAAGGTGTCATAGACACACCTCATCGTCGACAAGACAAGATGGATCTGAGACGCAAAAAGATGACCAACCTAGGTACCTTCTCATGTGCACTGCATGCCACTAGAACGGCGATGGCAATTCCCGTGCGTCTCCAACAATCTGCATGCAATGATTCTGAATTTCTGATGCTAGGAGCTAATGAGGCAAATGAGCTATATATGTATCATTCTATCCTACTCATGGAGTAGCATGTAGCATCAGATCAGCGGCAGCAGCAAGATGATAGATACATAGCAATAGCATGTGCGATTAGCACATGTAAATGAATATATTTTGGGGGACTAGGTGTATGATGTTGCTCGTTTAATTCTTCTACAAGTAAAAGGTAACATATAACATGAAACTGAAATATCCCTAATTAAGGATGATCAATTTTTTTTTTCTGTTGGTTATTCCGTGCAAGCCACCTGCTTTTCTTGTTTATATAAGCACGAGGTTGGTCTTTAGTTCCATTGCAGTCTCCAAGTCCATATATTACCTAATTGACAAATATTGCAAAGACTATCCTTTTGAGTCCATAAACATGATATTAGTGAGTTCAGCTATTCTGTTCCAAAAGTCCGACGACTTGTTACTCACTCATACTATCTGAATTCTACTTTATCTCATCCGGTTCTTGCTTAGCTTGGAACAGATTAGAGAAATAACCAACGACAGATTTAGAAGCTGACGTTTCACACCATCCTTGAAAATCTCAAGTCGCTTCATCCAAATAATATGCTTTGTCCTTTCAACTAACTAACTGTTAGATCGATTCTCAATTAGAAATATTTGACCTTGTTCAATTTTTTCCTTGATGTTCCAGTGTTGTCGATCTTGTTGCAGGACCATGGTAATCTCATCGACCTCTAACGAACTGGGCATCTTTGAGTTTATCTCTTGAGCTCACTGTCAAATAAGGTACTCTAGATGTATTGTTCCTAGCTCTGCTGACATATCAAAGTTTGAATGATTTTTTTTTTTGCACTGTTTAGAGGATTTTTAATTCATTTTTTCAGGTATAGAGATGGGGAAAAACTTTCAATCTGGTTATTCCCAGCTGAGGTAAAGGTCTGTATTGTGGTTCTGTTAGTGGCCGATCTGATGCTACCTATGCGAAACTTGATTGCTGCTGCTTGCGTATTTAGTGTTGTTGTTGCCTTTGTGTTTGATCTCCTGCACGCTGTGTGTGTGTTCATATGCTCCTACACTATGTGTGTGTGTGTTCATATGAATCATACTATCGTTCCTCCTGTACAAGGCAGGATCCTTGGTACATGTACTATTGCCAGTGTGTTCATATGATTGTTCCACCTGTACAAGGCTGCACTATTTGAAAAACTGATGGTCTAATACATCCTGTGAAACTGCTAGCTATGGTGCTCAAATAAATGTGTATGTTGTGTATATTTCAGACACTGCATATTTAGTATTTACACACTGATGGTTATTTTATAACTGTTATTGTAATTCTTGGTAAGTGAAGGAAACTAGCAGTGCCAGGTAATATTGTTACTAGTTATGTAAAATGCTATAGCTAGGCATGACAAATTACAAACTAAACTTCTCTGTCCACTGAGTAGTACTAAATGGTTGTACTTATGCATAGTTATTTCAGAAGTTATAATGTTTTTGAACTAGCATAAGTAGATGGAATATACTTCTAGCATGAAATATGTTGGATGACCGGGTTTCCATGGCAATCAATAGGCTGCCAACAAATTATGTGAAACTCTACATATTTTCAATTCTAGTTTCATGTTTATCACTGAGTGTGGCACCTATATGCAGCCACAAGAAACCCTGAATATTGCTCTGCATTTTTTTACCATTTTGTACCATAGGACACTACTGCTCAACTGTTTCATGGTCACTGGATTTTTTTTTCAAGCTAAATAGAAACAGGGTTGCCTGATTTCTAACAGATTGCAATTGAATCATTGGTACACCTAAAATGCTGATCCCAACCAAGAACCGAATATTCAAGTATCACTGCACACTTACGTTGTCATCCTTTTAATCTGAAATATGGTAATTTACTTTAATATGTAGAAGATTGAAAGTTGAAAGTAGTGCAACAATTTTGTAACTTACCTTATTTTCAGAACTGATTGTTTCCTTTTAATTTACCTTATTTGAATGCAAATAAGATTGCATTTGGCTGATAACATTCTAAAAAGATTGTTTCCACATTTGGTCTATTCATGTTCTGTTGTTGTAATTTGCTACAACCTGTCCATTTACTTCTACCTCTCTCTAGCACACATCTTGTTGTCTATATTCTTTAAAATACATCTTGTGTGATATTTGCACCTCACTTTAATGCAATAAGTATGAACTAATGATGGCTCATTGTTGTTTCAGTCCAACATGGAAACTTTGAGGGCAGCACCTGTTGTTGAAGGTGAGACAGGAGTATCCAGTGTGCAGGTTGTGTCCCAGGTGCTCTCCAAGAATAGCTCAAACATTTTTGCTAAAGAATGTTGACATCAAACTAGTGGCATCATCGAACTCAGCA
>CM041630.1:20731702-20755681 GCA_023333625.1 Bothriochloa decipiens
TATATTATATTATATTATATTATATTATATTATATTATATTATATTAAAAGACATATTTTTTGGGATGTTTTAAAGCGTTACCATATAACGTGTCTATACTACTAGACACAAAATATAGATGTATGTACCAAATCGTTTCTATAACTATTGATACGCACTATAACGTTACTATACAACGTATCGATTTACGTAGACACGCAATAAAGACGTGGCAACAATATTGTTTCTATTTTTGTTGATACGTGTTTAGGCGTTACTATAAAACATGTCATATGTCATATCACCACTCCACGTTAGCTGCCACATCATCTCTCCACGTCAGCTACCACGTCACCATTCCACGTCACTTGCCACGTCATCTTTCACGTCACACACTACACCATCTCTATATTGCTTAATGCGTAATAAAATGTCACTACAAAATGTGACTATAGTAGTAGACACGAATTGTAAATGTACCTGCAATATTGTCTCTACAGTTTTTCAAACGTTATGAAATGTTTCTATTAAGCATAATTACACTAATAGACACGTGTTATATGCGTATCTATAAAAGCGTATCAATGTGTTTAGACATGTATCTGACATGTCTATGAAACGTCTTTTCATTTATAGATACACTTATGAAAATCGTCTCTACGGTGTCAGACACGGTCCATGCGAAGACGCTTCTAATACGCTTTTGTAAAGCATGTCTATAACCCCATAGAGACGAGTAAAAACGTATCTAGTGTCTAAAAATAGCGTAGCTATAGGGGGGTATTCTAGTAGTGTGATCTAGATCAGTCACTTGCTTTAAATCTACACACAGACGAAGCAGAACAGTAGTGTGCTGTTACGAAAGGTCTTAAAGTAATAGTAAAACGGAAGAAACATTAGATCGCTGCAATAAAATGAAAAACATTGAGCTTGTGCATCGCTACTACATAAAAGAAATCAGACTGGATCCTCTCGTGTAATGGTGGTGCGGCAGTATGCAGCGGACAATAGTTATAAAGGCACGCACCCACCTGTTGTCCTTGAAATGTTACTGCACATGATATATAGTCACTTGCTCATGGCTCCATCTGGCAAGATTGAGCATTTGTGATGGCGAGGAAAATAAAGACTTAGGTCATGAAATAGACCACTCGAGCGAATTCGTTGATCATGCTGGTGCAACAATTGGATGGCTGTGGGCGTGGGATGCATGAGGAGAGCCGCGAGTATTATATCTAGAGCTCGTCCAACATCATCTGTTGGTAATGCATGTCAAACAGAGTTCGACATCACACTTTTGACCCTTCCGTGCTCACACGTGCTAAGGACTTCACTCTACAGTCTAGACATGTACATGCGCACCGGCTTCTTAGTCCAATTATTGCCTTGTCATCTGGGGCTGATGCACTGTAGCAATGAGAATTGCTTCGACAGTGGGCACCACAGTCTCATTGCTACCTCCCCAGGTTGTCACTTCTTGCTCCCTAGATGGATGTGATGTCCTCATACTTTTTTTTAGGAATCCGCTATTGATCGATTGTTGCTGCTGCCCATTGTCCTATTTGTGAAGAACGGCACTGGCACGATTTGCATTATGTTAATTCAGACATGAACATAGACAGTATGTATGGACGAAGAATTCCACATGTATTAGAAGTGACCATCTTTCGATATTTTTGGCCTGGTCACAGCAAAATGAGTCATATATCATATTGTGCTCAAGAATTCACCTTCCATGACATTTCAATATTTGAGTTGGCATGAATTTGACCTTGAGATTGCAGCAAACAATACAGAAAAATAGTTATATGAGTTTTTTTGAGACTAATGGAGTGAAAATTGATGGACCACCTGATTGTTTATCAACTAAAAATATATTTTATTGAAAAACAATATATTATGTTCCAATTTGTTATGCTGTAGGTTAGGGTTTAATGTTTATGTTGTTCCTTCACCTAGTTCAGTGTTACCATCTCCAATAGTTTTCCTTTTTACCTGGTGCATTACCTGTACATGTAGTCACCATGGTTGTAGGAGTGGCATATGGCTTATGATCCACGAACATATCCTGGCGCACTCATGATCTCATGATTTGTTCACATTTTGCAATGTGATCTTCTTAAGCAACTTCCTGTTAGACAGTGATGACAGCTATTATTTCTTTTGAAGGGATACTGAGAGCTATTATTATATTACTAGTAGTGTAATGTTCCCTTTCCTCCCAAAATAATTAGTCATGCGAAATATATTATTTGACGAGGCCTTTGAATTTATGATGTCCAATCACCAATCCGATCAATGGATCAAGAAGTCAAATGTGTGATCTACTGAAAGTGCTTGGTCAACGCTCACTAAAATTACTTAATTCGTCTCAAAACCATATTTTTATTCGGTTTTTATTGCTGGGTTTTCAGTTTTTCACCCATTTTCAGAGGTGAGCCTCTTAACAGTCTAGCCTCAGTTATCTGATTTATAGATGCAGTAGTGTATTGGGTGCCTCTCTGTCACAAAGCTTTTTTTTCTCTGGCAGATTTTGTAGTAAATGCATTAGATAGGAGCACCATACCGTAGAAACTTGTAGCAGAGATGCAGAGGCCTCTGGTGAACGAGCGAGCGATCATATAAGAATGGTTAGTCCTTCTCAACTGGTGCCGTTTCTTGATCCTCTGTTGTTGACGTCCACACTGTAGACCTTATAATAGAAGAACATCCATGCCAAAAAAAAAAAAAAAAATACGACATGAGGAAGAGATTGGGAGATTAGGTCGGGAGATTAGTAAAACACTGGACTTACTACGGCCCGTGTTCTCAGATTCTCAAAACAATCTTGTGCAGTCAATTCGAGCAACAGAGTAGCGAGTGACTCCTTTACTGCAGTGAGACCGAGGATCAGTGCGGCGGCATCACCGCAGGTAGCTGGCACAAGACGGGAGAAATGTCTGAGATTTCAGTTAGTGCCCAAGGCGGTATTGGCAGGATCAAGCGTGCCCTGACTGCAGAGAGCTGTGCATCTTGAAGTCGCTGCTGTCTGGCGTCGGCATGCTCCGTCTACCTGCCTGCCGGCGCTGATGGGAATGTTGATTGCGGCCATGGCAGGTGGTCGGACCTCGACCTCGGTGAAGCAAGAAGAGGCAGGAGAGGATTGGGGCAATGAAGCATCTAAAATCACTTGTTTTTTTTTTGACCGAAAATACTATGGGGGGAGGTCCCCACAGTGTTCAAAATTTCATTTAAAATAGAGAAAGAGTTTATACATACATGGAGTTAACTAAAAGCATCAAGCCAAACATAAAAAGGTGACCTTTTCGACAACCTAAGACAGCTATATGGGTAGACCCTTTCGACAAAGATGCACCTTACTTAAATTAGAAGGGCACAGGCTGACGTACAGCGGTACAGATCTGTTTAAATTAGTTTAAACCGATCACTTCCTGCCCTCCGGGTTTGCAGAGAAGCACCAATTTTCGGGGTTCAGGTGTTCCGATGGAAGTACACCAGCCACTTACCTTTCTCACGATCATTTAAGGCACAGCACAGTCCTTGAAAAGGTGGTACTCTGTTTCTAGGTTTGTTCAACACTGGGCACATAAATATTCATGGCAATCCACGCTGTTGCAAGCGATTTGAGTAACGTATGTATTATGTGGAGAAATTTTCTTCCTATGCCCATTCATTTTTGCTAGATATAGTGATATCTCTTCAGTACATTCAAATGTCAGGGACATCAAATTTTGTGTACATCCATCAGTTCCTTTATTACCCTGACTTTCATATATCAGTGAAACAAACGCAAAATTTATTGATTTCTTTAGTGCTATCATCAACTATGGAGGTTAATAGGAAGTTAGAACTATAGAGACACACGTTAGAGTCGAAAGGGTTTAGACTTAGTAGGACCAAGACCGAGTACATGAGGTGCGATTTCAGCGCGACTAGGAATGAGGAGGGAGATGTTAGCATCGATGAGCAAGTGGTGGCCAAGAAGGATACTTTTCGGTATTTAGGATCGATGCTACAAAAGGATGGTGACATTGATGAAGATGTTAGGCATAGAATTTCAACCGGTTGGTTGAAATGGCGTCAAGCTTCAGGCGTCCTCTGCGACAGAAGGGTGCCTCAGAAGTTAAAAGGTAAGTTTTATAGGACAGCGATTCGTCCGGCGATGTTATACGGTGCTGAATGTTGGCCTACAAAAAGACGATATATCCAGCAATTGAGTGTAGCAGAGATGCGTATGTTACGATGGTGTTGTGGACATACAAGGAGGGATAGAGTCTAGAACGACGATATTCGGGATAGGGTTCGGGTGGCACCAATTGAGAAAAAATTGATTCAACACCGGTTAAGATGGTTTGGCCATGTCCAACGTAGGCCTCCTGAGGCACCGGTGCGTAGTGGGGTTCTAAAGTGGGTCGACAATGTAAAGAGAGGTAGAGGTCGACCTAAACTGACTTGGGACGAGTCGATTAAGAGAGACCTTAAGGAGTGGAATATCTCTAAGGATTTAGCTATGGATAGGAGTGCTTGGAGACTAGCAATTAACGTGTCTGAACCGTAATCTTTTTCTTATACCAGTGTTCTTTGTTTTCATGCCTTTTTTGGGTTTCATCTCTGGCCTACCTCAACTTGCTTGAGATAAAAAGCTATGTTGTTGTTGTTGTTGTAGTGCTATCATCAACTAGAGTGGTTTACATGTTGCGACAATTGACGGTTGAACGAATAATATAGGATCTGTAATAAATGACATGTAGCCATGTTCTAGGGACCAACTGGACACTATATATATGTATGATATATAGTCAATGCCCTGCATATAGAACAAAACGTGATATATGTAGGCACTTCCATACTTGAGATTTCACGTGATATTCACTTTATAAGTAGTGATGCCATGCCCAGTGAAATTATAGGATCCTATGAGAGTGGGAGGCACAAAAATAGCCTCTAAGACGTGAGATGTTGGCACTCAAGTGCTTGAATAGAGGATTGGAGACGAACTGTACTTTGCGTAATTCTGTTTCGGCTTCCGTCTAGCGCAACGGCTGATGCCGATTTCATCTGTGTAAGAAATATCTCAAGCGAAATGGTACTACACATGGGCCAGATCCTAATTTAGACCAACCATGTGCAGGCCTCGGTACGGGTTGATGTGTTTGAAAGCCTCCAGGGTCAAAAGAACAACACACCATGACAATCTTATTGACGTTCCTAAGGTTTTCCTTTGAATCAAATATTTTTTTTGAACCTGACCAGCATAGTACATTTGCTATTATACTATACAAAAAGCTTGATCACAGTATATTGGTTAACTGAATTCCTTGGCAGCACTTCGGGAAATAACCAATTTAAATACGGCATTTTCATCCCCAATAATCAAATCAAGCTATTGTTCTATTGTATAATCAGTACTGTTCGTAAGCTGATTTTGCAAGATCATAAAATTGATCTATAATAAAGAGTGATCAGAGATGCCATAATTGGTGAATAGAACACCAAGAGAAAGATAACATCAGCTCAATGAAAATCATTTGTAATTGTAGACATCAATTTGCAATTTTGAATACAAAATTACATTCTATTGATATAATTTTAAAAGACAAACTTGTTTGGTGGGAAACGTGTTGTTATGAACATCATGTTTATTGTTGTTTGATTATGGAATCGAGTCATGTGGCTTCAGTTCAGCTTTTATAACTGTGTCCACCGAACTCATAGAAACTAACAGAACCCTTTAGTTTGGTGCTGTTAAATACTGTGATTTTGTGCTGTATCTATTTTTTTGAAACTAAACAGCAACAGAAACCTTTTACGTCAGTAACTGTACTTACATGCAGCTTAGTCCCTGTTTAACAATGGCCAGATTATATAATCTGAATGGTCGCTAAACACGATAGATAAAAGAGGGGACACTATCGGATTCGTGGTCTTTATCGAGTCCCGAAAGCACTCGACAAAGCCTGCTGCGCACTCGGCAAAGGCTTTCCTGAGTGCCACACTCGGCAAAAACCAGTCGGCAAAAAATTTGAAGGCAAGAGTTCTTTGCCGAGTGCCAAGTTATCACTCAGCAAAGATTTTCTGAAAAAGTAAAAAAAAAAGGAAGGGCAGCGAAGCCCATCTGTAGGGCCCGCCGAGCCCACCAGCCAGTGAGCCTCGTCGTGCCGGCGCCCCGAGCTCTGCTGCCCGCCATGGCCGCCCTGCCCCGATCCGTCCATCATCATGCTAGTGCGAGCGGAGGAGGCCGCCGGTGGAGGTCCGCTGTCGCGGGCGAGCGCAGGAGGCCGCTGGTGAAGGTCCGCCGTCGCGGGAGTCCTCCTAGCCACCGCGCCAACAGGTAGGGCATGGTGCTCATATGTCACGCACAAAAGTTTGAGCTCCGCCACCGTGACGCCGGCGTAGCATGAGCGGGGGTCACCGGGGTTGCGCCACCTCCGCCACATCCTTGCTCCGCCACGGAGCCGCCTGCCGGGGATGAGGGAGAGAGACGGAGTGGGTGGGGGTGGGGGTGGGGATGATGGAGAGTGGCGGCCGATACGGGGGTGGGAGGGGGGGGGGGGTTAGGGTTTAGGGTTATTTATATATGGGATGGGGAGCGGGCTGCTGGGCCTATTGGGACGACTACTTTGCCGAGTAGCCGAGTTATGGCACTCGACAAACCATTTTTTTATTTTTTTTATTTTTTTTATTTTTTAAATCTTTCAAATTGAAAAGCATGAGAAGATGAACTCAAATCAAAAAATTTGAACTATAAAGTTTCGTAACTTTTCAAGATCTACAAAGTATATTTTGGGTATTTTTTCATCTGAGGTCGAATTTTAAACTTTTAAAATTCAAATAATTTTTGCATGACAAGGTGAACTCAAATGAAAAAAATTTCAACTACAATATTCTATAAATTCTCAAGATCTACAAAATTTATTTTAGTTATTTGGTCATTTATTTATTCAACGTGGTGGTTCTTATATTGTTCACAAATCTTATATCTCTCTCGTTGTTTCATAAAATTTAGAGAGAAATATAGATTTTGTGAATAAATTTACTATCGATTTGTCAAATGAAAAAACAACCAAAATATACTTTATACGTCTTAAGAAGTTATATAATTTTGTAGTAGAAATCTTTTTTATTTGAGTTGGTTTAGTGCTTTAAAATATATGTTTAAAAACCTATTTGCCGAGTGCAAAACTGGGCACTCGGTAAAGGTGGCTTTGCCGAGTGCCCTGATATTTTGCGCTTGGCAAAGTTCCAGACACTTGGCAAAGCCTGGATTTCCGGTTGTGGGACCTATATAATCTCAATATAGGTTGCCATAGGTGCAGATTATAAGATTATATAGTCATCCAAAACTGTAAATATATCATCTACATGGTAGGCTAGTAATACACCATCTCGCACGAGTATAGCTCTGTTTTCTCGTCTCTGCTGCCAAAGCACTAATTTGTTGTGTGATATAATTTACCAAAAAGGAATCTTGCCACACATTAAGTTGGCAACCAAATAGCATTCAGAATTATTGATGAAACATGCCCTTATTCCCCTCTACGTCTTGGGTTGATTTGTGATTTTGTTTTTAAAAAGTGCCATATTTGGTCAGATGATCTGGTACTGTCAGGGCAAGGATGATAGAGAAACATGGTAACTAAGAACCCATTGGCGAGCTCGATCAAGGTCATACTGCAGACTGCAACCTATGGGCCAAGGTTGCACCACACAACTTAGGATCACAGCGCCGATCACTATTTATGTGGAACTCTGATGTCTCTCGCTGATAGCTTTGACCTTGTTATAGCATAGGGCCGAATTTAGTTCCCCAATTTAGTGTTCAGATTCACTATAAAAATAAGATTCCTCATTACATCAAAATACCGGCACAAGCATGGAGTACTAAATATAAATGAAATTAAAAACTAATTACATAGCTTGGTTGTACTTTGTGAGACGAACATTTGAGCCCAATTAGTCAATGTTTGGACAATTTTTATCAAATATAAATGAAATACTACATTGCGTTACAGTGCCAGAACATCAATTTTGCACAACCCATTTGGAGAACTAAACAAGGCCTAGGTGAACATAGGATCACTTGAGAGGACACTTAGTTTTCACAGGAACTGGAGGAACTACAATGTGGCATTGATGGCCTCACTTTGTGGCAAAATATATGTCACGTTTATGATCTTTTGATGCAAGCAATGCAAGTGGCTCAGCGTGCATCGTGAGTTCCGTGATCATCTCCTCATCAAATACCGAACATAGAATTCATTGAAAATATTAGCACAAACACCCCTTTGGGTGCTAGTTATTTGGTATAGTCACTGTCAACTTCCTACAACTGATGGATTATTATATACGCAAGAAAGGCATATATAGCCTTCTAGATGCCCCCACTATAGATATGATATACAGTCTCCACTTCGGGATATACATAAACTCAGGCTTGGAAACAAATAAACATTCCAACTTATTAGGTGATGCTCGCAACCAAAATAGGACCATATGGGTGTGGGATGCATCGGAGTTCTAGTGATGCATGTTGTATTGGGCCATGTGGGATGAGTGTTTACATCAAAAAAACTTGGACTGGCTACGATGTGTGAATATCCACAAAAGTACTTGCCCGGTGACAACAGCAATCAAATTCACATTTTCAATTTGGGTAATAATGTTAGCCTTCACTTGGCTCATGCATAATGTAACGAGATGGGAATAATATTTGTCGAGTGAGTTGTCAACATTTTAGACAACGATGATACTATACAAAAACATCCACTACCTTGCTTATGCATGTCCATGTTTACAACATTTATTGCAGCTTGGGATTAGAGGTTGCTTGTATAGAACTCTCATAAAGCAACTCAACCAGATCAAAGTATATTTCCCCCTATCCCTAAACTTTTGCATTACAGGAGACTAGGTTGGTGCAGAAGATATCCTATAGGATCTCCTTTCCCTATAATTTTTGAGAGATATCTCAAAGACACAAAGGGGTTGCCTACAACCATGCATGTACCTCATGTCATCATCCGTGGGCACGCCTTGTGTACCTGGCAGATGCTCGCGGCACGTTGCACCTCCATGGATGTGCCATATCTTTGGAGCTGAAGCGAGAAATGGCATTGGAGTACAGTCATCGAGTCATTGGACATAATAATGACAGGCGTGCAGCTAGCCGTTCACCATTTCCGATGCCAACGAGGCTGCCCGCAAACTGCTTGAGGAAACGGCACAAACAGGAATAGAAGAAGAGCAAGTATTGGAGACAAGCTTTAGGAAATCTGCTGTCCAATCTTATATTGTAACATAATTTTGGGAGACTCTGCTTATGTATCATACAGGAGATGCATTATATAATATCCTCGTTACTTTTAACTCTTGTTACTTTATTTAATTAATTCGAGAAGGGGCAACCCCTGCTGGTTTCCTCAAACAATGTAAGAAGAATCGATGCAGGAATAAAAAATTAAAAGACTTAGCTTCTAATCATTTTATTGATGGGTGTAGATCTTAGTTCAATATTTATTTGCTCATCCATTTAACTGAAATAATGATCACGTGCTGCTGCAGAGGCTGAGTTTTCTTTTCATTTTCTAAAAGAAAAGTCTGATACATCAGACTGCATATCAATGCAACAATCCTAACTCTTTAAGGTAGCTGAACATACATAATTTCACTTTTAAAACATACAGTCAGCATATATATAAGCCTATTGTTGGAGTTGCTGAGAAACAACGAGTAGAAGGGCACAGAAGTCGAGAACACCTTTATCTGATAGAGGAAACAAACTACTGGAGCAGGTGATCATGCTCTCTGCTAGCAAATGGCGCCGTGTTAGAGGCCATTCTTGGTCTGCCTAATGATATATGGGCGTAGGATGCATCAGGATATACAGTAGCTAGTGCCTATTCTAATTTTACGATGGTGTTGTGGAGCAATTGAGTGTAGCAGAGAGGTGTATGTTACGATGGTGTTGTGGGCACATAAAGAGGGATAGAGTCTGGAACGACGATATTCGGGATAGGGTTAGGGTGGCACCAATTGAGGAAAAATTGATTCAACACCAGTTGAGATGGTTTGGCCATGTCCAACGGAGGCCTCCTGAGGCACTGGTGCGTAGTGGGGTTCTAAAACGGGTCGATAATGTAAAGAGAGGTAGAGGTCGACCTAAACTGACTTGGGACGAGTCAGTTAAGAGAGACCTTAAGGAGTGGAATATCCCTAAGAATTTAGCTATGGATAGGAGCGCTTGGAGACTAGCAATTAACGTGCTTGAACCATAATCTTTTTCTTGTACCATTTATGTGTTCTTTATTTTTATGTCTCTTTTAGGTTTCATCTCTAGCCTACCCTAATTTGTTTGGGACAAAAGGCTATGTTGTTGTTGTTGTTATTGTTGTAGTGCCTACTCTAATTTTCTGTGTCGTGCCCTCAATTGCAGTAAGTCATGCTGTCGTCTTGCTCATGGAACCCTCAACATGCATGCTGCCAGATCAGGGGCCGAGCTTGAATGGCAGGTGCGTCCTGGCATACCCTTTGCGAGCCAGCAACTTTGTGGAGCCTGGGCAGGACACACTACCATGTTATCAGCTACAGGCAACAGCACGCTCCAGGATCTTCTCTATTCTTTCTGCATACTGGTATATATAGAACTTGAGGATTAGTTGCAAGCAGCAGGTGAGTCCAGGCAGTGGATATCTATAAAAAGGAAAAAAAAAAAACTGGAGAAGTTTTGTTTTTGACAACAGAGAACTGGAGAAGTTGAACTGTCGATATATAGCTGCTTTGCGATCGTGATGGCCTTTCAATCTCTGCTAGCCAGTTGCCTGCTGGTATGAACTTTCCGAAACTAGTTTAATTCTCTGCGCGTTGCTGCAAGAATTGATAGAGCATTTTTAGTAGAGCATTGGCCGATGAAGCTTAATATTGATGATGTAGCTTATCTGTTGAAGAGCATGTTGTACACCTATAGATTGCCAAGCTTCCCTTCGGAAATAAAAAAAGGAAGCTTTGTCTAATTTGTCAGTCTTAGAATGTTCCTATACACTCTTCTGTTGAGTAACCACATTGTTCTTGTGTGACTGATCTCAGGCACCAAGTCGGTATTCTCTGTTACTTCAACACACTTGTCCTCAAATAATGTAACGTAAACAAAGCAGAACCTTACATTTGATAAAGAAACTAATCTAAGACTGAGATAGGTAGTAAATGTGCGTGGATGGCGACGGCCACAACCATACCCTGAATCCTGATTGGCCAGTTCTTGATTACGACAGAGCTGATGATCACGCATGGCGGCGGCCAGACCCCTACCCCTGAATCCTGATCGGCTGGTTTTTCTTTACGAGAAAGCTGATGATCAACTAATTTTGGTTAATTAAGTGAAGCATAAGCGATATGAACTAACCAAACTGTCTTGAAGCTGCCGATATCCTGCACCTACTTATATGGGTTGGAGGAAGGAACGCATGCACATTTTACACCTCAGGTCATTATGGCCTGGTTTATTAGTAAATTATGAGCACCATGCACTACCTGTTGGAAGATGAAACAAAGAGTCCACTACTCCAGATTATTTCATCACTGTCGGCCTCATCAGTACCGGAAATTGGTGACCGGCAGTGATGAGTCTTCACTGCCGGTGCAACTCCCTGACAGATAAGACTTGCGTCAGGGAGCGCAGGAACTGGCAGTGATGATTCAAATTACTGCCGGCTCGAGACACGAGCCGGTAGTGATGTCTCAAACCCACATAACTACCGGCTCGTGGCATAAGCCGACAGTGAATGTGCCTCAACACTGCCGACTCTTGGCTTGGTCCGGCAGTGATAGTCTAACACCACAAAAAGGCTTGTACCGTCCTCTCCTTCTTCCTCACTCTATTCCAGAGAACACAGGAGCTCTCACGGGCCATTTTTTTCATTGTTGTGGCTGCTGAAAACCGTGAGCTAAAACTTGGATTTTGAAGAATGGCTTGATCCTTTTGCTTCAAGGTTAGTCACAAGTATCCACTCCTTTGATTTTCTTGCTTAATTACCATTGACTTGATATGATTGTCATTCTTGTTCTTCCTCCATCCTAGAGAGCAATTTCGGTGGAGACTTTGTGCAAGGCTTCCAAGCACTTTGTGGGGAATCCATTATCCAAGAAGCTAGGTTGGTGTCTAAATATCATCACCTAGTTTGAAATCTTAGGACAATTTATGGTTTGATCAAGATGATTGTTACTATGTGATGCTCGAATTAGTTCATGTTAGGAGTAGAGTAGATTACTTACAATGTTATTAGGTGTTGACACATTGTTTGGAGCTACAATGGTATTCTTGATCAAGTCTCCAATTTAATTTTTGATATAAATTATTTAAGTATAACAGTGTCTCCAATTTTAGTTCCATTGAGCAGAATAATGTTTTTATTAGTTAATAATAATTTTATTTGCATGGGGCTATTAGTGGACACATTTTTTGGAACTACATTGGTTTATATGGTTTTCAATTTATATATGTCTAAGCTAGCTAGGCATTTCAATTTTTTCATAATTAATGTATAATATTGCACATGAAGTTAATCCACTGCCTATTAATTTCTCTATAATTCTTTTGAGCAGAGATGGATCGAGAATGGAAAATCGGTCTCGAACGGACATCCTTTTCATAAAAGGTATCCAAACATTTGTCGATGCTGCAAAAATTCATGCTGGGGCTGGCAACATGATCTGCTGCCCATGCAAAGATTGCAACAATGAGAGACAGGTTTTGAATCCCGAGACTATCCGAACACACTTGTTTAGTAGGGGTTTCATGCCAAACTACATTGTATGAGATCAGCATGGGGAGGGAAACAATGATGATGTGGACATGCCTAATGATGATGTGGACAAGCCTAATGATGATGTGGACATGTCTGACATGCACCGCCACTATGATGACGAGGATCCCATTGTCAACACAGAACCTATGACTGCCGTTAATGATGTGTTTAGGAATATGCTAGCGGATGACACCAAGGAAGATGGCATTGATTTGATGTTACGTAATGTAGATACCAGGTTTCTTAGTGATAGACAGGTGAAAAAGCTAGAAAAAATGAGAGAAGACAGCAAGACACCATTGTTCAAGGATTGTCCTATGAACAAATTGGAAGCCATCATCATGCTTTTAGAGTTCAAATCTACATACGGATTGAGTGACACAGGCTTCGATGATCTGTTAGCTAAATTATCGAAAATTCTCCCAACACCAAGTGAGCTACCAGAAAAGACTTACCAGGCCAAGCAAATGATCTACCCCCTTGGCCTCGAGGTTGAAAAAATCCACACGTGTACCAATGATTGCATATTGTACCCTAGTGAAAAATACAAAGACCTAGATAAGTGCCCCCAGTGTGGAGCTCCTCGGTATGAGGAAGGGCTGTCAAGGTTTGTTGGTACTTCCCTATAGCTCCACGGGTGCGCAAGCTATTCACATGTGTGAAGACAGCCAAGCTGCTACGCTGGCATAGCGAAGAGCGTAAGAAAGGCAACATGATGAGGCACCTTGCCGATGGGCGTGACTGGAGGACAGTGAAAACCATGTTCTACAAGGACATCGGTGATGATGTAAGGCACCTTTGGGTTGGTTTGAGCATGGACGGGATGAATCTTTTTGACCAGGTTAGAAGCAAACATAGCACGTGGCTAGTGACACTCTGCATATACAACCTTCTGCCCCATCTCGTTATGAAGCGTTCCTACATCCAGATGCCACTACTGATCCAAGGCCCAAAACAACCCGGGAATGACATCGACACATTCCTAGAACCAGTTATCGATGAACTGGTGGAGCTGTTTGAAAAAGGTGTAGAGAATGTTTGGGACGAGTACAAAAAGGAACAAATCACTGTCAAGGTGGTACTTATCGCTACAATTACCGACCTTCCAGGGAGAGGTTTGTTGTCTGGAGAGAAGACAAAAGGCTATCAGCAATACGTGGAGTGCCTAGACGAAACGAATTTGGTACAGCTGCCCAATAACTCAAAAATTGTTGTTATGGGGCACCGTAAGTTCCTGCCGATGATAGACAGATATCGTAAAGACAATAAATTTTGATGGGAAAGTTATCAAACACAGGCCCCCTAAGTATTGAGATGGGAAAGAGATACTTCAAGAACTTAACAAACTGGACGTTGACCTTGGCAAGGGGGCCGGGGCTAAACCAGCACCTGAAGGGAGCATCTGGAAGAAAAATTAGTATTTTAGAAACTACCTTACTGGCCAGTCTTGTCTGTACGCCACTGTCTTGATCCTATGCACATTACTAAAAATGTGTGCTTTAACACGCTACACACCTTGATGAGCACCGGGGGACAATGGCGGAGTCATACGCCACATGCAAGGACATGCAGTTCTTGGGAATCAGGCTAGAGCTGCATCCTGTGGAGCTAGAAAATGGCCAGTACGAACTTCCAGTTGCATCATGGACACTGAGCAAGAAGGAGCAGGATATGTTCATTTCTTTCTTCAATGACCTCAAAGTCCCGACGGGCTACTGCGTAAACCCAAATAGGCTGTGAACAAGAGAGAACACAAGTTCAACTATGGAACTATGAAGGCCCATGACTGTCATGTCATTATGACTCAGCTTCTCCCAGCTGGCCTATGTGGTATCCTACCACCAAATGTCCGCACCGCAATCATAAAGCTATGCTCATTCATGAACGCGATCTCAAAAAAGGTCATTGATACGAGCATGCTAGACCAGTTACAGGAGGACATAGCCGAAGGTCTCTCTAGTTTAGATATGCATTTCCCACCTACTTATTTGGATATATAAGTCCATCTTCTCATTCATCTTGTTGACCAAATAAAAACACTTGGGCCAATGTACCTGCATCAGATGTTCCCTTTCGAAAGGTTGATGAAAGTTTTCAGGAGATATGTTAGGAACAGATTCAGACCAGAAGGGGGCATGGTTGAGAGATGGTCAATGGGGGAAGCCATCGAGTTCTGCACATATTATATTGACATCAACAAGGTAGGAATTCTAGAGTCCTGTCACCAAGGGAGACTAGGTGGCAAAGGAACACTAGGAAGGAAAATTTGTACAGTAAAAGACGGTGTGGCTTGGACACAAGCTCAATTTGCTGTTCTACTACAAGCCAGGGAGGTGATGCCATACATTGAAGAACACTGTCAAGAGTTGGTAAATCAGCATCCGCACAAGTTACAGCCTTGGCATCATAAAAAACATAAAGCAGAATTTGTTGACTGGTTGTGACACCGCTTGGTTGACGAAACATTGGGTAATCAACTCGATAATTAGCCAAGGGGCCTACGAGTACATTTTCTAAGTACCAAGGGTATGAGATTAATGGATTCACAATTTTCATGAAAAAGCAAGATGAAAAGAGTGCAAAATAGAACAGTGGTGTTCGTTTTAGTGCTGAAGACGAAGACGGCAATGTCACTCAGACGTACTATGGTTTCATAGAGGAGATATGGGAGCTAACGTATGGCTACATGGCGGTAGCCCTTTTTCGCTGCCAGTGGGTTAAACTTGACGAAATCAATACCAACAACGAAGGGTTCACTATAGTTGACCTAAAAAAGACCGCATACAGAGACGACTACCTTTGTCCTAGCAAAAGATATTATGCAGGTCTTCTACGCAAGTGACAACATTAACAATGCTAGAAGTGTAGTCTTTGAACGCAAAAGAAAGATTGTTGGTGTCGATGGAGTGACGGATGAAGAAGACTATAGGGGCTATCACGAAAAGCCTGCATTTGGGACTAACATAGCCCTTCCTATCATTAAAGAGGGTGATGAACCAGCTTACATAAGGCGCGATCACAATGAGGCCCTCATTGTTGATAGGCCAAAGGATATTTAGAATATTGTTAACTATGTAATCAATATTCGGATGCTGTTCGCAAACTATGTACTCTATTTAATATTATTTGGGCACATTTAAATTGTAATATGGTAGATAAAGTTTATCCTTTCTTGATTTGTTGAATTTATTTTTTATTTAATTCAATAATGATAGTGTTGTGGGAGGCGATAAGTAAAATAACTTACCTCAATCTAATGTACGTCTCCAATTATCCCAGCGGTTAACACCGTGCACTCCTGTCCCACAGGCCTATCAATTTTTTCCTTTTACCGTATTTTACATGCCAGAACGGTTTAAATAAAATAAATTTCCCCCTACTACATCCATTCCCCTTGAGCGCAGCGGTTAATCCCGCTTGCTTTGGCCGCCAAGACCTGCGCTCGAGTCCTGGCCGAGCAAAATGTTTTTGTTTTTTAATAAAACAAAATATTCTTAATTGGATTAAAAAATTTATACTAGAGTCTGGCCCGACCAAATATTTTTGTTATTTTTTCTATTAAAAAGCACTGCCCGCCCACCTCAGTTCGAATCCAAGGTGAGCAAGAACAGGAATGGCCGGGGCACACTACCATTGGAGGCCTGCGTCCGCAGTGGGCTCGGCTTTTTAAAAATGCCGTTGGAGGCCCAATACTGCCGGATCTATAAGAGGACCGGCAGTGATGACCATAATCACTACCGGCTCTAGAAAAGGTCCGGCAGTGATTACCATAATTACTGCCGGCTCTTAATAGGGTCCGGCAGTGAAGCTGGGAGATTCCATTTTTTAGCTTTTCACCTTCAAAGTGGAGCGTGTTCCCCTGTCACCACCACAGCAGGAGCACTACTCCCATCTACCACGACAGGGGCTCTATAAAATGGCCCTTCTAGGCCTCTCAAGACATACCTGTGTTTGCGTTGTTTTCCTGCTTATTTCTCGAGCTGATTCTTGATCTGTTAGTACATGGCTTCTCTGTGGGAGAAAGCCCTCCACATACAAATATCATTTGGCATCGTAGTAGTTCACCAAAATGGTGCACACAATAGGTGCTAGAAGAATTCTACTAAAGATGAGCTGAGCCGAATGTTGGGGTCCCCAGCCAGGTTGACAGAGCCATCTGTCGAGTTGAATTCTCTAGGCCGATGTGAATCATGTGCGCTGAGGATAGTACATTCATCACGTGAATGTAACATCTTCCAGAGGCATGTGGCCATTTGAGGTACTATGAGATTCAAGGTGTGCTCTATGCAACTTCCTCGGGCGGTGTTGGTACTATGACGGTAGAAGACCGAGCTTGCAAGTCCTTGCAAGTCAATAGAATCTTCGGGGTAGAAGAAACCCATGCAGTTTTCGCCCCACAACCCAGACCTTCACCATGATAGGGAGGCCATTTACAAGTGCTCATGCATGAGTTTTTACAAAGCCTCCTTGATCATCTCCAATCGGCAGAGCTCATGACCACCTCGGCGCTTCTTCGACAGTAGATTCTAGAAGAAGTCTACTGATGTGGTCAAAATATAATGTGTTTGTACACTTTGATTGTAACATTGACCTATATAGAAAAAGGTCTTTGTTATCGTATGTGTAATTTTAGTTTAAGGTCTTTGTTATCGTATATGTAAATTTCTTTTGTACTCCATCTAAATAATTGAGTAATATATTTATTTAGATATATTTATTTTGATATATTAGAGTAATATATTTATTAGATACTTATAAAGCATAAAATATTATATTTATTGAGATGTAGTACAAGAGACATATATGATAACAAAGACCTTAAAATAAAATTACATATACGATAACAAAGACCTTTTTCTATATTGGTCAATGTTACAATCAATGTGTACAAATACATTAACATTTAACCACCTCAGTAGCATTCTTCTAGCATCACATGAACCTCAGGAACGCCAGGTGGTGACGAGCTAGCTGGTCCGAGATAATCAAGGAGGCTGCAAAAACTCGTGCCTAAGCGCGCTCCGATGAACCTATGCCTCTCTGCTCTCACTATTGGGGGACGTTGAGAACTGCTCGGCGCCATCACCATGCAGCAACCAACACCACACCACTAGCACAGCGACAACCGTGCACAGCCCCGGATGGCACCGTGAACATCATGGCGACCCCAACAGTCGGCATTGCTCTATTTTCAGTAGAATTCTTCTAGTATCTCTATTATGCACCATTTTGGTGGACTAGGACTGGCAAAGATATTTGTATATGTAGGGCTTTCTTCCATAGAGACCCCATTTGAGTGTATTTCTAGATCGTGTAGTGAAATAGTGTGTATGAAATGAGCTAAAGGTGTGTGAAATGAGATAGAGATAGGGGCTCTATTTATAGAGCTGGCCTCAGTGGTGGTTGGTGGCAGCAGTAGTGATGTGCCTGCCTAGGCAGACCATGCATGCATGCGTGGTACATGATTTAACAAAGCATGCCGCATGCTTGCCTGCAAAGACTGTCTAGGTAGGTTCATCACTACCGGCTCATGGAAGGCGCCAACATGATGATGGAGCATCACTGCCGGTGCCTTCCTAGAGCCGATGGTGATGGTACATAATTGTTGCTGGCTCCTTCCTTTAGCTGGTAGTGATGGAACCATTCCTTTATAAATAATGGGGCCAGTCTCATGCGTATTCCACCCACGCACACTGCCTTGCCTTTCTCACATTTCCAATCTCACGTCTTGCCAAATCAACTTTCTCTCTACGTGATTTCTGACAATGGCTCCTGGATATTACTTTGGTATATATATACATATTTCTATACTCTTTTGAATTTTATTATTTAGGTTTATTTTACTTATTACTTGTTAAATTTTATCGATTTGGTTTCAACATAGCACCTCCTCTACCGCCACCACAGGAACCGGGATTCCACCCAGGCGATGAGCCATTTGCTCCAAATATGCCCGTTCCGCAATTCCCTCAGCCAGTTATTGTATTAAAAAATTTCAACATCTTTGGTTTTTTATGCTAATATAAATTAGTATAATTAGTTTAATATGATTTCCTTGCATTTTTTATCGCAGTGGATGGAGCCTGCATAATGGCTACAAGTTGCACTTGACTTGTTCCATGCTGAGGACTTCGAGGCGGTCACGCTCCCTGTTCCCAATGCTCATACCTTGCAGTGTGAAATTAATTTTACCATCCCTTCAAGGAGGCGAGACCCAAATACTCCTGGGCACAATATCCACCGGAGGGGGACACCGGGCATAAATGAGAGGAGTGCCCAGCTATCTGCAGTCGGCTTCTGTTTAGACTCACTTCGACATGTAGGATATAATGTGCCTAATTTTTCATACTACAAGGACATGGCTCTACGTTGCCCTGGTTACACTCCTGTTATATTTAGCGAATGTAGCGCGGCTAGCAACAGTCTTGATGTGGTAAAATCAGCTTATATTAATAATTTTATCATGCATATTATTTATTGTTTACTAACATAATAATATTATCTTTATTTCTGCCACTTGCAGGTTACGCTCCAGGATGTTACCCATTCTTCATGTGGCTTGATGGCCATTCTTAACCAAGCTACAGATTATTTCAACTATGATTGGGATTGGGTTGACACTACTGGCCTAGATACTATTGATGCCAAACAGTTCAGCATAAGGTTCACTCAACATGACAGTAAAGTTTCAGTAGGTTCTATCTACGGTCGACCATTCTCTTTGTCTCACGTGGCCCGAGAGAGTGCACTCATATGGGCACTGCACTATATCGATACTGAGAGGGGATACATGATCCAAGACCAAAACTGGAACATATTTGTAGAAAGGTGGGTCCAAGTGAATGGCCGGATCCTCTGAAGAGAGTGAATCATATGATAGTAATTAGTGTTTAGTTTATTTAGTTTGCAAGGTTAGAGTTTAATTTGGTTTTAATTATAATTTACAATTGTTGTGTGTTTCATTATTTAACTTGAATTCTACAATTCAGTGTCGTATTGGTTTCAACTTTTTCTCAGGCCTTCTCATACCACATATGAAGCATTCACCAACTTTAAGATTTTTCTAAAATGGATTGCTAATTTCTACGGTTCAATTAGATTTCTACGTGACTTCACCAATTAATTATAGGTTGAACTAAGTATACCTCTAAAAAGATCCAGAATGATGCCAAACTTCTATAATAGATCTCTTGTGCCATAGGAGACATGATTCTATGGAGGTTGGCTAAAAATTTTGCCTTTTTAATAATGTAGTTCACCATATTTTGTCTCACTAAGCACAAAGAAAATTATAGTAATTCAAATATTTCTCAGAAAAATCTAATATCTTGTGTGAGATCATAATTTGGGTTCACATTACTACTAAAAAAGTTTCAAGGTATTCTGACATAGGCACTGTCTACATGCTTCACAGAGGTATATGGAGCCTTTACTCGAACCATGACTATACACTTAGGTTCTCAGAGATTCTAGGGTTCATAAACATTCCAGTGTTATATTGGTCTCAAACTTTTTCTCAGGCTTTCTCATGCCATATATGAAGCATTCACCAACTTTGAGATTTTTCTGAAATGGTTTGCTAATTTCCACGGTTTAATTAGATTTCTGCGTGACTTCACCAATTAATTATAGGTTAAACTAAGTCTACCCCTAAAAAGATCCAGAATGGTGTCAAACTTCACACTGGGTCTCTTGTGCCATAGGAGACAGGATTCTATGGAGGTTGGCTAAAAATTTTGCTTTTGTAATTATGTAGTTCACTATATTTTATCTCACTAAGCACAAAGAAAATTATAGTAATTCAAATATTTCTCAGAAAAACCTAATATCTTGTTTGAGATCATAATTTGGGTTCACATTACTACCAAAAAAGTTTCAAGGTATTCTGGCATAGGCTGTGTCTACATGCTTCACAGAGGTATATTATGCAAGTTTTAATATATATATACATATATATATATATTACTACCAGCTTTTGAACTGCCCCTGCAGTGATAGCCATATTTTATTTTATTTAAAAAATCTAAAAATGCTCCGGGCCAAGACTCGAGCGTGAGTTGCGGGGCAAGTGCCAGCGACCTTAACTGCTATGCTAGGAAAGGAGTAGTGTTAGAAAATGTATTTCCCTTGCTTATAACCAAAGGATAGGATAATTTTGAAATAAACAAAAAAGTCTAAAAATTTTGCGCCGCCAAGGAGTTGAGTGCGGGTTGTGGGGGCCAGAGCCAGCAGGCTTAACTACTGCGCTATAGTTGGCATGGATGCGGGATGGGGGTACTTAATTTAGTTAAACCATCCCGCAACCTCCTAATCATTGTCGGGGCTATCCAAGACCCGGTAGTGATAAGGAGGGGGTATATAACAAATCCGGCATCGGGGCCAAAATTTTGAACCCCGAGCACGCCATTCCCCACCATGCCGGAGCACGACGCCGCGCCAACGCACACTCGACGCCATCAGTCGCCGTCCGCTGCCCCCAAACGCCGTCGGCCGCCCCCGCGACGCCATCCGCGGTCCCACTGCTCCGCCGACCCCTATTCCCCAACAGCACAACCGCCACCTCCGTCACCCCCACCCGGTCATCTGCGCCACTGCTCCGGCGCCACCCGATCGTCCGTGCCATTGCTCCGGTGCCATCGCTCCTCTGCAGACGCATTGTCTCCTCTTCTTGCAGGTCACACCATTAGGAGCACATGGACGCAGTCGTCCCCATGTCACGAGGTAGGTGCCTTCTTCCCTGCCCCAACCTATTTGACAAAATGCCGCTAACCATGGCCATCGTCCGCCGTGTCCAGGAGCACCACTAGCAGCTGTTCTCCACCACCACTTCCCCCGCGCCGACTGTTGGCGGTCCTTAGAGCCTATTTTCTACCGCCAATATGTTACTAAAATAAATAGTAGGTACGGCTTTAAACTAACACTTCCACAAGTTTTGGTGTATACTTGACTTGCAGGTGTGACATGTGAAAATGCACAACAACAAGAAAAAAGCGCAAAAGCAGAAAGACGAATTAGGAATGCGTAAACTAGACAAAGAGAGGAGCCCACCTTCAGTGCATACCTGGGCCTGATCGTAACCGTAGGAGAGGTCTAGGCCCAGGGCGGAACTAACCACCCGAAGGCGGTGGCCAGATGGCCCCACCAGCGGGGCGGCCGGTCCCGGGGGCGGCCGTTCCTCCGGTGAGCCCTCTAAGTCCTAGTCTTCTTAGGCGGTGCTTGGGTCGGTTCCCTCAAGGCAGTTTCACCTCCTTCCATACATGGAGACGCCCAAACTGTCCTACTTGGGCTATAATAGAAAGGGAGAGCTCCCCTCTAAGACATACACCATGATTTGGAGCCACTCATCTCACATTCCTCACTTGTACTCTTTAGATTAGTTTTAGTAGTAGTAGAGCAAGGCAAGAGCTAGCAAGGACAGCTTGTCTCCTTGGAAGAAGAAGAACACCTCGGTATGAATACAATGCATTTCTCTTCTAAGTTCAAGTTTTTATCTTATTTATATAGCAACGCATATGAACTAGAGTATAGTCTTGTTAATGTTATGATTATGATATATGAAATAGCATATAGTTTATGTATTATGTTCTTGACATGTTCATCGTTGTTCTTCATCGTTCATCGACTTAGTATGAATAGAGGAAGAACTAAGGATGAGGTGAAAGTTTGTCGTGCCTTCTCGGTTGCTCTTAACCTAGCCTGTCACTCCGAAGGGGTGGTGTCCTAGGGGGTTAGGAGTTGTTTCCAATTACACAAGCTTGCTGTCCGGGTATGCGGAGATCGGTGGATATGTCGGTGCCCCACGGGTAGAGGGGTAGGTGGGAAGGTGGTGGCAGCCCTGTCCATCCGAAGCACTCCCCCATGTTCGGGTATTGAGTAGGAGTTCGTAAAGTCTCTATCAGCTGGCAGACCAGCTGCGGGGATCTCCCTATCATCCCAGACTTAGTCCTGATGCTAGACATACTAGTTAGATATTTACTAACTATTCTTTGCATAGTGTATATGACCAATGCCTGCTCAGTTAGATATTTTCTTTTATTCTTTATTTCTCTGTTATCCATGAGGTTGGCTCAGATGTGTGTCCACTATATTTGAACTATGATTTAACCCTGCCTATGCTATGTCTACCTATGCACTCAATAAGTGATCATGTTTATACCAAAGCTAGATGCATTCGTCCTGCCCTGCTATGGGAAATTATAAATACGACACCCCTCAATACTCACGGGTTGAAATGCTATAATGATAATTCTGTGCGCTTGCGGATTTATCTATACTGAGTTATCATGATTGGCGTACCTAAGTACCATTATCTAAGGACTGTAATTCTTATTGCACCCCAAGGCGCCGTGCTTCAGTTTTGCATATCATAAGTAATAACGGTTAGGAAGGACAATCAGGCACTTCTAACTATTATTACCAGACTGCATTACCTAGGCCGGCACCGTTAAGGGCCGAAAGTTACCTTTCTAAAGTAATGGTGGTTATGGATGCCAACACACATTTCTAGTGTTGTTACTAGGGATTGGCTTTTAGTCTATCTTTAGTGGTGATGCTAAGAAATGCCAAAACCGACGAGCACCACCGACGGCCCCTTCTTCTAGTGCCACCCCCTGTGCCGACCAGCACCATCGCCCGCCGTGTTGAGGACCACCACCAGTGGCCCTTCCTCCAGCGTCACTGTCCCATGCCGACGAGGTCCATTGCCAGCCCCTTCCCCCAGCGCCAGCGCCCCCGCACCGACAAACACACCACCGTCCCCTTCCTCCAGAGCCATTGTGCTTAACGCGGTAAGCTCCTCCCTCCCTGCCCCTACCTGTGCTTCACAGAGGGCTAGTAGGTAAAATTTGATGGATCAAGAAAGCATAACAAGCATGTTACTAAAAAACTTGCTGATGATTTGTAAAAAAAATTATATAATGGGATGTTGTGTATAACAAACTAGTTAGTGGATGATGTGTATTGTTTGCATATAGATCATAATTGTAAATGCTAGTTGACCATAAATGCATCAAAATTGATGATGTTTTACTTGAGAATAGCTAGTGGGCCTTTGAGATTTTATGCCATAATTATTTGCTAAATAATTTGTGAAAAAATAGTTGGGCAAATAGTTTGTGAACAATTATTTTTAAGTGCAAACTTTACTTGAGAATAGATATTGTTGGTGGCTACCTTAAATACTTTTACATGTATATATCT
>CM041630.1:20756081-20851344 GCA_023333625.1 Bothriochloa decipiens
TGCTTGTGCTTATGGCTACTGTCATTGCTTTCCTTATTGGGAAGATGATGTAGGTTTGTGAATTTAGTAGCTAGCACGTGTTCAGTGTGAACTTATTATTACTCTTTGCACTAAGTCTTTGATATTTGTTTCATAATAATTGTACAATGTGAACATAGCCAACACAAATTGACCACTATCATGTCACAGACTCATAGCCATGGTTCATCATCGCATTCCCCGTAGCCCAACAACCGACGGTGCGCAGGAAGCACCACAAGATGCGAGTAACGTGCAGATTTGATGAAGCGCAGGAAGCACCACAAGATGCACAAGAAGCGGGTAACCTAGCTGGTGACAATCAGGCTGGTGAGAACGTGCAGGGAGATTTTAGCCCGAGCGATTTTCTGGTCCTAAATGATGACCAAGATAACCACGCTAACCAGGTAACTTAGGTGTGATTTGATGAAGTAGCCACATCCGCTAATCAACTAAGATGGTATTGACTTACTCGTTTTCTCTAGGATTGGGAGGAACCTAGATCGGCCGATGCGCCAGAGGGGTCGCGTAACACTAGAGCCAGAACCCCGCATGGCCCAACAATGCTTCATCTCAATAAGAATTATCGGATCATAGCATTCGATGAATTCGGGATGCTATGCGAACCGGCCGCTGTTGTCTCAAAATACTCTTCACATATCGGCATCCTTGTTAGGGACATCGTGCCCTTGAAGTATTGGAAGTGGGCTGGCGATGAAAGAAAGGACCCGGCAGTGGTTCCTGAAGTTTTCAAGAAGAAGGTTTGGGATGAGCTCCCAAAGTATTTCACTTTCCCTCCGGAAGGCTCGTGGTATAACAAGGACTTAGCAAAGAAGAAAGCCTACAAAAGAATGGCAGCAGCTCACAAGACTCATCGGTATGGATGTTACAAGAAGTATGTTGCCCAAAATACAGAGCCAAATTTTGATGGAGGAGTGTTGTCCTTACAGAGGGCCTACTAGCAGGACTTCAAGGATCACTGCACCACCACGGAGTTCCAAGAACTTAGCACGAAGAATAAGCAGAACTCAGAGAAATCGGATAACCCTCATCGTCTCGGATCCCGAGGATATGCCAAGTAGCTGGAGGTTATTATCGTGGAATTCGATAAGCGAGGCAAGCTTATTCAACAAGGTGTTGCAGTTGAGACCGCCGGTTGGGAGGATAGATCTTTATATTACTGTATCGGGAGGAATTGCCGTAACGGTGATGATGGGAGCTTTAGCGTCTTAAATCATCCAAAGAATCAAAAGAATGCAAATGATCCGGAGATAATTGAGGCCCGCAACCCCGTCTCAAGGATCACCGAGATAACTGAGGAGGTGAGGCAAGGGGTTCGTACAACTAACAGGGAGAACGACGTGCTAACCCAAGCACTTGGGAACAAGGAGCACGCTGGCCGCACCAGAGGAGTCGGTGTTGTTAATTGGTATCAAGGATTCCGAGAAGAAGTCAATAGCTACCAGAGCCACAAAAGGGCTAAAGAGGCACGGGAGGAAGAGACAAGGAGGTTGATTAGGGAGACGGAACATAGATGGAGCACCAAATTGGATGCGATGGTTGAATCTAAAGTCAAGGAAGCTTTGGCATCCCAGGAATCAGAGATGGCATTGGACGTTCCGTAGCAAAATCAGGTTCATAGTAGCTGTGGCTCGACCCTTTTCGGCGAAGAAGACGAGAATGCTCATCATCCACCAGACAACATCAGTGAACCGGTCAATGTCTAGTTGTACGTCCAGCAGCAATGGACCAAAGAAAAGGTAGCGACCGGCCAGGCCAGGCCAGGCCTGTTGGTGATGGGACCATTAATGGCTGGCCAATTCTGCATGGGTGCACCAAAGTGACCATCGACACGATACTTGAGAAGAAGTACAACAAGATATTGATCGAACACCTCGCATCGCAAGAAAGGCAGAGACTTATCCAGAACAATGGAGCTCAGGTGGCCTGGCACAAGTGCCTCATTATGGTTGACCACGAGTTGTCCTCGAAAGAAGAGGATGAATGCAACTCCTCGCCTAACTCAGCATCTCCGAGGAGAGGACATAACTCTCGGCTGCCATCACCGCCGAGGACGGCTCCTTCTCCTCCTTGTCAAGAGACTCCTCCTCCTCCTCATCTTCAGTCAGCTCCTGCTTGTCAGCAGACTACTCTGCCACCTCCACCGCCACCTCCTACTGCTACTAATGCTGCTTCTCTTCCCTCTGGATCAAGAGGGTCGAAATAGATCGCTTCCACTCCCCCTCCTCCTATAATTCTGGCCCGTCAAAAGCAAAGATTGCTACTCGCTCTGCATCAGGATCTAGAGGACAGAGTTCTCATCTTCCTGCATCCAAAGTGAAACCAAATGCGTCGCAGGCACACAAAAAGGTCCTCAGAGTCAGTTCCCCATGCGGAGCAAGAGATGAAGAAAAGGCCATTCAGTGGTAGCATTACAAACATTATGCAGTAAAAATGGACTCACAGTATACCAAGGGAAAAATATCAACCGTTCTTTAATCTAATTGCCTCACTTCCTCTGGCCTTGAAGAGGAATGAATATGAAAGGCATACGCAAAACTAGTACAATAATGACAGTGGCGATGCAGAGTTCCATGAACATGAACGGAGAATAAACAAATTGGTCGAAGATAACCCCAAGCAGAGCAGAGAGTACTGGGTGGATGTCTATTGGGAGACAATGGCTTATGCACCATTGGCAATGAAGTTTCAGCTTGGGGACTCGTTGGTTTCTGACACAGATTATACAAACTTGACCAGCCCGCTTAGGGATTTGCATGATTATTACATTTGCGCTTCGCGGGATTCCAAGTCGGCTTGGTTTACATTTATTATCCAACCGCCGGATGTTTTCAACTATCAAGAAGAAGAGAAATACGATGTGGATTGGGAGTGCTTGTTCCAGCTGTACCACAGACGCAGCCTCGATATACAAACCATGTGTTTCTGGACTATGTAAGTACCCTATACAGATTGTTTAATTCTTTGCACTTTTGAGACAAAAATTGTTTAATTCTATGCACTTGCCATGTATTTTATGCAGGTTAGTTGCACAATATTGCAGCGTAAAGATCGCATGGAAGCACTTAGGCTTCTTAGACCCTATCCGAGTAAATGATCAGACCTGCCTCGGCAAAGTAGGACATACCGGCGTGGAGGCAATGATAGAGATATTGATAAAAGTTTTTGAACAGTTGGTGCACTTGAAGAAGACCCACATACTTTTACCCTACAACTTCAAGTATGTGTTCTCGACCAGTGGTTTTTATGCTTCTTTTTTTATCCATATTATTCGTTACTTACACTTTTTTTGATTGTAGTGACCATTACGCCCTCGTTTAGATTGATCTTCACCGCAATGAGATTCAGGTGTGGGACTCGAAGAAGAAGCCACTCGAGGATCTATAGCCACTGGTGCAACTGTTCAATAAGTAAGTCATGCTAACAACACCATATTCCTATGATCACATATATCTTTTTCTAGTGAATCCCATTTTAACTATTTATTATAATTTTTCACAGGGTTCGGAGCAGGCATAGAGGTGGGAGGCAAACACCATTCGACATTGTTGAAATGACCAAGATCCCGTACCTACAACAGCCGAATACTAACAATGAGTGTGGGTTCTATGTCATGTGGGCCATGTTCCATTATATTGGGTACACTATGAAAAAGCCGGATCAACTTATGAGTATAATCCTCATTTCATTTATTTCTACTATCGAATATAAAACATGATGTACTAATTCAATCTTTGCCTCCTTCTTTTTCGAACGACAGAGAAAAATAACCACCAAAGGCTAAGTCACTTCAAGATCATGGGATTTCAAAGTAAGCTAGCAGAGTTCCTCCTGCGATCTGTCTTTTCAAAAGGAGGCGAGTTTTCAATTGCAAGAGCTCGGCTGTGGAGGGACCAGGTTACAGAAGAGGCCCTTGAACGTCTGTTGTAATAAATTATTTTCCTATTGTTGTTGAAGATCTTGTATCGAACATTTGAATGTAAGTGTATCGGATATTTGTATTGTATTTATATCATTGATGGAGAACTTTAATTATAATTAGTAGCATTATAACACCTACAGTAAATTGAAATATTAAATAAAAAATATTATAAATTATAAAATAAAATTAAAATAAAAATTAAAATCAGAAAAAATAACAATACTGCCGGCTAGACCAACAGGCCGGCAGTGTTGACTAAGTCAACACTGTCGGCGTTGACAACAAGCCGGCAGTATTGACTTAGTCAACATTGTCGGCTTTGACGATAAGCCGGCAGTATTGACTTAGTCAACACTATCGGCTGGGCCTAAGCGCCGGCAGTGTTCTGTCGGCTTAAACAACAAGCCGGCGGTGTTGTGAGGAAATAACACTGCCGGTTTGTGTTGCGAGCCGACAGTGTTGACTCTACGTCACTGCCGGCCGTAAAATTCCGACAGTGATGTGCCCCCCACATCACTGTCATTTAGCCACTACCGGATAGGATTCCGGCAGTGATAGGGGTTGAGCCCTGGCAGTGATGGGCTCGGGCGGAGTAGTGGTCATATGTCACGCACAAAAGCTTAACGAGCGAAATTAAACAGGCAAGTATAGTAACAGAGCCGTAAATATACAATAGCCTGTATTGGACGGTGCTGTTCGCTGGCTTCCTACATTTGGGATGGACAGATGTGTTGGAAGCTCATGGTCCGACGGTGAAAAATGAAAGAGGTGATGTAGATCAACGTGGTGAGAGAAATAGAAGTAAATGGCCCTTAGTGGGCATGGGTAGATAAATTGCTAGTGGTTTCGAACGATCGTGTTTATGTGTTGCTGATGGTTTAGTGCATTATGAATGTGTTGTGAGAAAAAAATGAACGTATGAGTTTCTAGTGCATTATCGATGTGGTGGGAGAAAAAATTGAGGGTACGAGTTTCTGATGACGTGTCCACATAATAGGACAGCTTTATAGCTAGTGGGTATGAACTATACAGAGATTATCGATTCGATTGGTCGAAACGGGACCTAACATTGCTCTATTTTACAAGTACATATATATTTACAAGCCAATTGAAGACTTTATCGAACAAACAAATCATCTATCAAATTAGCCAATCATGCTCACAATGAAGATAAGACTAGGTGTGGGATGCACTAGAAGAAAATGAAATGAGATTGAATTTAGCTCATACTGAATGTAGTTGTAGTGCACTACTCACGTGGACCATAAGTAGAGGAATTGGATGGGCTAGTGGTGCAAAACATTAGCAGTCCCCAACAGATCACCGAGAGAGTGAAGATGTCACGCGGACAACGTGGACTATGCATTTTGGCAAGGAAATTGGGCCAATTGGAGGGCCCAACAATGGAGCAATGTCAATGCCGCCACAGCCGGCGCATCTCGCACAGCCCCGGCGCCGCCGCAGCCGCTATCATCATTGTCAGTTTACTTATCGAGTCATATTAGATTAGGAAGTAAGTTGAGTTAAGTTAGGGAAATAAGATTGGTCAAATGAGGAAACAGAATTTGTAGGATCTCTTAGGTTGCCTAGTGGTCAAGTCTTACCGGAACTATAAATACAAGCCGCTTGTACTCATTGCACGAAAGAAATTAAGGTCAAACCATTTTCCTCCAGCTCTCCAGCTTCCCAGCCTCTTCTCTCCCTCAACGCTCGCACCAGCGCCGCCAACCCTTGACAAACTCTAGGGCGCCGCCTCACGGAGCCACCGCCACGGCCTCATGCCGCCGGGCGCCCCTTCCTCTCTGCCGGGCACCCCCGCGTCATACCCCTTATAGAAGAAGGTGAAACAAAAATATATTATTCGCCTGAGTCTTTGTCTTGTCCCAGATTGCACCGGATCAGATCATCATATCAGTAGTATTATTAAGAATCACAACCTTTCTACAAAGATGCACTTGATTTTGAAGCCCAGAATGATGCACCGGTCCTCCTGAGTTGAAGTGAGGAACAAATTCCTCACCTTTCTCCGGAATATTTGGGACACATGACAATCCTTCAATTGGTTTTGGTCTGAGTCTAGATTTCTTTGACGCAGAGCATGAAAATATTCGCTAGGCCATTGAGGCTGTTTGAAAAGATAGCGTCAAGTATTCTGTTGAGAAAATAGTTTTGTTTTGTGTATTCTTCTTTCTTACAAAGGGAAACCTTTAGTAATTAGTACCTTCTCAGGGATTATGTGTCGGTCGAGTTTTGCCAGGGATGTCAAATTTTGCGTACTCCTGTCTTGCTGCAAGCAGGACTCGTGGTTCATCAGTCTCTTTATTACCATGACCCAGATATCAGTGAAACAAATGCAGAGATACCATTGATTTTTAGCTCGTGGTTCAACTGGCATGGTTTACATGTTGAACCAATAATGATGTGTAATAATGACATCTACTATGTCTCGCCGCCCAGCCACTATATATAATATATAGTCAGTGCTGTGCCATGCATAATAATTCACAAAATATGATACATCTAGCCATCGTCATACTTCATTTCATGGTATATGAACATAATTGTGACGCCATGGACAACGAATGAAAGCATGGAATCCTATGGGAGGAAGCACAAGGATAGCATCCAAGAGTTGAGATGCCAGCGAGCGTGTCTGGACTAGTATGCTAGTTTTGCATCCGATGGACAAGGCTGGCATCCAAAGCTTCCTAAATCATCTAGATTAGCAGACATGATGGGATTTGGTGTTTAGAAGGATGTGGTGCTTACCAGGTGCCATGTTGTGGGCAAGACTCACCACTGACTTTTTGCAATCTTTTTCTGTTTTGAGGAATCAGGAGGAGCGAGAAGCTCCGACTGTAATTTAATTAATAAAAAAAAAAGACAAGTTCAGGGGATAAAAAGCAAGCTCCTACTTTGTTCAATCTGTTCACATGCAGATTGATGATGGCTCTACAGGATCGAAATACTTTGGTGTGATGAAGCAGACATTTCACATTATATTCTTAGTAAAAGCATTTTATTTCTTGGTTCCCTTATCTAAAAAAAGAACGATATGGTATTTTTAGCCTATGGAGTCTACTATGAGGAACAAACAACACATATACACAGTATTAACTCGGCTACACGGTTCACACAGATTGTCTAATTAAACATGAAAGTAGATTGTGTTGCCATCTAAAGTATAATAAAAACTAAATCTGAGAATGGGCCAGCTGCTTCTCAGATTGGGGAGGACCAAGAGGCTGAGCCCGAAGACAGTTCCGCCGAAGCTGGGTCCGCGAAGGCCTAACCGAGGCTGCATGCACTCACCATCTGCGTACACTTCATCGAGGTTAATCGCCCCGTCACGAGTAACAAACATTACCAGAACAAAGCAAACTACTGTCACGCCAGAATAATGGTGGAGTACGTTGTCCTAGTGCGTTAAGTAGTACTAAGAACACTTTTTTTTCAGGATTGTAGTAATAAGAACACTATGACCACTCTAAAGGTGGCCACTGTTCGGAAAAAGCTCATATTAAATGGTGAATGCTAAATACTAGGAGAACCCTGCATCACCAGAAGAAGCTGCAGATTCTGGTAGTGTCTGATCTCGCCTGGCCTTATGTTCCTCTGCTTCTTCCACCTTCCCCATCCCCAAGTAGAGGTGCCTTAACATGAACTCATCTTTTTAATATAATTGAACAGGAACATATAATTTACAAATTATTGTAAAGCATCATTTCATCAACAATTAGCAACTCAAAAGGTCATATCTGAAACACTAGTGGCAGTGATTCTTAAAATAAGTGCAGAGATTATCTGATTAAACTGTAAGAGAGAAGGTACAAATTTATGAAGCACTGATGAAGCTAGACACAGAACAAAGAAGTTTTTAATTAAAGAACATGGATTTATTAATATGGAAGCACAGAGTATACTGCTGTCTGTTTTTCATTCTTAAAATCGTTAGAGCATGAGAGCCTTAGACAACATGTACAGAGTTTCAAAAGCCAGAGAGCAACATCCAGACTTTCAGAGTATCAAAGCCTACAGAGCAAATGAAGAACATATTAATATAAATCTAGAACAACTGCACCAAATGTTCCGTTTGAGAATGACTGAATCAAACTTATTACATGCACAAAATTAAACCAGCTTGCATCCATGACTTTTGCACCTTGCCATCACATCAGTACTAATCTCTCTCTCTCTCTCTATCAGCTGCGCACACATGCAAAATCCATTCATTACCCGAACAGCCATGTCCAGATGTGTGCAGTATTTGCATTCTGATAATTCCCTTGCTGGTCATACCAAATTACATGGCTAGAGTAGAGAGCTCGCTGCACAATATGTGAATGGGAAGCATCAACAGTGAATGCAAATGTCTACGTATAGAGCCGTCAATATATAGGCTGCCACCTGCCTTACTTGATTTTGGAACCTCCATCGCCTGAATAAATTAGGAGTTTCTTGCAAAAAAATAATTGTTATGTAATTTTCGTTGCTCCATTTTTCTTAACTGACACGATCTTTGTCATAATGAGCCTTGTGCATTGTACAATGAGGACAGAACTAATACGGATGCAGCTGCGCCCAACACATATATATGACTGCATCACTGATGCGAGTCTCAGCACTAGAATAGTTGGTTCATTGTTTGTTTGAACACCTTGTATAGCTGTCGCATGCTAGAACTGTTCTTTTTAGGGTAATTTTTGAGATTGGGATGCATCAGAAAAGCCAGATGAAATGAAGAGCGGTGTCAATCTGCCGGTGCTTTTAACGGCTTTGAGCATTCTGTTGGTACACAAACAGCATATCGTGGGTGCTCTAATGTGATACCATGTACAAATTGATAAAGCCGAGTTGTCTGCGAACACAATGCACTAGACGCAACAGTGATATACCTCTTGGCATTCAAAACCACACATGCTCAGGACACCAAATGGCTATGAGCTACGCTCTTCAGTTTTCTCAAAGTGACGGAGTTGTTTCTGGCTGACCATGCATGTCGTTGCGTAGTGGCTTGAGATTACCCAGTACTCTCTGTAATTGCTCCAGACCCTGCGGCTTCCAACCCCTTTGCTGTCAGCTCACTGCCAACCTCAGTAAAAGCCAGAAACAACAACCTCCACCACGTTTCCATCCTGCAAATTGAGTGTCCTTGACCATGTCATTGGCTCCATTGATATTCGGGCCATGCATCCACGCTCCCATCACTCTTGAGCATGTCTTGACACCATTTCTATACCCTTCGATGACATCAGTAGTATGCACCATGACGTCTTACCCAAGAGCCATTCATCACTGCGTCATGTCGATCGCCATCCAGGCGCATGTTCCAACATTACAGACGTTAGAAAGACAAACAGTTCAGTGATTTTTAAAGTGTATTTTGTCTCTTATCGTTTATGTCATTGTGCATTAGTATGAGAATATAATACCAGACCACAATCTCGAATTGCTTTGAGTCCGAAAACCACTAAGGAAAGGGGTTAAACAACCAAGGAAATGATTCTTAACCACAAGCTGTGAAGCAAACACAATTATGGAAATGATTCTTGACCACAAGCAATAGTTTCCTTGACTATTTATAATTACACTCAAGGAAATAAGTCAATTCCTTGGGAGGTTACAGTAAACGGCCAAGGAAAGGCCGATATACCATTGCGTTTGCTTACATGAAATATATGTTTCCTTGAGTGTTCAGTAGCACAACCAAGAAAATTACTATTTCCTTGGTGGTTTCATTTCGGCAGTCAACGCTATTCCTAGCCGCCGATGCAATTCCAGTTTCATGTAGTGTGACTTTTTTGAATGATATTTCTCAGTAATCGGATTACATTGCCTTTCCATTAGACAAGGACCATAGAGCACCTTATGCTGACTCAAACCAGCATGTACATAGTAACCTAAGGGAGGACAGGAATGCAACGTTCACTGTTATTAGTTTCTTCACTATCTAATTGAAGGGACTCAAATTTGGAGCAATTGAAAAGACACATAACATTTTTATTGCCCAGGTGATGAACCCAACTGAGATGCCAGTTGCTACAAACAGGTGTGCTGTGAATTTTGGGCTCCATCAAGCTGTAGGAGTGCAATATATAGGAAGACAAATTTTTGGTATCTAGGCAAAAAGCAGGGGTAGCACTGTAAATACCACATGTCCACTCATACCTTTCCTTTTTTGACAACAGTCCACCCATACCTTTATGTTTATTACCTATCAAGTTGTGATATAGACCATAGAAGCATTATATTTGTATAATATAATACTATCTAAGTATCTATGTTGCGGAGCCATGGCCACATTACGTGATGCGGGAGAGGATGTGAGAAGGATATGGAGTATCAGTCTATTTATCCATGCATGCAGCCTATTGGATAGCTTGCATAGTCGGAGATCATGTGGCATTTAGTGCGAACGGTGTGAAATAGCTTGCTTATTGTGATTGAAAACTAATGGCAAATGACGTAGTACTGACTGAGGGATAGTATCGGTAGTAGCCTCTATATATGTTGAGATAGAGAATTAGTATGGTTTACTTTAGTATTAGAAATATATATAGACATAGATATATAAACAAGTATCTTTCACTACTACAACCAGGGTTTTTGGGCCCGGCTAAAGAGGCATTGTATGGGTGGCTTGGCCAGCCGCTCCTGCCACGTTTATCTACAAATGACCCATTTTACTCATTTATTTTTCAAGTGATGAATAACAGTAAACCAGCTAAGATGCCATGAATTTCAGGAGTACTATGTATGTGAGGGAAAATTATAGGTTCAGTTTTGATAGCTAGGCTATAATAAATGATAGCACTGTAAAACGTAAATGGCACAAGTCCACTCGTACCTATATATCATTACAGCCTATCATCATGTTGTGTCACCTGTTGATGTAGAGTGTAGAAGTGGCTTATATAGAACACTTCACAAGCCCTCTTATATAATACGATCCATGTAGCTGTAGCCATGGCTCCATTACGTGCTGGAAGAAAGCGCGTGAAAGGATACAGAGTATCATCAGCCTATTTATCTACTCTTGCAACTTCTAACGATCATACGTGTGCATGGGGTTGGGATGTGTCAGGATATCAGTTACAGCGACCAGCAAAAGAACGATAACATCGCATCACAATCAACAGCATGATACCTACTGTGGACATGCATGCTCACAAGGGAAGTCTGAAGGCTTCTGCTTTCTCCGCTTGGCATGGCATATATAGCTGCTGGTGACGGAGGTACACAACACTTACTTGGCTTGCTTCTGAAGGCAATGTAGATCGAGCACGCGATCTAGTACCCATGTCTGTATAATTGTGTCTAACCGTGGTGTGCTGGTCTAAGCGGTGCGCAGTCACCAAGCTGCCAATGGTTCCCGCGTCAGCCATGGGTGTGTGCTCCATTGTGAACAATCAGAACGTACTTCTGTTAACGAAACATGCGTCAACGGACGCGTTCTTGAATTGGTGGTGCCTCGTGATGTAGTTCATCAGTGGCTAAAAGTAGCGACAGGGATGAACGAGTGCGTGGGGTACTGAGCTTATTAGGTCAGCTATATGCAGAGATGGCACTCGATCTGGGTGTCAGAAAGTTTGTGGGATTGTGCTTACGCGTTGATCGGGAATTATGTTGTGTGCATAACTAGATCAATACGGAGAGACTTGATACTGTGTCATTATGGATTTCTAAATGTTAAATTAGATCTACCTTTTAAAGGACCACTATACAAACATACAATTTAATTAAATACTGGACATGCAAAAATAAAGGCATTCGTGTTCAGGTATCCCCACTAGTGAATTTCTATGAGCAGAAAGAAGGTAAGGAAAGTCAATATGGAGCCCACTTCAAAATGAAACACTATGTATGCACTTATGTACAATCCACATCCGTTAGCTCAAGAAAATGCAGCCGTACCCTTATAAGAGATTATTGCCCGTAACCTGAGGCGCAAATACGCCGATGGTTCGTCCTCTGATTATGAACTACTCTAGAAAAATACAGCCTTGTTCACTCGTTTTGTCCTCTGATTCCGTGTTACCAGTTCATATCCACCATCTCCCTACGAATTATGAATTACTCCAGCACTTCTCCATCCCCATCTATTTAGTCCCCATGATGCACCCTGCGATGGTGGAGAGAAGGTGGTGCTACTCATGACATTCAGAGTCTTTGTGTTACTAATACTACTCTTGCAGTCTTGCTGGATTATAGACACATATATAAACAGTACTAATAGGCAATATTCATATCATATTAAATTACCTCAAAAAAAATTTCTGACATTACTAGACGTGTTCCCTGAAAAAATATTCCGTGACACCAAGTCATCGACGATGGTGTCCATATTAATCTCATCCAACAATCGTTTCTCAATGCATATAATGTTGCTAATCTATTTAGCCTCTCTTGCAACTTCTTAGATCTCAAATAGTTTTTCAGCAACTACAAGGGATCACACGAGATACAACCAGTAACTAAAAATTTTAGATTCCTAAATGATCGAGAACTTCAACAATTTTGTTAGTTTCATATATGGATAAGAATGAGAACACCAAAATGAATGTGCCATGTCTTTTCTCTGGATGTCTTATATATGTGTCTGTTTGATATGTGAGAATTGAATTGATTTTGAATTCAAGTTCAAATAAATCTGCTTGCTGCTTAGACATCTGGACTTGATGTTCATTTTTAGTCTGTGTGAGATCCTCTAATCAGGTTTAAAGGTTTACTTCCGGTTAGTACCGGTTGGAGGTTCCAACTAGGAGTGAAGGTACCCGATTGCTGAAGGAGCTGTTGGGAGTGGGACTTTAGTCCCGGGTGGTGGCTAGAACCGGAACTAATTTTTTTTTAGATAATGGATAAAACAAATATCCGGCCTCTACCTCTAAGGATGTATATAGCCTATTATTACAAAGTTTTCGAGGGAAGAAAAAGAGAAAGACATAATCTTATAGATCGACCAGGACGCTAGTTCAAACAGAATAAATATTTTCATCCTTTATTGGATATCTCTAAAGCAATAATTTTCAATTTCTTGCTCATCGTTGAGAGCACGTCCTTGGCTGTCTCATCACGCTGCAGCTCGACTCAAGAGCGTAACTAGTATACTCCTCTGAAAATTACCTGCATAATAGAGTTAGATTTCATTTGATTAAAAATAACATCATTACGGCATCTCCAGATAACCCAAAACATGGCAGCCACCCCCCACCCAAATCAAATTTCTAATCCTTTTATTTTGATTAGTCAGCCAACTACTAAACATGTGACTAATTGATCTTGGTTGGGTCAAACTAGTAGCAAAAAAGATAATCCTCCAAATCATTTTGGTAAGGGGACAGTCAAGGAACAAGTGTTAGATAGTTTTATTCCCATTACAGCAGATGCACTTCTGACTCCCCTTCCAATTTTTCTTAGCGAGATTATCTTTGGTTAAGACGACACCCCTTTGCAAGAACCAAAGAAAGATTTTAATTTTTAAAGGAATTTTAATCTTTCAGATCTTCCTATGACGAAAAGGTGTTTGTGTATCTATAAGATAGAGATACATAGAGCGGACAGAGAACAAACTAAATTTGGTTAAACTCCATATGAAGTAATCCAAACCTTCTACCAATTCGACATTTGAGATCTGTGCTACTAAACTAAGCCATTTTGTAAGTTTATTATCCACCAGAGCCCTTCTAAAAGAGATATTTAGTGGGCTAGTAGTCATCACTTTTGAGACTGTTGCATGAGGATCCCGCACTATATTATATAAATATGGATATTTAACTTTCAGAGGCTTATCTCCTACCCATGTGTCGTCCCAAAACCTAGTGTTGGTTCCATCTTTAATATCGAATGAACCATTAGCCAGCACCTTATCTTTGATATGCATGAGGCCTCTCCAAAAATGAGAGTCATTGGGTTTGGCTGCCACTTGAGTTAGGCTCTTGGAGGTTAGGTATTTATTCCGTAAAAGAGATTGCCATATGCCTTCTGTGTTTAGCGGATTAACCAGCCATTTGGCTAGAAGGCATTTATTTTGCAATTATCAATTTAAGATACCTAATCCTCCTTGGTCCTTGGGACGGCAAGGGATATCCCATGTGGCAAGGCGATATCTATGTTTATCTGAGGAGCCTTGCCAGGAGAACCCTGATCTATAATGATCTAGGTTTTTAATGACCCCCTTAGGGATCTTAAAGAAGGACATCATAAACATAGGTAGGCTGCTTAAGACTAAATTAAGCTGAACTAGTCTACTCCCATATGACAGGTATTTTGCTTTCCAACAAGAGAGTTTTTGTTTAAAATGATCTTCCACCTTCCTCCATTCAGAGTTCAGGAGTTGTCTTTGGTGCATTGGGATTCCTAGATATCTGAAGGGATATTCCCCTGCGTTGCATCCAAAGAGACTAGTATAAAAGGATTCCATCTCTTTGGCTGCACCATAGCAGAAGACTTCGCTCTTGTGGAAGTTGATCTTCAGCCCCGATAACTATTCAAAAGTGCAAAGCAACAGTTTCAGATTCTGTGCTTGTTCTGGGTCGTGATCAATAAAAATAATGGTGTCATCTGCATATTGTAGTATGGACAGACCATCATCTATAAGGTGGGGGACGACACCTCTTATCTGACCATCGGCATTTGCTCTGTTAATAAGAAGAGCTAGCATATCTGCAACGATGTTGAATAAGATTGGTGACATTAGATCTCCCTGTCTGAGACCACATTTGGTCTGGAAACAGGGACCTACGTCATCATTGACTTTAATTCTCACACTTCCTCCGGTGACCATAGTTTGACCCATCGACACTATTTGGGGGAGAAACCTTTCATTCGTAGCATTTGTTGTAGGAAAGACCACTTCACTTTGTCGTATGCCTTTTCAATGTCAATTTTGAAAATGACACCATCTCTCTTTTTAGTGTGAAGTTCATGGATGGTTTCGTGTAAGATAACGACCCCTTCCATTATGTTCCTACCTCGCATAAAGGCAGTCTACGTTGGCCTCACCACTGTTTTAGCTACCATATTAAGCCTATTTGTGGCCACTTTAGTGAATATTTTAAAACTCACATTAAGAACACAAATTGGCCTGTATTGCTGAATTTTTAAGGCATTATTCACTTTTGAAATTAAGGTAATAATACCAAAATTTAGACTGTAGAGATCAAGAGCCTCCCTATGCAATTCAACAAATAAAGGTAGAAGATCATCCTTGATGACTCCCCAGAACACCTGACAGAATTCTGCAGGAAAACCATCCGGCCCTGGAGCTTTATTATGCTCCGTTTGGAAGACTGCCTCCCTCACTTCAGATTCAGTGAACGGGCTGACGAGGATGTTGTTTTCCTCCGGTGATACCTGTGGGATATCCAGGTTTTGGTCTTCCCTAAGGGAGATATCGATATTTTCCGGCTGGCCAAAGAGTTCTTTATAATAAGTCATAATGTGACTTTTGAGATGATCATCACCGATCACAACACCTTGATCATTTTCAAGTTTATAGATATGTTGCTTGTGATGTTTTTCATTGGTGACTAGATGAAAGAACCTAGTATTAGAATTCCCTTCCAAGAGGGTTTTAACTTTGGCTGTCTCATAAGGTTAACTAAACGTTCTTTTAGATAATGCTTCAGATTAATCTCTTGATCAGATAAGGGAGAGATCTCCGCTTTCTTATCAAGATTCTCTAAAAGAGCTAACAGAGTATTTTTCCTTTTCGATATGACCCTACCATGTGTTTGGCCCAGCCCCTTAGATATTGTCAGAGTCTGCGGATCTTGAACTGCCAACGTTCAAGAGGGGTTGACCCAGAGCATGGAGATTGCCAAATTTTGCAACCATATCATAAAATCCATCTCGTATCAACCATCCCCTCTCAAATTTGAAAGGACGATTGTGAGTTTGGTGGGTTGAAGCACCTGTGTTAAGCACTAGGGGGTGTGGTATGAGATATTCCTATCCCTAGGTTCTACTGTTGTCAATGGGAACATGATTTCCCATTCTGTGCTAACGAGAACTGTATCTAACTTTTCAAAAGTTGGATTATCTCCTGGCCCCGCCCATGTGTATTGATGGCCTGCCATTGTAATCTCCTTAAAATCTAGAGATTCAATAACAGCATTAAAAAGATTTGGCCATTTAGGGTCGAAGTCCCCAGAACTCTTATCTTCTAGGCTTCGCATTATGTTGAAATCTCCTCCTATCATATAAGGAAGGGTTTCTTTGGAGCACGTGTTGGCGAGTTCTACTAAGAAAGCACTCTTATTCTGAAGTTGTGCTGGCCCATAAACCGTATATAGCACAAATTTTAAGTCATTTGATTTGACTCTTAGGGTGAATTTTACATAAAAATCTCCCTCAGCAATGGCTCCAATGTCAAAAACATTCAGGTCCACACCTAGCAGGATGCCCCCGGATCTACCGTGGGGTGCCATGGTGTGCCAAAGATAATCATGTCCCCCACAAAGATTTTTGAGAACATGATCCGAGAACGAGTCCTGACCTATTGTAGATAGAGCAATAAAATTAATTTGCTCTTCATTAACTAATTCAGCCAAAAACCTATGCTTAGCCAAGTCTCCTAGACCTCTGCTATTCCAGAAAACTCCTTTCATTTTATAAAAATTTTTGAAGGGGTCTTTGGCTTCTTGGGAAGTTTGCCATTATATGTATTTTTGGCATTATTATATTTTTTCTTCCGTCGGAGTGGAGAGAGATCTATGATTTGATCATTCTCCTCCTCCAGCAAATTCTCATTTGGATTTCCACAGACGTGGCTGAGAATTGCATCAATTTGGTCATCCTGCTCATCATCACTCTCAAAATTGGGAAGTTTAGATTTAGCACAACCTTTTTTTCTATTAGCACATAAAACTAACCTATCTACCTCAAGTTTTTGATTGAAACTACATCTAAGGTACCTAGGTTGATGCCTACCCTACCAAGGTTTGATAAAATTTTAGAATCTGGAAAGCTAGTGAAATAGTTACCTGGGAATTCAAGGTTCTTTGCCACCAACCGTTCAGCCTTGTGTAGGGTATGGACGTCCGCCATTGCCGCATTCCTGGAGCTGTGATGTGGTGCTTTGATGGGTGCTGCTGTAACTGCGGGCGCAAACTCCCCCACTGCCAAGGTAGAAGTGTCCATGGGTATGATCACCTTCTCTGGAAAGGTTGCAGTCGGCGTTGCAGGTGGTGTAGTGGCGCCAGAAGGTGGTGCCGAGGTGACAACGGCAAGCGGCGATGTTGGGGAAGTGCCACCTGCCGCCAGCGAAGTCGATGCAGGCGACGAGACGCCCACCTTCACACCCTCGGACACAGTAGGCGAGGGGGCCATGAGCGACGCTCCACCCTCCTCGGCCGTAGCAGGGAGCGAGAGAGCAGTGGGCGCGCGCCCCTCCTCAGACGCAGCAGACCGGGGGGGCAGTGAGCAGTGTGCCCCCTCCTGGGACAAAGCAGCCAGTGAGAGGGTGAAGGGCAGCACGCCCCCCTCCTCCACGGCTGGTGTAGTAGTCTGGTCGGCGGTGCAGACTCGTCAACAGGAAGCGTAGATTGTGGCGGAGTGCCACCAGCAGCAGGAGGGATGATGGAGCCCTCCTCGGAACGTGAGGCGACCCCCTTGGATGCATGTGAGGGATCAGCGGGCAGAGTGCCCCTTCCTTAGAAGACGCAGTTGGTGGAGGGGCAGTGAGCAGCATGCCCACCTCCACCACAGACGGGGGAGTGCCGCCCCCCACCACGGCATGGGTAGCAGTGGATGCCACCATCAGGGTAGCAGGGGTCGGCGGCGCGCTGTCCTTCTCCACCGCCTGGAAGACAGCCGAGGGGGCAGTGGGCAGCGTGCCCCCATCTCCTCGGGTGTAATTGGTGCTGTCGTCGATAAGCCTCCCATCATTGGAAGCGCGGAGACCTCCATATCCACTGACGAGGCTAGGAGAGCGGCCCCACCTATACCGGGTTGGGAGGCATTTGGCGATGTAGAACCTCCCAGGCCGGATAGGATCAAGGTGTCATTCACCTCACCGTGGATGTCTAGAACGAAGTCGGTCACCAAAGTTGAAGACAGAGAAACAGAAGTTTTTGTATTAACAAGATTATAATATGCTGTCATCTCTTCCTCGGTAGGAGGGGAATACTCCTTCCTAGCTGCCCCGTCATCCGACTCAACCATGACTTTGATGCTAATCTCATTAATCAGATGTTCACATGCCCAATCCAGAGCCTCATCAACCAAAGCAGCTTGCTTCTGAGGGGGCATGTTTTGAGAAGGTGCCGAGGTCTTGTCAGATTTGCCCTCATTGTCATCAGTAGTAGAGGCAGGATGTTCCGCATCTTCCATCTCCCTGTCTCCCCCATCGACATTCTTATCAGCATCATCCAACAAGTCATCATCGTCCTCTAGGTCAATGGCCTATGTCTGTACAACTTCAACAGGTGTAAAGTAAAGCTGATACACACTGCTATTCGCACAAACGTCAGCCTGCTTAGGGTTCTTTTTAGTATCAAGTACCACCACTAGGATACGGACCTGACCAGTTGCCCGGAGGTGAGCCATGTCAACTTTCTGTGTGGCCCCAATGATAGAACCAACTGCCCACAAAGGAAGAAAAGAGCGAAGCAGTCGAGGCACCTTAGTGACAGTAACCCAAACTTGCTCCAAAATTTTAATGGGCTGGATATCATCAATGAATTCCTCAAAAATAATAATGCCCTCCTTATTTTTTGTGGTGACCGTACAGATCGCAACCATCCATACCAACTCCTCTGTGCTAGGGAAAGGAACAACATATGATTTGGGTCCCTGTTCCTGCACCTCCCAGTCCCAACGAACCGGAATGACCCTGGCCAGTTCAGACCGAAGTAACTGAGCAGAGACTTCCCCAACCTGTATAGTAATAAGAGCGGCCACCGATGACTGAGCGGGCATAACAATTTGACTATTCCTTGCAGCCTGAATCTGGAAGAAACCCAAACTGTCCTCAGCAGCACCGCAATAAGCCACAGTGGGTTTTGGTCCACGTAACAGGGGCACTGATTTGTAAAATGCTCTTTGAAAATGGTACACTCCCGCTTAACAGATTGATCCTTGCGCTTCCTTTTCTGATTACCTTGTTCTGCATCCAAAACTACGCCGGAGGCATCAGACTTGGCATCGTGGAAGCCTCAGCCACGACCTTCGCCTTGCGGACATAGCTCGGCTTCACATCCCGCACCAGGAGCACCTGAGCGGGCAGGGGCGTTTGCCGCGCCCCCTGCCGCCGCAGCGCCCCCATTGGAGTCCTAGGAACCGCGGCCGCAGCCGCGATGCTCACCACCAGCATCACCAGCCTCTGCAGCATGGTGCTGCCCCTGAGCTCCGCGTCCACCTCCATGACCCGCCCCGTCGCGGCTGTGGGGCGTGTGAGGATGGAGACCCTGGCCACGGTGGTGATCCCTCGTGCCACGCCCATGGTTGGGGATGATCCGGCCATGCGCACGTCCATGATTGCTGGCCATGTGGACGTCGCGGTAGGAAAGCGCCGGGACTAGGGCAGGGATGGCGGCGTCGGCGTGGAAGACGAAGGGATTGAACAGTCGTCGATTAGGTCGAAGAATTTGCGGCGTCGTGTCTTGGCGAACCAGGTCCTGCGCTGCCTGATTGGTGACGATCAGGCCGGGTCGCAGGGACGGACTTGGTTCGGTCACACCACAGCCAGCCCGGTCCGTCGGATGGGTGGGTCGGTGTTTTGAATTTTGAAGCACCGCCAAATTTGGATCTCGATTTCCACCCTGGGCCGGACGGCCGCCGCCACCGCCGCGAGACCAAGAGCGGAGCTCTGGCAAGAAGTCCCCAATGGTCGCCAGTGGTGTGATCCGTCACGGGGGAAGCGGGCCTTTCCACATCCGCATCCATGGAGCCTTGGTGGCCATCGGAGGCGTTGAAGAAGAAGGCCAGGCTAGGGCCTGGGTTATCGGAGGAAGGATCGCCGGAGTACCGAGTATCGGCACCTGGTGATGGAGACCGCCGCCGCCGCCTGCTAGGGGCTCAGCGTCCCCCAAATCCTAACAATCGGATTCGGAGTCGGGATCCCAGAACTTGCCAACAACTCCATGACCGGCGGGTGCCGAATCCTTCGCTGTGATGTTCCGTAGAGCCCTCTGTATCGATGGCGCGATCAATACGGGGGACATCCTCCATGAACGACAACCTCTCGGCATAGGCTATGCTTCTAACTTCATCAACAACGAGGAAAGGGAGAACGAAAGAAGTGGCAAACTGGCCCTCGTCGCCGCCCGCTTGGAGGACAGACATTTCTGACTAATTGTCCCTTTACTCCAGGGAGTAAACCCGATAATGGTGCCAGGAGGAAATGTCTGTCCTCTACTAGTGCTCGGAAGGTTCTTTTCCTCGGTGATATGTTGGCCATAGATTGGGGTGGATTGCATGCATAATACATTTACACACACCAAATTAGATCAGACCAGAATACATAAGGCCAATTAGCTAAAGTTAGGCCCAGTGTTCTGTTTCACACAGCAGGAAGGGATTGGCACACCTGGGGATCGGGTTTGGTGCTCGGTTTCGGACAGCAGGAAGGGATTGCCACATCTAGGGATCCTATGGCGGCGCGTCAGGGCGTCGACGGGCGTTCATGAACCAGCTGCGTCCGGCAGTATTCGATCACTGGAGCAACTCCAGCGAGAGAATGAGGCGGCGCTGCTAGCGACAGCAGTGCGAGACAGAGGGCAAGGTCTCGCGATTGTCGATGGGAGGCACCGCACATGGCAGGTGAGGCAGCATGAGGATGTGGTAGATAGGTGCGGTGAAGGTAGGAGCGAGGGGTGCGTGATTTATTTTCTTTCCTTTTTGAAATTTTGTCACCGAAAATGATGTGGAATGCAGCGTGAGTGGGTACAGAGTCCACTATTTTTACTTGTGGGATAAGGGATACGACCATATAGTACCATTGTACCAATAATAATTTGTCTATTCGGTCAGACCAAACAACCCTATGAAATGAGACATGTTGAAGCTCAAGCAACAGTATGTAGTGTAGTTTCAGGATCTTTAGATTGCAGACAAGGCACGACACATTGTGTGAGAGCACCAAGGCGAGTTGCAGCTATGTTTAGCAGACTTTTCATTGTCTAGAAATGATGTAGAAACATGAAGCAACAGCATCTTCTATGTAAATTAAATAGGTTCAGGATTGAGAAGCACCAGGAATCCACAACGCCGCGAAATCCGGCGCCATTACAAGCTATGTGGGACTTCTAGCTAGGTACACTGGCTTCGAAGCTGAGCGCAGTCACTACAATGCTGTAAAAGGCACATCATCTGAGGTGTCAACAGACTAGGCCTCCCAGTCACCACATCTACTGAAACTGCTCCTGTGGCGTCGCATCCATGTGATTTTTACCAATTTCTTCGACAGCCTGGGCGCCTGGAGCAAGAGGAATATTCCGCATCACGTGACAGCATCATGTAGTAGCATTGCTGTATCGACGATTCATGTGATTTATAGAACACACTTTGTTCTATCTATCCATATCAGTTCCCTGATTTCCTGGTAGTCCGTTCGGGCGACGTAACAGCCGGAGCCGTTGATCGTGTTTTGCTTTTGGTTGTATAGTATGTGCTTGGGAATTTTATCCACTCAACATAGCCAGACCTGGTACAGCAAACGGCACTTCCTGCTCATCTTCTTTTAGGTAGCCATTGATTTTGCAGTTGTCCAGTTTTATTATTGCTGCACATGTAGGAGGTAATTGGGTCATTGTTTAATTGTAGAACTGACTGTAATTATTCTATAATAGTTTTTCTTTTCAATTGTACTAGGTATGAACAGGAAATTTTGGTAACATTTTGGATTGTTTTGTGCCAATGCAGATTCTGGTATTAACAATTTTTTGTCAGGCAAGGACAAAAACCCGGTCTAACATAGAAAAATTGTTTATTACCACCGTATGAATATAGATCAGGTTTTTATGACTAACTAACATAGAAAAAAACTTTTTTTTCTTAATTGTCTCCGTGTCAATACATATCTAGTTATTTGTTTAGTATTATTTCAATCGACGAGCTAGCAAACCTGGCCAGAGTTGGAGGTAGGCAAGGATATGATTTCAGCATGGCGAGGTGACGGCGGTGCCGGCCAGATGGTGGCAGCGGGCAGATGACGGGCCGTGTCTTTGCATCTGGGTACAGACGTAGGATAGATGGTGGTAGAGGGAACCATGCACCGGTGACGCAAACAAAAAACATCGAAGGAACCAGCAGCGCAGCTATACTAAGGGGTGAAGGCTGTGATCCAGATGCAGCTATTCAATCAAATCGTTGCCTGAGAGATATGGCTACTTTATATAGACACCTGTAGATTAGCATCTCAATAATTATGTGTATGGGACCCAACCGATTTATTTATTGTCTTTACAAACATCTTATATTATCCAACTGTAGCTAGTTGCCTTTGCGAGTTTGTCAGTCACTCTATACTCTAGACGCCAGTACTCAGTTCCATCATCATGGAAACTGATGAGAAAATGTTCATATGGTGGGAGTGCTGGTGGTTCACAAGCGGCAGCAGAACAGAAAGTTCTGGTTGCACCAGGGATGCTGCCGCCTGTCTGACCAGTGAGCTAAAACAGAGGATTAGCAGGACACGTATTCCAGACCTGCCTCTAGTTTGGAGAAGGAACTGATGCTAGTTTACTTTCACCATGCAAAACAGAGCAAAATTAATCCTTCAGTGATGAGAAAATGAGCAACGCACAAAACAAGGAAATTCACACAGCTGCTCTTATTGCAGAACTGAAGGGAAGACAACAATTTCCTTCTGCAAACTGCGGCTAGTGACAACATACAGAAAATCGAGTAGACCACTATCACCAAAGCATATTCAAGGAAGTTAAATCAATTGAAAGTTGAGAGAATCTATACCACCTCAAATAAACCGCAAGTGGTCACAGTTTTGGTGTGACAGTCAAGATGTAAAAAGATGTCATTTTCTTTTTGCCAAACGATGAGTTACACACTCCTATAAATTGCACACCATTATTGGGGTTACTTCCACACATCGGGCTTGTGGAAGATCTTGAGGCCGTTGATCCTTAGTGTGTACATCTGTGACTCTCTCAAGGACTAAGGCTCCCTCGTCGAGCATATACATGTTTTACAAATCCACTTTTTGTAGAGAAGCCACGCATACTAAGGCACACAATTACATTATTTGAATAAATTAGAGAGAAAAATAGTTGTTTCAATGCAAGAAAGAGAAAATTAGTTGTATACGGTTTCAATGCAACAAAGAGACTAGTGTTGCTTCCATCTCGTTATTATTGTCTCTCTACAATAAAAAGAAAACAGAATATATCTTCTCTTCTAAATAATGATGGTGTGCTGCGACGGCCAATAACCAACCGTCCAGTGCTGAGTATGTATGTGGGAGCCAATAGTTACCTGCAATAAAGGCACAGACATCTGCTGTACTTCACAAGCTACTACACATGATATATATAGTCACTGACTCACGGCTCCATCTCGCAACATATAAAGCATTCGTGATGGCGAGCAGCCGAGCATAGTGAAGACTTGGTTAAAATGGTCAGTGTACCAAATTAAATTAGCTGATCATGCTGGCCACCAAAATAGGGCCCTATGGGCCTGGGATGCATCAGGAGAGTAGCGACTGGTGAAAGATACCGGAGTTGTTGCACAAGGCAGCTAGGACGTATCTGATGCTGCACGTCTGTGGCCTGCAAGAATTAAAACCGACATTGTGATCAGAGTTGACAGCTCAATAGTAGAGTGATCCCGATCTGAAATGGAATTTATATATTGAAATTATATGCTCTGCAGAACAAAGTTCATGTGATCTTTCAACAGCAAATATTCACTGGAGATTCACAAATTATAGCCATTATGCACTGCTCATTATCTGAAATGCTGACCTGCACTGCTCCCACAGCCACTACACAGCCACCTTCTGTATCTGATGTGACCAAGCCGAATGTGCATGCTGTGGTTACGAACCACCATTGTTGCTGTATGCAAGCTGATCATTCTTGCATAGTATACTGTAGAATTTGAGTGCCAGTTCTTTTCCAGAGATGCATACCAAGTTTTCACACATGGAAAGAATTTGATTTCGTGCAGCGTGTGGATGTGAAATCAACTTCATTTCAAATCAGATCTTGTCTACCAGAAGTTTGGTTCATTGGCTTCCTCCACTGTCCACTCCCTCTTCGGAAGATTTCTTCGTACTGATGGCTTTTGGTCAGTGCATGTTTCGGCACTCTTCTTGAATCTTTTTTGGGTGACCGTGCTGCAAATTTCAGATCGAGTAATCAATCTTGAAGATTGTATTTTTTAAGTTCTCTGTTTCATGCAAGGATGTTGGGCTCCTAATTTACAACAAGAAACAGTATTCCTGTGATATATTCCAAGCTTATGTGCATGCATATTTTCAATGAGAATTGTGTGGCTTCAGCACGTCTTTCTACTGAAGAGTCTCGTCTGAAGTAACAATGGACTATAGACTCTTATGCAGCTGATACTATAAAATTTGGTGCATCGCACAAAGTTCTCAATGGCCCTAATAACCTAGTAGAAAAAAGAGACGGTCGGCAATCATTCTTCACTCTTCATTAGAATGCGATTCATGGGTCGCGTAACACCACATCGACTAAGGATCACAGTGCCGACCACAAGTGTCTCTCAGTGAATCCTATGACCACACTGCATGAGGGAACTTGGCACCTTTGAATAGTACTAACATCTGCAAGAGTTGATTTCACATAACCAAGGAGACTTATTATTTTTCACAGGAATGGATGGTCACTAAATTGTGGCGTTTGTGGACGTTTTTTTGTGAAAACATATGTTATGCTCAGGGTTCTCATTTCCCTGACCGCGTCTTCTCAAATATCATTGAATCTAGTGAAAGTATTGGCAACCCTTTTTTTTGGCATTATTATTATTACGCATAGTTTTTGATGACTTTCTTGCACTAATGGAACTTGAAACATGATCGGTGAAAGGCACAAACCAGCTTTCTTCCATGAAAAATGCACGCTTTTTGGCCACATGGGGCCTTGTACTCGCGACCTATGGCTTTGCAAGTTCCTTCCCTAAACAGTTCACCATACAAAACTTGTGTGCAATTGGGATAATTGTGCTTCTCCCATTTTATCTTCAGCCAGTTTTGAAATGTGTATTCGGGACCAAAAATGAATTCAAATGCCAATAATGAAGTTTCATAAGTTTTTGAGATGTACAATTAATTGTTTCTCCATCTGAGGTCATTTCTACAACAGTTGATGATGTGGCACAGACATGGTAGGGCCTTAGCACCATATCAGATGTTGCTGAGGTCGGAGCCGTGGTCGATGGTGCCATGATTTAAACCATAAGCCTAGGCCTACTTCCTGGCTGCGGCAGTCCTTCATTTGCATTTTGTGAGGTTATTGTCTCTCTTGCCTGCGAAAAAAAGTTTGACAGATCTAACACAGGTAATATCGCTATGTCAAAAACCAGGTTCATCATGAGTAGCCTTCAAGATATGTGGCGAACAGGTGAAGTTTGGATGCTGCTTCACATTGTTTGGTATATTATATAGTGAGCTAAGGTGAACCCTGGCAAAAACGCAGTTGGAGTAAAACTGGTAGCGAGCCTCGGATGACTTTTCTTTAATTTGATTTATCAGTTTTAATTCTAGCATCTACCCTGAATGAAAATGTACTCTATCTGATAAAGGATCAGGCATAGCATATCAAATATGAAAAGAAAATTCTGGTGTTATTAACTCTCCGTCATGATAGTTACTATTTTCTCTCGATCTGACAGATATCTGTTGTAAATAAATACTTGCCACATGTAGCTAGCAGAGGTGCACATGCCAAGTTCGCTGGCGAACAAGCGAGGGATCAAATATCATATATAGGAATGTTCAAATCTTTATCGTTTTTTGATCCGCTAGTGTTATCGATGTCCATGCTGTAGGCAGAATCAAACGAGAACATCGGTGCAAAAAGCTATATATACATGCAAAATGATTAGTACAGTAGTCGGAATAGGATACGTACAAGAGCATGAGATTGAGATGCATCGGGAAGCCCAAACTTGCCATAGCTGACTGCAACGGGAGATCAGTATGCCATTCAACACTTACTACAGTCTGTGTTCGCCGGTTCTCAAAACACCTGCGCAGTGAAATAAAGCTACCGAGCATCGAGTGACGGATGACCACAGTGGGATGGAGGGGCGCCGCAGTGGTATCATTCCTGTTGCTCGCAAGAGAAGGGAGAAATGCCAGAGATTTCAGTCATGCCCAAGCCGGTATCTTTCCTGTTGCTCGCAAGAGATGGGAGAAATGCCGGAAATTTCAGTCATGCCCAAGCCGGTATTCCAGAGAGCAGTGCGTTGGGATGTGCCATGGACTGAATTGAAGCACAAAATTTGATCCTTGTGTAGCACTATACAAACATGTCTATGGAAGTTTAATTATGTTTTAAGTATTCCATTATATTTGAGGCATAATGAGTGTGAAGCATATGCACTCGAAGTAACTAGACCAAGTTATACAAAGAGTAAAATGCACTGTGGGTCCTTGAACTTGTCCTCAGGTCTCATCCAGGTCCATGTACTTAGAAAATCTGGTTTAGGGGTCCTTAAACTTGCCGAATGTGCCATTTACATCTAAAACTGGGTTTGCAAGGCTGTTTCGTCCAGCCTGGACAGCCACGCTGGCCTATAGGCAGTAGCCCAAGGTTAAGGCCAGACCTCCCCTTGATCAGTGCAATGGTTTGGTGCACATATCAGACAAACAATATACATTTCCAAATAACGCTAGCATCCATAGAGTTTTGGTGCTACCGTAGCATAGATACATATTTTCAAATAATAGCTAGCATCCATAGAGTTTTGGTGCTACCATGGCATAGATACAAGCCAGACTTGGTTCATTTGACTTAACTAGAGTTAAGGACCCATTACATATTTCACACCAGGCCCATCTCAAGTCACACTAAGTTTCGACTCTAGTAAACTAACACATCCAACACATGTAGTTATAGCAGTCTATAACTGTGGGTGTGCGCTATCTATCTATCTATCCCAAAAGCTATACCAAAAGCTATGCCCAAAAGACTGTACCCAAAAGTTATCCACAAAATGGTTCATGACTGCACCATGCCCATCAGTTCAGGTTTCGTGCACCAGCAGAAGAATCTTTCTTCTTGCTCAGTGGATATTTCTTCCTCTTTGTAGGTGGCTCTGCAGCAGAAGTGGCATTTTTCATTTTTGGTTGATTATTGAGCTTCAACCTTCCTTGTTTTGTTGCCATGGTGAGCACAGCTGGTCTTGAACTGGGCTGGTTGTTGTCGATGAAAGATGAAGAAGGGAGAGGCCCATGATCAAGTGACAGGTTCACAGGATCTGTTACCTCTCACAAAATGAAGAAGACAATGGTGGGATACATTAGTCATAATGCAAGGTGAAAAAGAAATTGTCAGCTAGAAGTCACTCACCTATGATAACATCTGAGACAACATAGTTTCTTGGGTTGCCAATGATAGCACTGTGGGCTGCAGGTGTTCAGCATGCTGTGCATTGAGTTCATTGCCCTCTTCCTCATCTCTTGTTGTTGCTGCAAAAGGTGGTGGCTGCCTTCTCACCTGTTGTTTCGGCCTGATGCCCGCCTTCTTGTGTGCATAGCCCTTGGCATTGTGGTGAGGCTCATGGCACCAAGAGCAGTGAATGACGGTGCCATGCCTGGACATTGTAGGTCCATTTTTTCCCTGAATCTCATAGGGTTGCTTCCTCCTTGATTTTGGTGGCCTTCCTATTCTCTTCTCATATATAAGAGGCTGGATATTAGGACCATTCATCTTCATCCAACAAGACTTGTCAACACATGGCATCACATTGAATCCATAGACAGCACTATAAGTCTCAGTAGTGTAGCATGGTGGTATGACATCTTCGGCAGGGATCCTTTCATGTCTTAGGTAGGAGATGGCATGACTACAGGGAATGCTAGTCAAATTCCACCTACTGCAGTCACAATGCTTGTCATCAATGTTAACTGTGAACTGGTAGTCTCTGTCCTTCACTTGAAAAACACCTCTACCAGCAGGAGAAGCATAACAAGTGTTGGCCCAAACTGAGTTTTTCAGAAATTTCTTCCTAATCTTGGGACATATAGGGCCTGACCACTTCTCATTAACATCTTTCTCCTTGTTATACACCCTGCCCATTAGTTCATCTTTGATCTTAATAATCATGCTAAGGATGGGCATTTCCCTTGCATCCAGTATGTATTTGTTGAATACCTCACATGAATTGTTGAGCAATAAATCACACTTAGGAAACTCACTGAAAAAAGCTCTAACCCAAGTGTTGGGGGGCATCTGTTCTAACCATCTATGTGCATCTACATCTAATGTTCTCATTTTTTCCATGTTCCTATTCCATTCTACCACAGTTGTGGTCCTCGCACAAGCCCAGAGTTGGCTTGTTAGGTTCTCACCTTTGAAGTGGCCTTGAAAGTTGGAGTACAGGTGTCTGACACAAAACCTATGTTCTGAATCTAGGAAAACATCTTGGACAGCTGGTATAAGTCCCTGCAGAAGCATTGAAACAGTTATTATCTAATCTAGAAAGAATAGAAAATTGAAAATGTTTGAGTTGTTATACAACCTTTTGCTTATCAGTCATTATAGTCCAAGGATAAGTATTTTCAATTCCAAGGTCTTGCTTCAAAGTCTCCAGGAACCATTTCCATGTACTCTTTGCCTCCACCTCCACATAGGCCATTGCTACTGGAAATATACAATTTTTGGGTCTACACCAACTGCAGTCAGGAGACATCCTCCAAACTTAGTCTTAATGTGACATCCATCCAAGCAAATGACAGGCCTGCAGCCAGCTAGGAACCCCCTCTTGCATGCATCTAGTGAGAAATACATGTGACTGAAATGGCCATCATTGAGACCAACATAGAAAGTACTCCCTGGGTTTGACCTTCTCAGTTCATTGCCAAAATCCCACAACGAGTTGAACTGCTCGAGCTCATCACCATAGATCTTGTCCATAGCTTGTCTCCTTGCTCTACCTAACTTGCTCCTATAGGGTGTCAAGTTCCACTCCTTCTGGACTATCCTCGCAAAATTAGCAAGTGTCATCTTGTTATCTGCTCTCAAGGCCTCAGTGTACTTCTCTCATAGCCACTTGGCTGTGCACCATGACAGATCCCATTCCTTCATGTAATTGTGTTGTCCAACATAAGTTTTCACCATGAATGCCTTAGTTCTACTGTCAAATGAAGCATACAAACTGCAAGGGCATCCTATAGCACAATGAGCTCTAACACTTGACTTGTCATTTTTTGGCATCTTAATATCAACTCTGTGCTTCAAGCTATACTCAGTTATTACTTTTCTCAAAAGTTACACATTTGAGAACACCAAGCCAACTCTAAAAGTTGGGTTCACTAGGTCATCAGGGTTGAAAGATCTGAATTTGAGCTTCATTTCCTTTTCACCATCCGACTCACCATCAAAATCAAATTCGTCATCAGTACTATCTTCTGTTTGGGTAGGACCAGAGGAGCCTACTGATGCCTCTTTGGCCTTACTCATCTTGTTTCCCCTACCTGCACCTCCATCTATGACTTCTTCATCTACATTGTCTACAAACAAGTCATCATCACCATCTTCTAAATCATTATCACTGTCATTGTAATTTGAATCTTCACAGTCATCATCAGACATGTCTGCAACATTATTACCATGGCTTGCAACATCTATGTTACTATAGAACTATGGTAGTTTGTCCCTAAACTGCTTCAAAGAGCTGAAAACCTTGGGTAAGTTAGAAGTGTGGTTGAATAGTACCTCATCCCAATCAGTAACCCCTGTGAACTTGTAGTGGTCAAAATAAAGCACAAAGTTCTTGAACCTATCTGCAACTTGTTTCACCATCAAACAATCATCATCACAGGAAATGATCCTAAGCCCATCACTTAAATCTTTCCCAGGCAGTAACCAGTACACACTCACATTATCATTATGAGTCAATCCATAGTCTAGCTGCATGATCAGGTCCTCTATCCAAGCATAGCACCAAAACTCTGCTTCCAAGTCGCCATACCATGTCACTTTACCATTTGCATAAGTTCTGTTAGCACCATGACCGTAGAAAGAACCTCCATGATGTACTTCTAGTGAAAATTGATTCAAACCAGGACCTACATTACACAAATAATAAACTTGATTGAATAACTTCACATTGTAAACCAAGCTACAAACAAAATCTGCACTAACAAGATGCATTCAAACCCTACAAATCTCAATTTCACCCCAACGGTAGCCAAATTAGATAACTCAACTAAATCCAAACCCTTGCCATTCAAAGACTGCACAAACATTGCACAATAAGCAATCATCTATGTCCTACGGAGGGGTTCTTCCACCCTACAACACTAACTCGCATGAGGTTGGGTCACCGAGAGACTCACCATAGTCTGGCGAAGGTTCTCTCTCCTTGCGAAACCTAGGAGCCATGCGCACAGGTGTGGCAGGACCTCCTAAATTATATGGCCCACACGCACCTGCCATTGTCCCAGAGACCTCTGAGCCATGTATGTGTTCCAACCTAGAAAGCCCTGTCGGGTGTCCTCAAAGAACCCTGATTAAACCACATTTTATACTCATACCAGGATCAACAAAGGAGTAGCTCCAACATTACAATATTTGTTACAAAAATATATATCAGAGTGCAGAAGAATAATAATAACATAAAATTTACAAAATATGTATAAGTTAACTTTTACAGACTTAACTTCAATTGCAAAAGCATAGTAGAACTACAGAAGACAACTTAGGTAGAGCACCTAAGTCGAGAGAGGACAACCAGATCACATCGAGCCCACCGATATGAACTTGGTTCGAATACCAATTAGCACCTACAACAGGGGTTCAACAAACCCTGAGTACAAAAGTACTCAACAAGACTGACCCGACAAAAAGAGGGGTGAAGACTCAGGGGTGTAGGCTAGAGGGACAAGGTAAGGCTCACAAGAAAAGGATTTTTGCAGAAAAGCTCTTGTGGACCAAGTTTTAACTCATCATGAGTTATAATAGAAAATAAAGTTCTCTTGCTCTAGCTCAAGCTTACCAACCAACTCCATTCTTAAACCTTAACCATGATTCAAGTTGTCACTACGATGTAGGTCAGGTGATAGAATCTCCTTATCCGAGGAGCAACGACGATTCGAATCGATTGTACCCAACTGGGACCTAGATCTCGATATACATGAGGCTCCAACCAATAGGCATAACAGACCATACGATATACATGGGCACCAACCCAAAACTATATCGACCACACAATACACATGGGACCTCTGACCCATAGTGTATCGATATACGTGGGGCGCGAACCCACAGTATACCACACCATTGTATGTGGATTTTCTAGTCTCCATCACAAGCGGGCCTACAACGAATGAGGCCTAGGTCATCAACTGACGAAAACACTATAGAGGGGCTCCTTTCCCAATGCAAGTTAGCCGTCAGGACTCGATTTATTAACTATCATCATGATTCCAACAGGTGAAGCCAACCTCATATTTTTCATTCTTTTAATTTTTGAAAACCTACCTATTTAAGCAGGGCTAAGCATTCCTACGCATTTTCCAAATAACAGGTAACAAGGAATATGGGAATAAGACAGGTAATGCAACTGGTAGGTTTTCACTCAACTCCTAATCCCTAATGCAGCATTTCATAACTGAAGTGATAAAACATTATAAAAATAAGGATAGGGTTTAAATGCATCCGGGGCTTGCCTTTGTTGCAGTGGTGGTTAGTTCTCATCAAGATCACAGATGTTAGACTTGGCATCAACATCAGGGACGGGTGACACCACACCATGGATAATGACTTCAACATCATTGATCGAGGGCATCTTCTTGAACATTCTTGTCGGATGGCATCTTTTGAATGTTGATCAACATGACCCGACTCACTCTCAAAACTACACGTAGTAATGATATATGTTTTATGATGATGAGCTTATGGCATGATGCATGATGATGCATTTATTAAAGCATAACAACATTAATTAACTAATCATAAACTATTCAAAAAAGATTACACAAGATAAAATAATTATTAACAAAAGAATTACATAACTAAATCATACAACATCTAACATGATTGAAATTCAAACTACAACCTAAACATAGCATCAACAATATCTCAACAGAATTTCAAGTCATTTGGAGCTACACAACAAGAGATATGAATTTCTCTCTTTTCAAACATTAAATAAAAGGCATAAAAGATGATTAATTATTTTACTACTAAACCTGACATGTTTCATATTTTTAATAAAAACTAGACATCGCAAGGAGAACAACAAAATTTGGTTCACCAAAAGCGGAGTTACGAAACTCCAGATATGAATTTTTTGAAGTTTGAGAAAAACTGTTACAAAAGGTCCTCGGGGAACTATGCACCTGAGTCATGCCTAGTGTAGTTAGGTCCCTGCATTTTCTCTAATTCTTGCCCGAGGTCCCTTCATGAGTAGGAGACACACGAGCTCATCGGGCTCGTGGTTTCGGCGGTGGGGTGCTCGTCGGCGGCAACGGAGAGGTGGGGAAGCATCGGGAGGTGGTAAATCGCTCATAGGTTGCCTTGGCTTGGCCAGAGACGGCCCGTGGCGGTCCGGCCACATGAACCCGTGGTGAGGTGGTGAGGCAACATGACTGCAGTGGCTCTCCAGCAAGGAGACAGCCGGAGGAGGGGATGGGGAGGTGCAGCGAAGCACTGGGATGGAGATGACGCGCTCGGTTGGGGTGAAGGTGGAGCAGAGGTGGTTGTCCGTCTCGACGGCAAGGATGACGGCGCAAACTAGCGATGGCAGTGGCATTCCCGCACGTCTAGACCTTGACTGAGGAAGATGATGAGCTCATGAGCTACAGGAGGACGTGTCGCCGCTGGCGGTGCAGACAGTGGAGGAAAATACTAGGGAACGGCACCTGGCCACAGTGAGGTGACCATGGTGGCTGTCGCGAGGAAGAACGGCGGGCGTGGCTGCTATGGGCAAGGCGGAAGTGCGTGAGTGAGCTTTGAAGTTGTGCTATGGTGAGGCCAAGCTGACGGCGGTGGAGGAGCGGAATGATGGTGGCTGGTGGTGGCAAATTTGACGGCAGTAGTGAGCTCGGCGGCGGCCGAAAACAGAGGGGAAAGAGAAGTCGACCTTGGTCTATCCCACTCGAAGCACAGCGCGATGGAGGGCTGGATGACATGTTTGGCGACCTATGCCATTTCCAAGCAAGAGCTGGCACATGCGGACGCAACTGGAAACATGTCGAAGCTCGCCGGTGGCGAAACTCGAGTTGTCTTTCGTGATTTGAAAAAATTACATAATTGCCACTGGTGCAATTTTGTAAATTACTCCTAAATTTTGAATAGAACTTGAAAAATCCTAATCTATGAAATGTTTAGAATTTTATGCTCTACACTTTTCTCAAAATGAAGTTTTTCAGAATCAGCAAGAAAAATTGAGTTTTGAAAGCAAATTTGAAAATGGGACAAAAAGGGATAAAACCCTATAAACAATCATTTTAAATATCTTTTGATTTTGCTAAATAACTTGAAAATCTTTCAAAATAGGGAATGCTCAAATTTTCAAACCAAACATTTTTCTTATACAAAGTTTTCACAAATCATTCATAAATTTTGAAATATGTATTTAAAATCAAAAAGGGACAAGTGTTGAAAATCTGTATTTTCAAATTCATTTCAAATTCTTTATTGAAACTTGGAAAACTTTGAATACCACTATTGTAAGTCTCAACAAGATCTACAAAATTTATTTTTGAATCAACCCAAAATTATTTGTAGATTTTGAAATATTGAAAGGGGATAAAACAGGGTTTTGAAAGTAGTTTTTGAATTATCAACCAACTCATCATTTCAATAACACACCAACCTACAAATGTAAACTTATTTTAGTTGAGACATATCATGGTTGACCTAATACACAAGATTGCAAAGTACTAGAGGACAAAAAAAGATTTTAGTTTATTTCAACTTCTTGTAGGAACACATAAGATGATAAAGGAATTTTAAATAACCCTAAGCATCATCAGTTCATGTATAAAAGAAAGCACCACATAAAAGACATTATTAAAACATGAATGCATTTATGTCATAATGCTCAATGATTATGCTTAATAATGCATTTGATTAATATTTTAATTACGTATTAACATATGTGATGTTACAATCCTACCCCTTAAAAGAAATCTCGTCCTGAGATTTTGGCGCAACAAATCCCCGTGGGGTAAGCAATGGAAAAGAAAATATTTCAACTAAATCAATCTTAACATAAGTTCATAAAACAACAAGGTGAGATTCAAGAGTTACAACCAAAATAAGCAAGAGGTTGCAACTACATGGCATTTAGGTTTTTAAGGGAGTTTAAGTAAAGATGCTCATGATAGTTTCGAAGAGTAGGGGTACATTAGATGTGAAGCTATAGTAACTCATATCCACAAACCTCGATACCTGCGCGCACCCAGTAGAAACTTATGTGCCCGGGTCACACAAGAGACTCTAGGTTCCGTCGCGGCACCAGGGTTACGGGACATGGCACCACTATAGGGCACAACTACGGTAACCCACATCTCAGAAGATTGAGAATGTAACCTAGATTTAAAGTTGGTCATAATCACAAGGTGTTTAGGAACTCAAAGAACAACTTTGAATCCCTAAGAAATGTTGACAGGATGACATCACCCTAACTGTGGACTATAAGAGATCATGATCATAGACTACGATATCAGCGAGCGCCCAGCAGTAACACTACACAGGCGACCCCAGGTTTCGACGCTGTTATATAAGTCATGGGTCATGGTACCTTAGAGTATACAATCAAAGTAATGTTCGAGCAAGATATTCATTGTCACATGACGTCAAGGAGGTAGCATGTGTCGAAGTTGAAGGCATGACACATACTTAACAAAAGAATCAAAGATTCATACCAGGCTTGGGTTTTAAGGTAGTGGTGTATATCAAGGTATATTCCAAAAATTCCCAAGGGTCAGAAACTTATGGAATAAAAGATTATCAATTGGTAAACAAAACCTGGTATAGGACAAGATTTATCAATAGAACAGCTACAAGGGATAATAGCTACTCCCAGAATATAAGGAGGGAGTTGTAACTATCATTATACTATCATGTTATGCATGACATGAGATATGCTCGTCATATACATCCTTTCAACATTAGAAGCACTTCGTCTTCACCATGTTAGTATATTATAGGGCATTATATTATACATTATCTTCACTTTCAAAGATGAACCCTTCAGACGTACTTCAGTAGAGCTTTGTCGATGAAGTCAACTCTCCTCTTGACCTTCCATAGAAGAGTTGAAGAACTCCTTGAGTCATCAGAAAGTCTTCCCGAAGTCTCGTAGCAAGCAAGAAGATAGAGGAAAGATTATTTTTAATTTGTTACATTCAAAAACATTTATATTATAAACTCATTTTGAAGTTTTCAAATGTAATGTTTTAGCTGATCTATTGTATGAGCTCTGATACCAGCTTTGGCAGGACCTCCTAAATTATATGGCCCACATGCACCTGTCATTGTCCCGAAGACCTCTGAGCCATGCATGTGTTCCATACAACCTAGAAAGCCCTGTCGGGTGTCCTCAAAGAACCACGATTAAACCATATTTTATACTCATAACAGGATCAACAAAGGAGTAGCTCCAATATTACAATATTTTTTACAAAAATATACATCAGAGTGTGGAAGAATAATAATAATATAAAATTTATAAAATATGTATAAGTTAACGTTTACAGACTTAACTTCAATTGCAGAAGCATAGTAGAACCACAGAAGACAACTTAGGTAGAGCACCTAAGTCGAGAGAGGACAACCAGATCACATCGAGCCCACCGACATGAACTTGGTTTGAATACCAATTAGTACCTGCAATAGGGGTTCAACAAGCCCTGAGTACAAAAGTACTCAACAAGACAGACCTGACAGAAAGAGGGGTGAACACTTAGGAATGCAGGCCAGAGGGACAAGGTAAGGCTTGCAAGAAAAGGATTTTTGCAGCAAAGCTCTTGTGGATCAAGTTTTAACTCATCATGAGTTATAATAGAAAATAAAGTTCTCTTGTTCTAGCTCAAGCTTACCAACCAACTCTATTCTTAAACCTTAATCATCATTTAAGTTGTTACTACGATGTAGGTCAGGTGATAGAGTCTCCTTATCCGAGGAGCAATAACGATTCGAATCGATTGTACCCAACTGGGACCTAGATCTCGATATACATGAGGCTCCAACCAACATGCATAATAGACCATACGATATACATGGGCGGCAACCCAAAAGTAAATTGACCACACGATACACATGGGACCTCTGACTCATAGTGTATCGATATACGTGGGGCGCGAACCCATAGTATACCACACCATTGTATGTGGATTTTCTAGTCTCCATCACAGGCGGGCCTACAATGAAGGGGCCTAGGTCATCAACAGATGAAAACACTACAGAGGGACTCCTTTCCCAATGCAAGTTAGTCATCCGAACTCGATTTATTAACTATCATCATGATTCCAACAGGTGAAGCCAACCTCATCTTTTTCATTCTTTTAATTTTTAAAAACCTATCTATTTAAGCAGGGCTAAGCACTACTACGCATTTTCCAAATAACAGGTAACAAGGAATATGGGAATAAGACAGGTAATGCAACTGGTAGGTTTTCACTCAACTCCTAATCCCTAATGCAGCATTTCATAACTGAAGTGATAAAACATTATAAAAACAAGGATAGGGTTTAAATTGATTCGGGGCTTGCCTTTGTTGCAGTGGTGGTTAGTTCTCATCGACATCACAGATGTTAGACTTGGCATCAACATCAGGGATGGGTGACACCACACCATGGATAAGGACTTCAACATCATTGATCGAGGGCATCTTCTTGAACATTCTTGTCGGATGGCATCTTTTGAACGTTGATCAACACGACCCGACTCACTCTCGAAACTACATGTAGTAATGATATATGTTTTATGATGATGAGCTTATGGCATGATACATGATGATGCATTGATTAAAGCATAACAACATTAATTAACTAATCATAAACTATTTAAAAAACATTACACAAGATAGAATAACTATTCGCAAAAGATATACATAACTAAATCATACAACATCTAACATACTTCAAAATTAAAACTACAACCTAAACATAACATAGAATCAACAATATCTCAACAGAATTTCAAGTCATTTGGAGCTACACAACAAGAGATATGAATTTCTCTCTTTTCAAACATTAAATAAAAGGCATAAAAGATAATTAATTATTTTACTACTAAACATGACATGTTTCATATTTTTAATAAAAACTAGACATCACAAGGAGAACAACAAAATTTGGTTCACCAAAAGTGCAGTTACGAAACTCCAAATAGGAATTTTTGAAGTTTGAGAAAAACTGTTACAAACAGGTCCTCGGAGAACTATTCACCTGAGTCATGCCTCCTGCAGTTAGGTCCCTGCATTTCCTCTAATTCTTGCCCGAGGTCCCTTCATGAGTTGGAGACACAGGAGCTCATCGGGGCTCATGGTTTCGACGGTGGGGTGCTCGTCGGCGGCAACGGAAAGGTGGGGAAGCATCGGGAGGTGGTAAATCGCTCATGGGTTGCCTTGGCTTGGCCCGAGACGGCCCGTGGCGGTCCGGCCACGTGAACCCGCGGTGAGGCGACATGACTGCAGCGGCTCTCCAGCAAGGAGACTGCCGGAGGAGGGGATGGGGAGGTGCAGCGAAACACTGGGATGGAGATGACGCAGTCGGTTAGGGTGAAGGTGGAGCAGAGGCGGTTGTCCACGTCGACGGCAAGGATGACGGTGCAAACAAGCGATGGCAGTGGAATTCCTGCATGTCCAGACCTCGACTGAGGAAGATGACAAGCTCATGAGCTGCAGGAGGACGTGTCGCCGCTGGCGGTGTAGACAGTGGAGGAAAATACTGGCGAACGGCGCCTAGCGACGGTGAGGTGACCATGGTGGTTGTCGCAAGGAAGAACGGCGGGCGTGGCTGCTATGGGCAAGGCAGAAGTGCGCGAGCGAGCTTTGAAGCTGTGCTATAGTGAGGCAAAGCCGATGGCAATGGAGGAGCGGAATGATGGTGGCTGTTGGTGGCGAATTTGATGGTGGCAGCGAGCTCGGCGGCGGCCGGAAACAGAGGGGAAAGAGAAGTTGACCTTGGTCTATCCAACTTGAAGCACGGCGCGATGGAGGGCTGGACGACACATTTGGCGACCTGTGCCACGTCCAAGAAAGAGCTGGCACACGCGGACGCGACTGGAAACGTGTCGATGCTCGCCGGTGGCGAAACTGGAGTTGTCTTTCGTGATTTGAAGAAATTACATAATTACCACTGGCGCAATTTTGTAAATTACTCCCAAATTTTGAATAGAACTTGATAAACTCTCAATCTATGAAATGTTCAAAATTTCATGCTATACATTTTCTCAAAATGAAGTTTTTCAGAATTTGCAAGGAAAATTGAGTTTTGAAAGCAAAGTTAAAAAAGGGACAAAAAGGGATAAAACCCTATAAACAAACATTTTAAATATCTTTTGATTTTGCTAAGTAAATTGAAAATCTTCCAAAATAGAGAATGCTCAAATTTTCAAACTAAACATTTTTATTATACAAAGTTTTTCTAAATTATTCATAAATTTTAAAAATAGATTTAAAATCAAATGGGGACAAGTGTTGAAAATCTGTATTTTTAAATTCATTTGAAATTCTTTATTGAAACTTGAAAAACTTTGAATACCACTACTGTAAGTCTCAACAAGATCTATAAAAGTGCTTTCTGAACCAACCCAAAATTATTTGTAGATTTTGAAATATTGAAAGAGGGTAAAACAGGGTTTTGAAAATAGTTTTGGAATTATTAACCAACTTATCTTTTCAGTAACACAACCAACCGACAAATGTAAACTTATTTTAGTTGAGACATATCATGGTTGACCTAATACACAAGATTGCAGAGTACCAGAGGACAAAACAAGATTTTAGTTTATTTCAACTTCTTGTAGGAACACATAAGATGATAAAGGAATTTAAATAACCCTAAGCATCATCATTTCATGTATAAAATAAAGCACCACATAAAAGATGTTATTAAAATATGAATGCATTTATGCTATGATGCTGAATGATTATGCTTGATAACGCATTTGATTAATATTTTAATTACGTATTAACATCTGGGATGTTACAACAGGCCACCTATCGCACGCGCCACCTGCGCACGACGCCGCCTGCTGCCCTCGCTGCTCGCTAGCGCTGCCTCGCGGAGTCCCGGTGTCACAAGTGCCGCCTCGTCTGCAAGCCTCATTGCTCGCCTGCGCCGCCTCGTGGACTCGCGGCGCGGAGTCACCGAGACCGCGACCCCCTCCGACTGGAAGGATGCGGGGGCAACGAAAGTAAAATATAGGCCTGCAAGCTATCCCACAAGGGCCCAGCATGTATGCACAAAAAAAAGGTCTGACAGCCACGTTGGTAAGCCAGGCTAGACAAAACAAGCTTCCAATGCCGGTTTGGATGTAGATGATATATTAAACGAGTTAAAGGACCTGTAAACCTGGTTTCCTAAGTACATGGACCTGGATGAGACGGCGGGACAGGTTTAAGGACCTACAGTGGATTTTACTCTTATACAAACTTCACATTTTAATTCTGAAGAAGTGTCAAACAAGCAAGTGAAGGAGAAGCTATTAACCAATCTTGGAGAACAACAAAGTGAAGTTTCTGACTCAAGATAGTGTGGAATGGCTAAATTAACCCAAATAATTACTGACTAGAGATGATCGAAAGATATGGTGTCCGAGAACCTCCAGCATGCTAGCTGCACATTGTATTTCCGTATATGTACAAGAGCTAGTTTTCTTTTTGAAACAATGGCAGCTCTACCTCTCAATTCAGAGAAATCTAGTTTTATCTACAAGAAAAGGTAGACAAACATGGCACCTACTACCACGAATGGCTAACCCACCAAATGACACAGCAGAGAACAAAACTACCCTGAGTCAGCATAGTTGCAAAGCAGTCAGGAGCCAACTTCCATTGGCACATCAAAGACGATCCAACCGTCTTTTTTATGGACAAAACAAGGAGCCGAGGAGGTCCTCACAATTTGTAAAACATTTCAATAACAACGAAGGAGAAGTTGCCAACCTCAAGTTCACTATGAACAGCAGCTCCAACATCCCGCCTTGAACCTACGCCCAGCACCGGCTCTTGTCAAGCCCCCCAAGCACATAGTCACCAGGGGGTGGTGGGTGGGAAGGGGGGGGGGGGGGGGGGGGGGTTCACACTGCAAAAGGGAAAGCAATCATCATAGGTGTCACAATCGCCGAGTCTTTCACCAAAGGGGCCCTAGACTGCCACCACCATTGTCGTCACTGCCATACTGTCCTGCAGAAGGCCAACCAAACAACATTCAAAGTTATTAATGGAAATTTCCTTAGTACTTAGGTGTGGCAAACGGCAGCAAGTACTCTATGGCGTGGCTACCAACCATTAATTAACCAAACCCTGAGAGCATGCAGTGGTTGCCATAGTTTGTCAGCTGGTCTGGTCCTAGCCATGGCAAACATGGTTGAGAAACATGGCACCAAGAAACATTTCGTGAGTACGATCAAGGCCATAATGCAGGCTGTGCTACTCATGGGTAGAGTTGCCAGTTCGTCACACACTGACTTAGGAACACAGCGCTCATCAAAAGTAAAACTAGGTCGCAGGGCGCGGATGCTGCGAGCAGATAGCTTTGTCACCGCATAGGCAAACTCGGCGTATTTGAATAATGTTTAAATGAGTTGGTTTCACATAAGCAAATGGCACTGTTTTCAAAAGAACGGTAGTAATATATTATGACGTTGATGGCATCGCTTCGTGGCGAAATATATGCCACAGTTTTGGTGTTCGACCCAACCAATGCAAGCAGCTCAGGGTCCAAACAAGTTCTCTGATCATCTTCTCATCACTCACCTAGGTCTAGCTTTGATCACAACTCAAATTTAATGTCAAATTCACAGTTTCAGTTTGCTTCATGTTTCCCTTCACATGTCAAATTCTAACGAGGAGGTGAAAATATTTGTCAAGTGAGTTGTGAACAGTTTGGCCAACACTGGTATTATAAAAAAATCTACTAGTTCGCTTAAACATGTTGATGTTTAGTAAATTTGTTTGAGTTCTCGGATGATGTAAAAACAAACCTGATGTAATTTACTGCCTTTAATCACTAAATACACTCCCTACCACAACATCGGCTAAGGAAAACAAGGTGGCTGGACACAGGAGCCAGGTATCCTCAAGCTCATCTGCTGCAAAGGAATCACATCAACATCGAACCACAATAAGTGAATTAGAGCTCTCATAAAGCATGCAACTTCACCAGATCTCCTATCCCTAAAATTTTGCTATAGAGAAGATTAGATTGTGACAGCAGATATCCTGTAGGATTTCCATTCCCTATAATTTTTTAGAGAGATCTCAAATCAAACCCCTCTAGCACAAAAAAAAAGAGACACCAAGGCGATCCTGAGAACCGTGCACCACGCCGGTCGCTTGACACCTGACCTCTTGCTGTGTGCCTACACCTCGTGTTGTTGCCCGTGCCACACTCCCCGCCTGCAGGAGCCCACGGCATGTTGCTCCAGCATGCATGGGCCATTATCCTTCGGAGCTGAATCGAGGAAGTCCAATGGAGTTGAGGCATGCAGTCATAGGACATGGTAACTACAGTCGTGCAGCATCAGTCTCGGATGTTAACTAGACTGCCCACAAAGTCCTCTAGGAAATGACTCAAATATGAATAGAAGAAAAGCAAATATTGGATACGAGATTTAGGATATGTTCTGTAGCAGTAACAGTGCTCTCCGATCATATATGGTAACATAATGTTAGGAGATTCTCCTAAATTAACAAATAGGAGGTGCATTATAGGATATCTGGTCACTCTGAACTCTTATTGCTTTATTTTAATTAATTAAAGAAGGGCCAAGCCCTTCTGGTTTCCTCTAGAAATGTAGAAGAATGGATGGAGGAAAAATAAATTCAAATATCATTTTATTGATGGGAGTTCACTATTGATTTGCTCACCCATTTAACTAAAATAATAGAAACTGTGTGCAGCTGCAGAAGCTGAAATTCCTTTTTCATTTTCTAAGAAAAAGTATCCTACATCAGCTGCATTTCAATGCAACCGACCCAACTCTTTGTGGTAGCTGAAAATATATATATATTCACTTTTAAAACAAACAATCAGCATATATAAGCCTATTGTTGGAGTTGCTGAGAAACAACTAGTAGAAGGCCACTTAAGTCGAGAACACTTCTATCTGAAAGAGAAAACAATCTACTGGTGTAGCTGATCGTGCTCGCAGTTAACCAATGGCGCCAAATTAGTGGCCATTCTTGGTCTGCCTAATGATATGGGCGTGGGTATACAATATCTAGTGCCTATTCTGATTTTCTGTGTCGTACCCTCAACATGCATGCAGCCAGATATGTCGTGGCATACGTCCTGGCCATTTTGTGGAGCCTGGGCAGGACACACTATATTTACAAGCCAAATTAAGACTTCATTGACAAGACGAATCATCTATCAAATTAGCAAATAATGCTCATAATGAACATAAGACTGGGTGTGAGATGCACCAGAAGCCGATGATAATGAGGTCGACTTTAGCTCATGCCGAAAGTAGATGGCTTGTAAATATAGTGTGCACTACTCACGCGGACCATAATAATAATAAGTAGATGGAATTGCATGGGCTACTCATCTTTGATTGCTGTCAATATAATCTAACAGGAACATACAATGTACAAATTATTGTAAAGCATCATTTCATCAACAATTAGCAACTCAAAAGGTCATATCTGAAACACTAGTGGTATTGATTCTAAAAATAAGCACAGAAAGTATCTGATCCAACGGTAAGAGTGAAGGTACAAATTTAAGAGGCACTACTGAAGCTAGACACAGAACAAAGAAGTTTTTAATTAAACAACATGGATTTATTAATATGGAAGCACAGAGTACAGCTGTTTTTTTCATTCTTAAAATCTTTAGAGCATCAGAGCTTAGACAACATGTACAGAGTTTGAAAGCCAGAGAGCAACATTCAGACTTTCAGAGTTTCAATACCTAAGCTACAGAGCAAATGAAGAACATATTAATATAAATATAGAACAAACGGCGCCACATGTTCAGTTTGAGAATGACTAATCAAACTTAGTAGGTGCAGAAAAACCAGCTTGCATCCATGACTTTTGCACCTTTCCATCACATCAGTACTAATCCTCCGGTGCCACGGGCACAATGATTTTGCACCTGTGATCATGTGCTGCATAATGACAGCCAACCAGTTTTATCAGAACAACTATTGGTTAGTACTGGACAAACACATCCATAGATCACAAAAGTATGATAAAAAGGACCCTTTCATCATTTCTATAATACTTATAACAAGATAGGTAACACTAAAAACACCTAAACGTGTCTAGGAATCACAGGGTGGGAGTATATGTTTCACGCATGGGATATGGGTTGTGGGAAAAATTTAATTTGAGTCAACGATTGAGATCAGCAATCCATTCAGTTACCAAAGCTTCCTCGTACTCATATGCTTCGCGGAGTACCTTTTCCCCTTTCATCAAGTGGAGCTGTTAATTACAGGACAGTTCGTGCCCATCAAGGTGGAGGTTGTGCCGCATGAGCCACAAGATCATTAATTGAACAACCATTTGTCTGGCTTTGCTAGAGCGTGCTAGTGCCTTTTGGCCGTGTGCTGGCCATCAGTAATACGATAGATCAGCAGACAGGGTTCCTGCTGTAACCATTGATGTTGACAAGGAGGTGTTCGCCGTTAACTGCTAGGACATTCTCCTTGATGGCTACGATACCATACTCGGTGTGGCATTCCTTAGCACCTTGGGCCTAGTCTTCTGCAACTTCAATGAGAGCTCTGCTTGGCATTCTCACACGCATGCTGCCATGTGTTGTCGCAATGCTGCAAGGTTTTCAAACTTATTGGATATTAAAAATATATAGAGGTTTTATGCAAAAGAAAATTTTACAATCAAAAGCAAAACATAAGTGTTGATAAAAACATATAGATCTAGCCCGTGGAAAAAAAGGAACTAATTAATAAGTTTATCAAAACTAAGTATAGAGTACAATGTATCTTTTGTCTATAGTATTAAAAAATAAACAAATAGAAAACATACACTTTAGTAATTTATTAGTTACTCGTATTAACCAACAACTAATACCTATATCTCTTATAAAATTCTAGCCTGATGAATTTGTATGTGGATTTAATACCTGTATCACAAATTTATATGTGGATTTAATAATATAGTACAGAAAGAAAAAATGGCCGACCACGGAAAATCAAACCTGAAGTGGTGTTTTACCATAAAGGTACGTAGTAATTTAACATACATATCTAATAAATTTATTGGGCGAAGGCCTTGTCAGTAGTATGAAGATCATTGAATACACAGAAAGAGCAGAAAGATTTTATTGCTTTCATGGTGGTTAAGGAAATTAACTAGTGGGCAGGTGTTTAGCACACACATACATGTTACTATACCAGAGCCAAGAGCGCCACAAAATGAAGAATTTTCACAGCTCACATTGGACTGGCGGTCGACTGGGTGTAGGATGTATCAGGATTCTAGCTGGTACTGTGCTTTAAAATCCGATCAATGTCTTCTATGTGAAGAGTATGAAGATCGAGCCTCTGGGAGCGAAGGGAGTCTGACGAGCGTAGGCAGCTACTCCATGTCTTGTCTTTCTTGGACTGAAGAAACTTGATTGAGGGTGAGGAAGTGGGACATGCCAATGGTGAGCGTAGGCAACATCGTGCACGACTCTCTATCTCATCAGATTTTCTTGTTGTCTTTAATTTTCTTCATGGAGCACGACATAAGTTCGAACTCGACCAGTTATGAACACATTGATGCGATATTATACCAAAGCTTGATCCCTGGACCGTTGTCCCAATTGTACATCTTTGACATATTCAAATGGCATCTTCTTTTATGAGCTATGGACAAAATTACAGCAGTTCCAATGAAAAATGTACTAGGACCAGTGGGTAGTGATCAGAAAAGCTCCCTCCCACATGCACCTCCTCTGCTTTCCCCTTTTTCCCCAATCAAAAATTTCCTCCAAAAGCTACCGATGTATCCGTGATCGGCAGCTAAAAGGCTCTCTTGGCCGACTCAGGCTGTAGCGTCAGCGACGGTGGTGGCTGTGCTTGAGACCCTGGGCGCAGCGTAGGAGATGGCAGCGTAATTCGTGTGTCGTAGGGAGTGTCTAGCTGCACACGCTTCTTAAATCAGGGGACTATCGTCCATCCTCATGACTTCTCAAAAGAAAAAAAAATCAAATCTGGATGAATTTAATAATATATTCTACAAAAAAAATACTGTTCCAGTATGTATATTAAGTTTATACTAGTTGTCTCATGAAAATCAGTCACCTCATACAACTGTCCATTGAATTCACAGAAAATGTCAGGAAAAAGTATCCACTATGGTTGAGGACAGCAGTGGGTGTTGTGTAGCGCATATATATACCACACAAGATGTCCAGAGCCAAGAGGGCCACAAAATGACGAATTCCCCATGCTAGAAATTACGGTACAAAATACTGGTTATTTCTGCAGCTGGCAAATAAAGGACTAGGTGCGGGATGCATTAGGATTCTAGTTATCACCCGCTGCCATGGACGTTGCCTTAAAGGCCAATGCATTGGTTGGAGAGCCCATCATAATAGCACCGTTGAGAATGAAGCTAGTACGTCTAAAGAGCTTACTAGACAGCTAGTCCAAGTGTTCTGTCTTTGTTGGACAGACAAAAGCAAACATAGATTCTGGAGGTGGACGATGCTAGGATGGAGGAAGTAGAACGTGCCAGTGGTATCTAGGCTGCACAAACTTTTGTGTTAGGTGTTTTACTTTTGACTTGATGGCTTCTGTGACAGGATTTTCACTAGTTTCGTGATGAATTTTTTTTTACTGGCAGTATCTAGGCGGTCCGGAACTATTTGAGCACTGCATTTCTGAGCTAATTTTAGATCCATGTTTAGTTTAGTACAATACATATTCACAATATACATTTCAAGCAGATTTATTACATGTACATCCATCAAAATTATCTAATTTATCACAAATTCAAATGTCATATCGGCCATAGCTAAGACAACATCACTTCATATCTCGACCACTAAGCTACTTACAACACATAAGAAGTTCACCAGATGATCAATTGGAATTATTTTCGATGAGACAGACTCCAACTTAAGGAGAGGCCATTTTTCTCTCTCACACTCCAACTTAAGGAGAGGCCATTTTTCTCTCTACTAGTTGCTGGACAAAAGAAGTCTGCTGTCAATGCACACAAAAGAAGTCGGTTCCCACAGCTGTCACTCATGACACAAAATTTTGTCCATTAAGAAAATATTTTGTCGAACCTGGAATAGTGTTACAATCATTGCAATAACTATTACCAATCATGGAAACAAAAGTATGGATTTGCAATCAAAATACTTGCAAAAAATTGCAATTTTGATTGAATTTTATAATACAGAACATAGTGGTTAACTATGAGCATCAAAGACCATGCAAATTCAAATGTGAAATATTTTTTTTACCAGGATAGTAACATATTTCTAAGAAATCAAGAAAATCATGTTTATCCTGTATGATAAAATCAATCATCGCACTGTCCATTGCATTCAAAGAAAATAGAAGAAACCCTTTATTGCTATCAACTACAACATGATTAAGGGCACTAGTGGGATCGTGTGTAGCACACATGTATATGTACTATAGCCAATGGGCCCACAAAATGAAGAATTCCCCATCGTATAGGATTGGGAGTAGGATGCATCAGGATTATAGCCATTACCTTGAAATGATATGTGCTGTATGATGCGATCCATTTGATGGAGAGCCTGTTAGAATAGAATCCAAGGAATCGGAGCGGTTCTGAGGAGCCTAAGCTGGTAGTCCAAGTCTTTGCTCGACACAGGAAGGTTAAAAGGTGGTGGGGAAGTGGAACATGACAATGGGGCTCCCCGCTGGCATCAAAAGGCAAGCCTGCACGGCCTTGGGACTCTTTGTTGTTCTTGATGCTTTCTCTTTAATTTTCATCATGGAACGAGACCAGGGATAAGGACATTAATACCATACTATGCCAATGCTTGGCCAATGACCACACTGAATTAAGCCATATATTGTGCTAAAGCCTTGATCACTGACAAACACCGTCCAAATTGCACAGCACTGGCGTATTCAAATTATTTCATGTTTAATTATAACGGCTATGCAGTAAACCACAGCATCAGTTCCCGTGAAAATCTAGACAAGATCAACCTTTTACATTAGTATCTGTACCGGAAGTCATCAGTGCAACTTATGACAACCTTTAGGAGAACGAGCTGCTCTTATCTGGCTTTGGACTCTGGGACCTCTGATGGAGAGTACGTTCTCAGCATCATAATTAATTCTCTCAGTTTCTCCAAACAAAAGTTTGCAACGTGGTGCCTACTTGAGCGTCACGGACGAGTAAGAAAATTGTAGAACTAGACTATAACTACGGAGAGCGAGAGGAAACTTAGGTTTTCTGGAATTTTTTTCATAGTGTGTTATTATTTCACTAGGTAAATGCCTGTGCGTTGCAATGGGTGTTCTCCACTTGAGACTTTCCATCAATATATTTCATGAGTTCGTAACATTCTAGACTTCTAGCTTGTCAAGCATGCTTTCAAATTCTTTGATATGCTCGTCAGGATAACTGTGTGAGAAATTAAAGAAAAAGAAAACAGTAGGTTACAAGTAGAGGCCATGGGTTTTTTATATTTCCTACGAACTTATAATGAATTAAAAACTAAAAATTGTTAATGCTACTTTTGGTTCAAACATATTATCATAATTATAATTGGAATGAGGAATGCTATCTCCGGAACATGAGTACCTTCAATCCTAGTAATGCTCAACCCTAAAATGGATGTGTACCACGAAAAAAATGAGCAAGATAGCAAGTGCTGCAGAGAAATGCTTCATGCAAGTAACCCACGGGAATAGGGACGTCATCAAAAGGTACACAACCTCCCCTATCTAAAAAACTATGAATATGGTTCATTGCTATTTTTCCAAGAATTGAGTTATAGTAACCAATAATGCGAGATAAAATATCCATGGAGCTTATCAGAAGGTTCAACACCGATACAACTATTGTACTAAAAATGAACAAAAGGGTCACTATATTTTGACTAATATGTTGAAGGTTATGGACTGAAGCTCAAGCTATTAAAATCCAATGACAAGGTTCTACATTGGAAACACACACGCAGCTCTGCGCCGACTGTCTTTGAAGTCCTTGTCGATCCTGTATTAACAGAAGTTCCATGTTGTTCCCAATCTTCAACACTGCAGTAATCTATTGGCATATAAAAGGGAAACATTCAAACCTGAATTTCATTATAATTAAGTTACCAATTTAAAAAAATATAGTATTTTCATATAACAACATAAAGGTACATGAGCTTGGATTTCTGCTTTTAAATAGCACAAAAATCTTAGGAAATAATTCAAGAAAAAAAGGACCTTTCGGATTCATTCATCACAACCAAGTGTGGAATTCTGCTCTCTGGCTTCCAGTGTAATGGCACATCTTGTCTATGGGCTTAGAATCATTCGTATCTTGCCTTTTGCATAATATTTTATTCATTTGGTGCAATGCAATTCCCATACAAGGTAAGCATACAACTCCACTATCAGCCCCGAGTGTTCAGTAAAATATTATGCAAAATTCAGCACAACAGACAACAATGATAATTATGAGGAACAAATACCAAAATGACATATATGGCTCCCTGAGTTGCATGTTAAGCTACAAAAACCAGTCAAGTAAATTGTGCTAAATTGAATGTGAAGAATATGACAGTTAGTAGCCGGATGACAGAGCTAGTTTGTTTCATTGCAGCAGCATCGCCATTCACAGTAGAATTTCACTGGTTTTTTTTAGAAACTTCCTCCAACCAACCACAAGTCAATCAGGCTCCCACAAAATGAAGTTCAAGAGAATGCATAGGGGGCATAGAGGTGAGTCCTGGACCCAATAGCAAAGAAGACGAGCCTCTAATCCAACCGTAGTTCACTATATATGGAGAAATATGGGATGATGTGTTTTTTGAAAGAGAACCAAAATAACCTGTCAATTGGAAGAAATAGGTTATATTGATTTGCTTTGCTCAGTTTTCTCAAAAGATTACTATGTTCAGAATCAGCCAAAAGAGCCTTTAACTGCAAAATTACAGAAGAATAAGGGATGAAGGGAATTAGGATTCATGATATTGTAAGTAAAAAAAAATTAAATGCAACATCCTGGACTTGTTCTTTATTGAACTGACTGAAGCTAAAAATCTCTAATCCAATCAACAAACAAATCAGTGCTGCTATTATCCATTTTAAAATACTCATCTTGGTACCATATCCAATGCGCCCATTTAATCTTTCATATCCTAAAAATTGTAAGTGGCAGATCAAGAATACATAATTTAAATATTCGTATTGATGTATTCAACAAAATTTACTGTTTGAATATTCCAAGAAAAATTGCTGAAACAATCTAATGCGATCTAGTACACCATATATTCATCTTCTGTCTCTGAAAACCGACTTGATCTACACTGCATAATAATTCCTTAATGTTCAAAAACAACACAAATTCATAATTCTAAGACTCCCAAAATATTCAACTAAATTTAGCGTTTAAGCGCTGGATGGAAGTCGACTGAAATTACAAAATACTAATTAGTTTATAACACATTGAAAGTAGGCCTAACAATCTGAAACAGCCCAAAACATGCACAAATTCAGAACTGAGTTGTTTCTAGACATCTACAGGCACACGTAGCCCCACGCCTGAGTGTTGCTAGCACATACGAGGGCAGTAAAGAATGATGGCGTTGCTACTTGGGTTAAACATGTCGGGAGAGTGTTGCTAGTATGGATGAGAGGCGAGAAATATTCCAGCACAAGATGATGCTCACCAACACGAAGCTTTACACCGGTGGGAGTCCTCGACATACTCTTGGCGTACAGCCTTCGCGTGAGCCCAACAACGATGGAGATCAGGCCGGCGGTGATTCCGTGAAGAAGAGCGGTGTCGACGTCAGTGGTAATAGTAGCAACATAAGATCCTAGAGGAGGCCGAGGTCGACCGGGTAGATCAGCCCAATTATGTAGTTTTTGGACCATGAGCAATAATAAATGGGAGGAAAAAAACCTCGAGGCCACAATGTTGCAAGCAACATGCGCTGGGGGGCAGTGTGGGTGTCGGCAACTGCGAGCCAGCGATAGTAATTCCTCCAAGATGAACGGGAGCGTCTAAGGCTGTAGGGCTCTGCGGCTCTCACCTAACGAGTTTTTGGGGTTGGGACTACTCACCGGACACTGGTGTCGTGAACACCGTGCAGCATAGCAAGGCCGTCGAAACCGCATCCTGCTTCCGCATGGTGGTCGTGGCCATAGAAGGCGGCTCGAGGACGATAGCTATGGAGCAGAAGATGTCATGGCCAGATGATTAGTGGAGTAGAGCACGGATGTCGGAGCATCATCTTGATTCTGCGTGGTGGTCGTGGCGGACTGGCCGGCTCGAGGAAGACAGCGACTCGGACGAGGCAGTGCTCAATCGCTTTGTGGTTGCTGTGGGCGGGTGTCAGATTTTTGTTGCCTTTTTGTGGCAGCGGGGTCCTGATTCCTCATGATGGCTGTGATTTGGAAGAAGAGCCTAATTATAGGAAGCATGATTAGTGGCACTTGAGATCACGGAGTTGCTAGCGGAACACCAAGCGAGGCCGTCAGCGCGCTGGGGGATACATGGCCACATGCGAGAGCGAGCGACTGATTTACCGGGTGGGCCTGGCAGCAAGGGCACACGTAGATCGCTGGGCGGGACCTTGGAGCAGGGTGGTTTGGCGTAGCCTGTGGATGAAATCATTTGAAATGTTTTAGTTATAGAGATTATGATGCAAGAAGCACTTTAAACTTGAGGACAAATCTATAAGATTATGTAAAATTACATTTCAAAACCCATTATTGATCTACTAAAATAAAATAAAGCAAAGAATAGACTAATGCAATATCCTTCCTAAATTCCCCATTCTCTATTTTTGAAACTGCCCTACTAGATTAAAACTCTTACAAGCTCCATGGTAAATTGTAATTTGTAACTAAGTTTAGTAGACTGTCAAAACCAGTCTAACTGGTTTTGTAAACTACCACTCTGTCATCCCGGGTTCCAAATTTTTATTCATTTCAATCATTTTGATGTGAACGCATTGGTGTAGTGCATCTGTCGACTTGAGAAACATATAAAGTTGGCGTATCTGGTTCTCCTAGCAAGCCCAGGTTGGCCTAATCGTGGTATTGTGAACATGTAAACCAACTATACAGAAAAGTAGCTTGATTTGGAAACAAAATGGAAATTCTCTTATAAAATTTGGAACTAGGTTCAGTTGTTATAGTGTGACGATGGGCAAACACTTTGAACACTGATTAGGTTTCTCGGTTATCGAGTCCGTAGGCTTTTTGATTTTTTGGTCGATTTTTTTAATCTTAGAAACTGGTAAATTTTTCATACTTCTTGTATCTTTAGGATTCACAGATTTACAACCGAAGCACAAGTCAGTTAAATAACGGCAATTTTGCTCTTGATATAAAAATCAAATTAAGCGTACACATTTGTAGCATTTAAGGCACCTATTATTATCATTCACATATCAAAATACATGATATATAGTCGCAGCGGCACAGTGAAAGATATGGGCAGTGAAATAATTAAATCAGACTACCAGATTAGTTGATCAATGCTCGTCACAAAAATAGGATGTGATGGATATGAGATACATCAGGATACAAAGCAGTACCCACTCCTTAGGTCGTGGTGCTGTGACAGTCCAAATAGTCGAGCAAGGCTTGAACATTCAAACTCCACTCGTGCTGCCCTCGCCCAGGATCTACAAAATCAACGGACCTGAGCAGCGGATGAACATGTTAATAGCGATTCAACCCAGAGAATCCTAGCAAACTGATCTATAATCAATATTCATTAACTCACGGGTGTTTAGGGAACAACATGTTTATCACTTGGAGAACAACGTTTTAGGAAATCGTGGTAGATAATTTTATTTTTTTGGAAACCAAAGGTAGATCATCTTATGAGCACTGCACCATACAAATGCATGCTTCGGCTTTGCAATGAAATTGCATTGCTCAAAATCATCGCATGTAGGTGACATTATTACTTACTATAATTGGTGCAAATATATTCATACCCCCGCCACCGTACCACATTATAATGAGAGATTTCCACTGTCCTTTATTGTGAGGGTCCGATGTCCTTCCAGGTTAATTAGCGCAAAAGTTTGATACCTCACAGTGTGCTAGCACATTTTTTAGGTATTTGAAAAAAACTCAGTAATGGAAGCTCTAGTAGAAAACAGGCTAGTGTCCCGTTTGGGAATAGACTCTAGTCCCAGTTTTTTTTCAACGAACAGGAGGGGCAGAAGAGCCCCTACTGAAAACTTTAGTCCCAGTTGTCCCAACCAGGAAGTCCCCTGAGGCTAAAACATTAAATTGGCATGGCCAGGCCATGGCCCTTTGATTTGTGTGATTTGTACTTAACATCTCATGCATTGCCTCGTGCGTTACTTACCATCCCACCTACACAGTACTTGAGACTAGAGATGGGACGCTTTCCTTTTGATCTAACTCGTGGATGACTTAGCCAGGATATGTACAAGAAAGGTAACGTCGCTTCAATGTTGAAACGTATCAGTAAAGCCGAAGCAGCAGATTTATGACTGAAAATGATAATTAAAAATAACTGATAATGTAAGCTTCATTTATTACTCCCGTGTGACCGAAACTTTTCCTTTAAGAAAACAATTATAGTCAAACCTTAAATTTTATAAACACCAATATCTATTACAAACAAATGGAAACATGTAGGTGTAGATTTGCATTAAAAATTCAGGTTCATATATAACATCCTAAGATATGTGAAGCAACATAATTAAAGGCAAGGTTTCAAACTGATTGCACATTAAAATTATACAAGGGTGCCATGCCAATATTTTTTTTAGGATCAAAAGGTCCCATGCAAAGAAAGGATTTAGTAAGTTCATGATAACTAAATATAAAATTCAAATTATGCATTTAATCTATTGTCTTCAAAAATAAATGTTGTTCTAAGCCTTAACCAGGTAACCCTTGGCCGAAACTCAAACAACCCCAAATACCATGAACAGAAGACAACAATGACGAAATGGGTAAATATCAAATGTATTAGAACAATCTCCTAAAACTCAAACACCCATTCTCTTAAACCCCCTTCGGGGCAATATTAGTACCGCCCATGGGGTTTTACATGACAACTCTATCTTTCTAACTACCATTTATTCTAGGAATATTTTCTTGACAAGGACAGCGTCCTCATTGAGCCCTTGATGCTTTCGGTCTCTATACCAACAGAACAGGTGGGTCCCTCCCACCTAGCTCCTATAGGCCTATCCTTTTCTCCAATTCGGCATCTACCTATCGGTTGAAGACCTGTCTTACAGAAGAGATTGTTAGCACGAAGCTAATTCGCCAGGGCGAAATGATGTTTATTGCCTGAACGGCGCATGGGATAGCCGAAGGATAATTAAGCATGGAGAAATGTTGTTTGTTTTGTCATTCAAACTCTCCCAGGCGACCACATATTCATCTTGAGGAAATGACACGTCGAAGGTCTGCCGATGAAGGTCGGCGACATAGGCCCGCTGACAAAGGCAGAATGCCGAAGGATAAAGTCCAATGACGAATGTCGACGACAAAGGCCAATCGACAAAAGCAAAATGCTAAAGGGTAAGGTCTGATGACGAATGTTGACGACGAAGGTCAGCCGATGAATGCAAAATGACCAAGTGTAATTTTAGACAACAAATGTCAATGACGGAAGCCAACCGACAAAGATTGAAGATCTGAGAAGGCCAAAGGCTAAAGGTCTGACAACGAATGTCGATGGTGAAGGTGAACCGACCAAAACAGGATGCTGAAGGGTAGGGTCCGATGAAGAATGTGGACGACGAAATGATGTTCCTTACAAACTTATCCCATAGGGGCCCTTAGCCGACCAGTTGGCTTTAGAAGTGATGAAACGGGAAAAACAAGGTACCTACTTCCTGTTACACCCCAACAATAAACAAATAGAAGAACATACTATTTAGTATAAATAATTATTCATTGCAAGATGTGTTAATCAATAACAAATACTTATATCTCTTAAAATTCTAAATTTGCATTGACTTAACAATATACTTTAGAAAAAAATAATTGCAGCCATGTAAAATAAAATGTGGAAAGCACTGTCTGTACAAATTTGTTTAAGCCCTTTTCTGTAATATCATCTTTCTTCGAAAATACAGGAGATCTGCACCTCTGAATTTGTATTCTAGAGAGAAAAAGTGATCCCCTTACATCAACAACACTCGTACAGGGATCAGGTATGATGGGTGGCTTTGCAATACAGAGGCACTAGTCTGTAATATCATGATTATGCTGTCCATTGCATTCACGCAAAATAGAAGAAACATTTATTGCTATCACGGTAGTTAAGGATGCTTGTTCACTGGTGTGTATCGCACACATATATTACTACACCGGAGCCAAAGAGCGCCGCAAAATGGTGAATTTTCCACCATAGAAATAATTGCACCATCGAAATGGCTGGTGATTTTCATAGCGCTCATAGGATTTCCCAACTGGGTGTAGGATGCGTCAGGACTGTAGCTGGTACCAGGTGGGATTAACTGTGCGTTAAAATCCAATCCATTGGCAGGCGTTGCAATCAGAATTGCACCCTTGGGAACGAAGCAGGTCTCAAGAGGTTAGGCAGGTAGCCTAAGTCTCCTGTCATTGGAAGTGGGACGTGTCAATGGGACGTGGCAAAAAGGCAACAGCGTGCACGGACCCTGCTCTCTCGTCTGTCCTTCGTGAAGTTTTTTCTTAAAATGTCTGTGCATGGTCTCTGAGTGAAAACCGAAACCATTTGTCCCTCAAAAAGCGATGGTGGCTTCTTTAGATGTCATTCACTTCTTTGAGTTGTTACATTGAGCCATCTTTGCGGACAATTCAAGCCCACATTTGGTGACACCCCTCCTGCACAAGTTCCAGCAACCAAGTTGTCGTTGCCAGCGCCTTGCTCTGCCATTGTCCATGCATGTTTGCTTGATTGCATTGTCCTACCAAATGCGAGTTTAGCGAGACCATGGTTCACTGATAATGGTTCCTCCCCTCATGGCTGTTGGTGGTGGGCATCGCTTGGATCCCGAATGTGCTTCAAAAACATTGTAAAACTGATTGTGATTTGTCACACCTAACTCAAAACCTAACTATGTAACTTACGTATAGCGCCCTCTCACTACTATAGAAATGACCTTCCATGACGTTGCCAAAATGCCCTCCGTGATGGGCATTTTTTTTACCCGCTGCAGTAAATCCCACGATTTACCGCAGCGGGCATTTTTTATTTATCGTGGCGGCCTATTTTGCCCATCACGATTTATCGCTGGCATCTTAAAATGTCCATCACGAAAAATACCTATTTACCGCAGCGGACGCATTAAGAAGCCTGCTGCGGTAAATCTATTTACCGCAGCGGGCGTCCTTTATGGCCCGTCACTGAAAATGCTGAGCCCAGGCAAAGCCCACCAAGCCAAATACCGAAAGGATCTATATATATACAGAAACTAGGGTTTGCTGCTCAGACTCACCCACTCCACCGCACAGCCGCACGGCGCCCACTCCACCGCACGGCGCCTACCTCACTCCACCTCTCTTCCTCCCTCACTCCACTTCTCTTCCTCCACATCTCTCCATGAACTCGAGTGGCGTGGGCTCCAGCGTCCTCCAGCGATGACCGGTGGGCGGGTCTCCATGAGCTCGAGCGGTGTGGTCTTCGGTGTCCTCCAGCGAGGACCGGTGGGCAGGGCCCTCGTGCGCACGCGGCGTGCTCGGTGCCATGCCCGGCCTTGGCGGACAGGGTAGGCGCGGTGGATCTCGGCCATTGAGTACGGGGAGTGGCGCTGGGAATTCGATGTGGCGCTGGGAGCTCGATGCAGAGGCGACGCGACGCTGGGAGCTCGATGCGGCGGCGCTCGGTGCTACGGCGACCTCCCTCCCGTGTAAGATCGGATCCGGCGGTCCTCCACAGCAGCGGCATCGATCGAGGTCGGATCCAGCGGATCCCTCCAACTTCGACGGTGGCGCAGGTATGCCCTTCCTCTCTCGTCTCCCTCTCTCATCCTCTCTGATTTCCATGGATCCATCCCTAACCCTACCTCCCTCTCAGATCTGCGGCGGTGGAGTTCCAGCGGTGGGTATGAGGCATGCTGCAGTGGTGGCGCGACGAGCTACAGCGAGCAAGGGCCACGTGCGGTGCAAGGAGCAGCGGCTCGGCTGGATCTGGCTGCCCTTGCTCTCCTAGCGGCTGGATCTAGCGGCGTGGTGGAGCTCCCGGTGGCGGCAGCCTGGATGGGCTCGGTAGACTTATCTAGGGTTTCTTTTTTTTTCAAAAATTCATTACCGCAGCGAGCAACATAAGCCTCCTGCTGCGGTTAATACTCATTTACCGCAGTGGGCGGCTTATGTCACCCGCTATGGTAAATCGATCTTCCACAGCGGACACAGGCGCCCGCCATAGTGAGGTTACGATTAACCGTGACCTTTCATCCATGGCGGAAGCCATTGTCCGCTGCGGAAAATGGCTATCGTTCGCAACGGAAAATATTTGTGTAGTAGTATCTATTCTCAGCCTCGCTAGGATCAATGGAAAACTATTCATGTGTGGAGTGCTGAGGCACCCACAAAATTTTGAAAACTCACTATTAGTAATAGATTTTCACCATGGTTGTTGATTAAATTTTCACACCTATAAGAGCAAGGCATCCCCCAATAATTCACTCTAGCGTTGCCACTGCACAGTGTGGACTGCGGTGCATCCTAGTGACTTCTAAAACTATCAAATCTGGTTGAATTTATTAATATTTTGTAGAAAAGTTTGGAATCAATATGATCATGCAGACAATGAATATTCAAATGTGAAGTAGTTTTACTGATGAAGAAAGTCAGTCATTGCAGGAACATTTTATTGCTATCAAGTACTATCAACTACGGTGGTTGAGGACACCAGTGCGCACATATATATTCTACGACAGAGGTCCAGAGCCAAGAGCACCACAAAATGAAGAACTCCCCACCGTAGACATTACTCCACCACAAGATGCACGATTGTAGAAAAGAGGAAGTAAAAGTGCCAATGACATTAGCATAGGTAACAGGGTACACGATCTTGGCACTCCCCTCCATATAGTACTCGAAGTTTTGTTTTTTAATTTTGGTCGTGGAACTTGACCAGAGCCAGCACATTGATGCCATACTATGCTAAAGTTTGATCCCTGAACCGTGGTCTCAATTTCATATCAGTTGACATATTCAAATTCCATGCTAATTTATCTAAATCAGCAATGCAGTAAACTACATCACTACTTGTAAAAAACTACCTCTTACCGTAGTACACATGTTCCTGTACGCTCATCAGCAATTTTTTGAAAGCCATCAAAAAATATTTTCTTGATGGCGCACAAAAAACAGGTCAGCTGGGGTACACGTCGTCAGGAATGACTATTTTCCCTGTTAGCTAGCTTTTGCGACAGGAATTCTTCTAGCTTCTTGATGCAAACAGTTTTACTGACGGTAGCTTGGCCATAAGGAACTACTTGAACACTACTAATTTTAGGTCCTTGTTTAGTTTACTACAAACACATTCACAATAATGCATCACAGTTTTGGTATGTTTTTAGATGTACATCCATCAAAAGCATCTAATTCTTCAGAAGTTCAAATGCATCCAGCATAGCTAACACACTGAGATTCATCATAAGTTCTTATATTTGAGAATGATAGGTAGCTCACAGAGTCAAGTACATATCAGTTTATGCTAGGCAGTATAAACAAAAGAAGTTAACTTACTACAACAAACACCTACCTCTAGATACGTTTCATTTGTTATGCTTTTGTAAGCGTGTCAACATCTCAAGTGGTTCCAGTACTAGATACGCCTGTTGACACGTTTAGAGAAATTCCTATCTAGGTTCTAATGCTTGACACGGTTGTTGCTATATTTCAAAATAACGTATCTACATCTATCGTTAAATACCTTTCTTAACACATTCTACAATGTATCAAAAGCTATATGGGCCCCGCCCACAAATAACCTGTTGATACCGATTTTGACACGTGTCAATATAAGCCGAAAACTGTGCCGATCGGCAAGGGAGTGGTTGTGCTTTTAAGCTTACTTTGCTTAAAAGTATGGCTGACAGATGGTTGCCGACGAGGGTTAAATATGATTTTGCCGATGAGAGCAGAGGGCTGTTGCCGACGGAGAGAGAGGTATGGTTGCCGATGGAAAGCAGAGCTGAAGAACGTGAAAAGCAGAGCTGAATCATTATCGATGGGTTTTGCCGATGGAATCTACAGAGATGAGAAGCGTGTCGATAGAGGTTTCATCATAACCAATGGATAAGGAAACTGGCAATATTTATGCCAATATTTTAATAGTTTACTTCTGAGTCCGACCATGGTACGAGTCATTATTTTTTATTCCTTAGAGATAAGACTTGTTTAGGTAATACTTTGTCGTGTCTGTTTAGGACTCATAGTACCAGGGTATAAATATGTACCGAGAGGCAATATAAAAAGAGAATCAATCAAATACAACAAATCTATTACTTTTATCTACTTTTCAAGCAATCTACTTTTCGACGACTTCGTCACCGGTACCTTTTCCTTTTCAACGAGTTCTTTCAAGAATCGACGGGCTGCATCAACTTGATCTCCGGCGATCTTGCAGGTTCCGCGTCTACCGAGCATGATTCAGGCTTTGACGTCCGGGCGTATCGCTGTCGTCTCGTCTGATCTGTTCAACAGTTATCGAATATCCTCTGAGTTTTGACGTCCGGGCGTATCGTTGTCGTCTCGTTCGGGTTTTATTCAAATTTATCATCCTTGTTGATTAACAGGTCAAATCGACTGGCACGCCTTGATATCGAACTTGGGTATTAGCCCGGTGTGTTTGCAGATCCAACGCCTTTTTGCATCAACACATCTTTTGGCACACTCGGTGGGACCAAGTCAACAGATTTATCATGAAGAATATTACTGATATCACTCCAGAAAACATCATCGAGATATCAAAATCAGATCTCAAGGAGGATCAGAGGCAAGCCATGGAGAAAGCTATGGAGGATTATAGGCAGCTCTGCTTGAAGTCTTTCAGCATGAATAGGGGAGGAGAAGTCATCCAGAAGCAAGATCTACCGTTGCCTCGGCAGGTAGCCTTTGACTCTAACCCTGGTAAATTACACGAGATGGTTAATTCTGCGTTAAATCAAGCTTTGATCAACCACTCCACCGTGCTGTCCAATACTGTCTACAATGCTGTTGTGCAAACGTTAAAGGACGGACAAGCACCAGGGTATGTCGGGCCGGCATATCATCAGCCGGGATCGGCATCTACCAGCACTCCATCGGCAACTCCAGTCGTTGAGAGTATGGAAGCGCCTACTCTTTCAGCTATATCAGGACCATCCATCATTGAAGCCACACCGATAGGATCAGATCTAATATCTCAGGAGAGGCCTAGTACTCAGTTGAGCACAGATCTATCGGCATTGGCAATGTCAGGTCCTTCAGGTCAACATAGTCAAACTGCTGCTAATTGGTGGGGATACGGTATGCCTCCAGGTCCATCTACTGCCAACTCTGGACTGCCTCAAGTGCATGATGTAGCAGGAAAGGGTCCAATGACATCGGCTACTCCAATTCGGCCGGTGGCTCAAGCGCCGCATTATTCTACTGTACCTCCTACTATACAGCCATTGTCAATGGGATTCTACGCACCTCCGCAACAGATATCTTATGCGAATCCATTGACTAATCCTCCACCAGTTCAACAGAAAGCTTCCACTGCAGAGCAGCCCGTAGTACCATTCATATCTCAGTCTAGATTACCTGCAATTCAGGGCAATTATGCTGGCTATCATCCATCTATACAAGAACATCAATTGTCTGCAAGCTATCAGCCATCGGCAAGCCAGGTGCCGATGAGTTACAATCTCAATTGGCCAGGGCAAGCGCCAATTTAGCAACCTGCTGTTCAACCAAGCTACCAAGCAATAGGGACTCAACGGTATAGTCCACAGACAACTTTCCAGGAACAAGCATCGGCAAAACAGCCGATGAACTTTTCTCCGCGGATTGGTGCCGTGAATATGCCGATTTATCCAAGCCAAGTGCCACAGGGGTATGTAGAAGCATATCAGCCAACGCCTCCAGTAGAGATCCAGCCAGTGCATCGGCAAGATCAGGATGCACTCTTGACCGATAAGATTGTAGAAGTGATGAAAGAACAATTTAGGATTCAGCCCAAGATCGATACTTACTCTTATCGGACTCCATACCCTTCATCTTATGATTCAATTCCTTTCCCGAATTGGTACAAGGTGCCAGACTTCACTAAGTTTTCTGGGCAAGATGATACGTCAACAATGGAGCACATCAACCGATTCATTATCCAGTGCGGGGAAGCAGCGAACAGGGATGAGCTGAGGATCCGTTTGTTCTCGTCTTCTTTGTCTGGATCAACATTCGCGTGGTTTATATCATTGCCACCAAACTCTATTCTTACTTGGACCAATCTAGAAAGACAATTTCATAAGTACTTCTTTGCTGGTGTCCATGAAAAGAAGCTTACCGATTTAATGAAATTAAGACAGCGAAGCGACCAATCGGTAGAGAATTTTGTGCAAAGGGTACGAGACATGAAGAACAAGTGCTACAGCCTAGTGCTTGATGACCGCCAGTTAGCTGGTTTGGCTTTCCAGGGTTTGTTGCCGCATCTCAGGGACAAATACGATGCTCAGGAGTTTGAAAGTTTAAGTCATATTGTGCAGAGGGTCTCTGATCAAAGTGCTCAAGCTCCAGAACATAGAAAGAGCTGGAACAAGAAGTTGTCCTTCGTAGAGGCAGAGGAATCAGATTCAGATGAAGAACCAACTATCGGCCTGGCTGAGTGGGTAAAAGGTAAAAAACCTTTATCTTGTCCTTTTGGTCAGAAAGAGCCAGAGAAATTCACGTTTGACGTCACAAAGGCCGATAGAATATTTGATCTGCTACTTCAAGAGGGCCAAATCAAGCTATCACCCAATCATGTGATTCCATCGGCAGATGAGCTGAAGAAGATAAGGTACTGTAAATTTTATAATGCAACTTCGCACAGTACCAATGACTGTAAGGTTTTCAGACAGCAGTTGCAATCGGCAATTGAATCTGGGAGGATCAAGTTTGACAACTCTAAAGCTCAGAGGCCGATGAAGATTGATCAACATCCTTTCCCAGCAAACATAGTGGAGGCTGTAAACAAGACCAAAGTGTTGACGTCGGTAAGCGCTAAGAGGAGAGCATTGGTGGATCCTAAAAATCAAGCAACTACCGATGACTTGAAGGGGAAAGAGATAGTTGAAGAAAGCAGTAGTTTAAGAAGGCCTCCTAGACCAGCTCCGTACAGAATTCCAAGTAACCGCTATCGGCATCGGCAAGAGGAGTTGCGTTGGGAAGCGTGGCATCGGCACAAAGACCATTGGAGATACCCCTTCTTCATCTATTGTTGGGAAGAAGGCATTAAATTGCCTACTGTTGATAGTTGCCACGAGTGCAATGGTTATGATCGAACCGATCGGGCAGAAAGAAAGCCGCGCTATGGTAATCAGAGCAGATACATCGTTAAGCCGATCAGAGAAGGGGTATCGGTATATAATCGGCTGGGGGGCAGGACCAGTGTACATGAAAGGCTGGGCAGGCATGCTGACTGTTTGCTGATGAATCAAAAGGAGCTCAAGGAGATGACCAATGCAGGAGTCCCTGACGAAACAATACTCTGCAGGGATCCCAATACAAATTGCCCAGGTTCAAGTGCAAAAATTTACCAACCCGTCTGGAAGATGAAGCTTCCTCAATGGTGCCCTAAAGGTTTAACGAGGACTCAAAAGAGGAAGATGCAACGTGAGCACAAAGAGGAAAGTTCCCGTGGAGCAAAAACTCAAGTATGACGGCTGAAGCACAAAAGTGAAGGTCCATCGGCAGACATCAACATGGTTTTTCTATTGCCGATGAGATTCTTAGCACTTGCCAATAAAAAATATGATAATAATATATGTATAGATAAAGTGCTTGTTCAAAAAGAATGTATCGGTATTACGTTAATGTGAAGTTTTACAAATTACCGGTACATCACATTGCCGATGAAAAGGGAGGTTTACAAGTTCAACAATGAGTGGATAGTTGATATCGCACGCAGGCGAATTTGGTCAGCTTCCTCCAGTATCTTTGCATCTTCATCGGCATTGCCTTCAACTGGCTTGATCTTCTTCTTGAGCGCCAGCGTCTTGAGGACTTGGTTGTCCCTTTCTTGCTGAAGAGTCTTGACAGCTTTGGGCATTTGGGCCTTCTCATGATTTGTTGCATCCAAGGCTCCTTCAATCTATCTCAGTTCCGCTAGCAGGGCTTCTCTTCTTGCCGATAGTTGAGCAATTTTGTCCTCCAGATCTGCACAGGAGGCTTCTAGCTTACCGATGTCTTTGTGCTTCTCATCGGCAAGTTGCTTATGCTTCATCATGTCCTCCTGGAGTTTTGCCTGAGTGGCTCTATCGGCAATCCGCTGGGCAGCCCTCTGATACTGCAACTGCCGACTCTCCAAATGTGCAGCTTGGAAGAGTGCTTCCTCGACGTCGGCAGGAATATGACCTCGAATTCCTTTAAAAGTTGCTCTTGCAGAATCAGAATCCTGGATCAGTAAAGAGGTCTCCTGTTGCAGCAAGGATAATAGCGTTTCCAGCTTTGACTTGGTTTCAGGTGATAGAACTCCAAGGGTTGGAGCAGAGCTTTCTTCAAAATCTTCATCATCGGGAATAATCCCACTAATAGAGAAGGAAAATAGACTATCGAGGGAATCTTGTTCCTAAAGAGGAAAAGATGATGTCAGCAGAAGAGCCCAAAGTGTTAAAGGTTATCTAAAAGAGTTAACTCACCTGTTTCAAGGCAATCTCTCACCTTTGGCTCGGAGAAACAACCTCAGGTACAATTACCGATGACGTTTCTTGTGTTGGTACCTCGATTGGTTGCTGCTGCGACACCGATGCCGATGAAGATCCTTGTATGGGTACAATGGCCGATGGAAGAGCAGTTGCCGATGGAGAGGTCTGCACAGATACGTTAGGCGATATCTGGCGAGGCGAGGACGCCAACGGAGATGGTGTAAGTCTTGCCGGCTTGGATTGTGATTCTTTGCCCGATGAAGCCTTACGCTTGTGCTGTAAGATATCGGCATCGGACGGCTGGGGGCATCGGCAATGGATGGCTGAGGAATCGGTACACTTGGGACGGTTGCCGATGCAATTACTCGGTGCTGCAAGAGAGACAGATGAGTAAAAGTGCCGATCCAATAATCAAGGTTTGAATAAAGAATACCTCTGGAGAGTCATCAAGGACAACAAGGTGGGGCGATGAAGGTGCTGCAGGTGGAGACGAAGGGCGAATTACCGATGAAGATTCTAGTGGTGTAAAACTCGCGCCCTGAAATGTGAAATCGGTAAATCACAGCAATCGGCATCTGCAAAAGAAAGAGAGGTGGTTACCTGAGATGTCTGTGCCAAGAATGTGACCGATTTGGTGCTCTTCTTGGTACGACCACAGCCCACTGGAGCATCTAGCGAGGGAGCTTTATGGCCGATGATGGATACCGGGGAGATCGGCTGCAGCCGTATGACCTTGCCACTCTTACTTAATGTTGGGACTGGGTCATCGACCTGTTTAAAAGTGGTTAAGTTGCCGATGGATTAAAAGGGAGTTGAAAGAAGTGCAGAGGGTCAGACTTACCACATCGGCAGGGATGGCATGATCGGAATCAATGAGATTCCAGTAAAGATGAGGAGATGCAAAGAATAGTTGCTCTTTCCATTCTTGCCACCATAATTTAAAGGACTCGGTGACAAAAGAAGCTGGTACCAAATCAGTTAGATCGACATTAGAGGTATCGGCATCGGGAAGGAGAGTGACAATCTTGTGCCAATCCACACGGTTCGCAATAGTCTCTCTCGGTTTAATCACATCGGCAAAACAGAGGTTGATGGGTAGTTGTCCAAAAGCTAGTTGTCTTGCTGCTACCGATGGATAATAGAACTCGTATGTGGGATTAATGTTCTTCCCGCTTCCAAATATGTTGACCGGAATGGCACGAGGGGTGATTATTGCACTAAGAATGTCGGCATCCTGGTTCAAAGCCTCATCGGTAAGGTTAAAGGAAAGAGGGAATCTTGCTGCTTCATCAACATACGGGACCCAGGCCCGAAGCTCAGAAGGGATGCCGATGTAGAATCTATGGAAGAGATTGCCAATCTGGACTCTGTTTGCCTTTGCCCCTGGTAATACTGCCAGTGCTTCTCCAAAGTTGATAGGGGGCGCGTTGCCGATTCTTCTTCCCCGAGTTGATAATCTTCAGGAAGACTTCGAGGGAATTGCTGGGCGAACAGATCAATGTGGAAGTACTTGTGCATATGGGCATTCAACCACATATTGATGAACCACCAAGGGCCCCCCAGATTGCCGATGGATTTGCCTTACAGCAGCCTTTGTGACACTTGGTGAAGGAGATGGTAGACCGAGCCAAGAAGGTATCGGCCCAGTGGGAGTCTGACGCCACTAGCCAATAGCTCTGCTGCAGGAAGGTGCATGTTGGTCGGTCCAACTGTTCTGCCACAGAAAATAAATTTCTCAAGCCACATATTCAAAAAAGCTGAATATTCCCTGTGATTGACTGAACCAGATTTCTTATACTCGCTGATATAACCAGTCCAGCCACCAATGTTCCTGGTAGTCAGCCGATGCTCAGGTTTTCGCTGGAACAGTGAGTTGTCATCGGCAGATAAGATGTCCAAGCCAGTGAGCATGTACACATCGACAAGGGTTGGAGAAGCTGGCCCATGTTTGAAGATAAAGGCATTCAAGGTATCAGACCAGAAATAGGAGGCGGCAATTAACAATGACTCATTCCTCTCCATATCGGCAATAGATATTCTGATGCACTGTTATAATTTGCGTTCCGCCCAATATAGCTCCATTGGTCTGGTGACTCTCAAATACCAATCTTTCCATCCCTTGGTGGTTTTTGGCCAGGATCGGAAGGTATCAGTCCAGAATCCCAAGTCAAAATTCTGAGCTCTAAAGGGGATTCGATTGGTTTCTGCGTTTATGATGTCGGTTGGGTCTGGATTTCCCATTGGGCCTAGGCAGATAAAGTGATTCTGATGCGTTGGAATGAGAAGATTATTGCAAAGTTCCTGAGATTAAAGATTAGGAATAAGGAAGAGTCATGAACTGCGCGGAGAAGGAGAAACGAAATGTCAGAGGACGGGCAAAAGAAGAAGACTAACCTTGGGGACGTCAAAACGGATAGCCATGGCCGTGACGAACATGGAGAAGGCAAAGAATGCTAATGGAGGCTAAGGATCACCGTCAAGAGTGCCGATGATCGAGTTCATCGAAGGATCGCCTGTTGATGTCGTCGCTGGAGAGAGAAAAGCTAGGGTTTGAATCGCAGATGAAAAATGGGCCGCGGCGGAGAAAGCATTATATGGGCCTGTTGGTACAGGATTTCCACTACCGCGCGCGCAACTTTCAAGGAGAAGTTCAAGCAGTTTGGCCAATTATGACCGAGAGGAAATTTCGGCGCATAAAGTATTTTATACTCCGAAATTGGGGGGCATGTGTTGATACCGTTTTTGACACGTGTCAATATAAGCCGAAAACTGTGCCGATCGGCAAGGGAGTGGTTGTGCTTTTAAGCTTACTTTGCTTAAAAGTATGGCTGACAGATGGTTGCCGACGAGGGTTAAATATGATTTTGCCGATGAGAGCAGAGGGCTGTTGCCGATGGAGAGAGAGGCATGGTTGCCGATGGAAAGCAGAGCTGAAGAACGTGGAAAGCAGAGCTGAATCATTATCGATGGGTTTTGCCGATGGAATCTACAGAGATGAGAAGCGTGCCGATAGAGGTTTCATCGTAAGCAATGAATAAGAAAACTGGCAATATTTATGCTAATATTTTAATAGTTTACTTCTGAGTCCGACCGTGGTACGAGTCATTATTTTTTATTCCTTAGAGATAAGACTTGTTTAGGTAATACTTTGTCGTGTCTGTTTAGGACTCATAGTACCAGGGTATAAATATGTACCGAGAGGCAATGTAAAAAGAGAATCAATCAAATGCAACAAATCTATTACTTTTATCTACTTTTCAAGCAATCTACTTTTCGACGACTTCGTCACCGGTACCTTTTCCTTTTCAACGAGTTCTTTCAAGAATCGACGGGCTACATCAACTTGATCTCCGGCGACCTTGCAGGTTCCGCGTCTACCGAGCACGATTCAGGCTTTGACGTCCGGACGTATCACTGTCGTCTCGTCTGATCTGTTCAACAGTTATCGAATATCCTCTGAGCTTTGACGTCCGGGCGTATCGCTGTCGTCTCGTTCGGGTTTTATTCAAATTTATCATCCTTGTCGATTAACAGGTCAAATCGACTCGCACGCCTTGATATCGAACTTGGGTATTAGCCCGGTGTGTTTGCAAATCCAACGTCTTTTTACATCAACATAACCTTAGCCCAGCATGCGTCTCCTAAGTCCTAACTCCCTCGAGTAGTCAAGTGCTCCTCAACGCCGCTGTCTGGAACTTCACAACCGCTGTCGACGGCACCTCCTCCCAGATCCTTTGCCGTTCGTTCCTCTCGTTTTCTCTGCTCTTCTCACCAACGTCTCCCGGATCCGACATCAAAGCTCTGGCCCTAGCTGCTGCCGGCGTTCGAACGGACGGAGGTAATTATTGGCGTCTGTCGCTGCAGATCGCTATTCTGACGCTGCTTGCTGGTCCTCGTCGGCGTAGCTTTTTTTTTTAAGCAACACAGAGCTATCATTAATCACTTGCAGGATTACAATCAATGGCTGGTAATCCCGTTAGCCACTCTTGGAAAAAGTCATGCCAAAAGAAAGAGCGCTCAGTGGCTGACACCATGGTATCACAATTATGGCCCACCGAGTTGGCTTCTCTATGCACCCACTCTACTCGAAAAGCAGTAAAGCTCCTGGCTAACTCTGTGATATCAAAACATAGACCGCCAATAGAAGACCTGATTCCAGCGTCAAAACCATGGCAGTCAGTCTCCAAAATCGGCTGGACAAAACCATGTTCAACCGCTAATTCCAGGCCCTTTCTGAGTCCTGCCACCGACCTCGCGACTATCCCCCACTTCTGATCCACTTCATGATACCTTGCTGATGGACCTCCTCAAGTATGATCCAAGAGCCCTGGTCCCTTCCTGATCCTTCGAAGGGCAGGTACTCATTTATACTCGCTCGTATACCAAGGATTTTCCTAGATTCTGCCAATTCCATTTAAAAATATCATTAGTACTGACGCATGTTTTTTTTCATGCTACAACTAATTTGCGTTCCTGAATTGAATATGTTGTGAACATGGTGCACATTTGGTTGTGTCTCAGCGTTTGTTTTATGGTCTGCGTAATTTAGGAATTTTGATGTGGACGTGCATAATTTTGGAACCAGTAGGATTTCGTGATTAAAGAAATTAGTTTATGTCTCAGTGATCCATGTATATGACTGGAGAGTTGGGATTAGTCTGTAATGTTAATCTGAGTCCTGTTGTTTCATACATGACTTCCTCCATAACGTGAGTTAACTGTTATGCTTTCTGAGTCTTGCTAATTCTAGTGCTTGCCCTTTGCATCAATAAGTAGCTAATTTCTTCCGTTAAAAAAAATTAATCATTCTCAAATATTCATTAATATGTCAAATATTCATTAATCATTCTCTTATGCCAATTGTGCATTATCTGTCTAGAAATATGTCACTTCCTGCTTCTGTTTGTGGCTGCAGATTGTTGCTTTCAAATGGTGTTTGTCAGTATGCTTCAGAAGCTAGAAGTGATATATCTCGTCTGTTCCCAAGTAAGTCACTGCTCATTAATGTATCAAAGATGTATGGTATCCTCATAAATAAACTACTCCTATCATTCGCAAGCAACGTAACTTTATAATAAATATCGCAGAGCATTGTCCTTGTCGGTGTGAATCTGTAATCCTAGAACAGAGTAGATGTCAACTATATAAGCATTGTGATGTCACAACCATTGAACAAAATATTTACTTTATCTCAAGCTAACACCTTTTTTCTAAATTTGTCACAAAAATTTGCACGCTGTTATATTTTTAGCACTTATATTGAAAAGCATTATTTATTTAATTTGCAGGATCATAGAAGCATGTCAAGAAAATATGTACCAAGAAGAGAAGATTGAGAAAGCGAAGATTGAGAATGGAAGTGAAAGCATTTTTAAATACTAGAACCCACTGTGTTAGATTGAGTGAATATGCAGTACATGCATGTTTTATATGAAATGATTGGTTTACTTGCAGAATTTGTTTGCTCTGTTATTAAATGAATACATTTCATTTGGGTTTTCATCCTCTCTATATTATGATGTCTAAGGTAAACATGTCATGCGTGTATTAAAAATATCTTCGCCTATTGTATTAGAAATAAGAAGAAATACAAACAAAGAGTGTATCAACTTTAGTTGACATGAAATTTAAAATGTCTCTACCAGCCATATATACACAATTTATTGTCTTTAGAAAGCATCTCATATGATTGGCAACGTCTCTAGAAAACGTCTCTTGTCTTGTAAACACGCTTGCCAACGTCTATAAAAAAACGTCTCATATGTAGTAGACACGCTTGACAGAATGTATCTACAAGTCTTGACACGGTCCGTGGAAAGACGCTCCAAACACGCTTTAGTCAAGCGTGTCTGTCTTTACCTAATAATTAAAGATGAAAATTTCCTACACTAATTTTGTCCGCTCTGTTTTCTGACCGCTCTGTCCGCATATATATATATCACCGTAACTAAAGATCTCAGGTGCCAAACCTTCCTCCACCACGGAGTCAGCGTATATATAGGAAATACAAATCAAATAGGAAAACAAAAAGAGATAACTTATCGATGGTAAAGAAGACTAGAAACGGGAAACATTTACTGTCCGTGGACTCTGCTCCTCCAAACAATTACAGAGTCCATACTGGAAAGGACTGCAAATCGAATCGACAAAGGGATTCAGATTTTTTTCCCAACCAGAAATCACCTCTACTTATACAACCCCATATAAATTTCCTTTATATCAAATCAGAGAATAGAGAGGATACTACAGCTTCTATAAAAGGAACCTCACGGCCAGATAGGATGAGCTCTGACAAAATCAGAAGCCCTTGAAGATTGGACGAAATCAAAAGAAATAGTAAGAATCCAATTCGACGTTTTCTCTAACCACACGATGGCTTCGTCTTCGACTCCCGAGCAATCATTCTTTCGAATCTAAAATTGAAGAGAAAACGTTAATACAAAAGAATACATGCACACGTTAATACAAAAGCAAAGCAAGTATTTTTCTATGAAGATAGGCAAGGCGGCTGTCGATGCGACCTTTGATCTGGTGGAGTCGAAACGTCAAGGCGTGCCTGTGGGACCAGCAAGGCGCGTCGCCACCGGCCGCACCGACGACGTGTCGAGGAAGCTCGTCGAGGCTGGGGGCTGCCGATGCAGGGATCACGACTCACGAGGTGCGGCGCAGAAGCGGGAATGTCAGGAGAGACCGCGCACGGCCTGTGGCTTGTGTGGAGGCACAAATGAGCGGGCAGACGGCAGAGCACGGGAGGAGACGGAGTGAAGTGAGAACGGTTGGTGGCTTCGTGCTAGGGTTTTGACCAATTCTTATATATGAGCAACGGTAAAACTCCGACCGTTCATCAAGATCAACGGTTTCTATTCACTAACTATGGCTGCCGAGTGGGACAATAAATGGGCCACCCTGAGGTATTAAGCAGGACACGAGCCTTTGCTCATGGGCTTTATTAATTTTAGGTAAAAAAAAGTCCCTCTTTATTATTTTCATATATATACACACACTAGGTCTGGATTTTATTAATTTTCACTAGCAAGGCGATGCGTTTTGTTCTAAAATGAGTATAACTAACGATAATCAATTCAACAATTTATGGTTGTATGATTAAAGTGATTTATATATATAACAATGGATTTAAAATTAAGTTTTGCTCCCGTTGCAACACATGTGTATTTTTGCTAGTACTTCAGTAAAGATGAAATGAAACGTATCTTAGATAGAAATAAAGCGTAGCTACAGGTAGGGTGTCTGGACCATAGTGAAAATGTCGCTACTGGTTCTCATCATAGCAACTCTAGCAAGTGACACAGTTCTTGTTCTCTAGAAGTCACTGGAGCGTCAACTATCACTGCGCAAAAAGGGGTTTGTTGTCATTCCACAAAAGTAGTATAAACATTTCACCCTAGATCAGTGTCATCTTCATTTTCTGTTGTCGTTGCTATGATGAGAACCAGTAGCGACATTTTCAGCATGGTATGACTTGCTACCTACAAGATGCAATACGATGCATGATGACTGGATGAAAATTCTAGTTATTAGATGGACAAATAATATTGGGTATATATATATATATATATATACAGAAATTTTACAGTACTTGGGAGAAATTGGAGCCGTTCATCCGAATAGATCCAATGGTTATCGAAGAACAGGAACCAACTTAAAGGAACTTAATCGGTGGACAGGAACCTGTAATATTATGGGCCCGGAACTAGTTAAAATTAGATTTGAAGGGCATATATACTGGTACTTTGGTCCGGTCACAACGCGGATGCAGACACGGAGTTTCGCCGGGGCTGCAGTAGAAAAGCGCTGGGATGGGGAAGAATGGGCGGCCACGGCGGCGAGCGGCGTTCGTCTTCCATGTCGGCAGACGCTTCCGCTGGGCTCGTTGATGCCCTGTCGTCTCTAGGAGCAGGATGCAACCATCTACCTTTGCACTAGGAGCGGAGTCCGTTGTCCTCGTCCGTGTTGGCACTAGTCAGACGCATCCGGCCACGCGGCGGTTGTCGCTGTGTCGCAGGCAGGAAGCGGGATACACGATCAAGCAATGGCGGCGCGCTTCTTAAGATGGTGACTTCATCGACACCGACGGCAATGGCTCCGTCCTTCCTTCCACCTCCCTTTTCACTCGTTCTCTTCCAGGGAAAACTTTTTTGGCGAAATATCTCTGAAAATTTCTGAAATATCGTCTTTTTAGGTGAGGACCGAAATTTTTTTTGTATCAGCATTATCGCAGATCAGACATATTACCACGGCTTTATTGGTGTAAGCTAGTGTTATTTCATCCATGCTGTACAAATTCATGATGTATGATGGATTTTTCTAGTGAAATGATGCCAAAATTTTTTTAAAATTCAATTTATATTTATTTAAATTTGACCCGATATTTCCAAAATATCCAAAATTTCGTATTTATCGTCGGGGACTGAATTTTTTTTACCGATATAAAAAACTTGCTCTCTCCTACTGCTAGTCCTAAAATCAGGCGGCACAAAACAGAATTGTTTGATCTGCATGAACTTGAATGAATTAAATTATTTCAGTCTTTTAATCTGTACAGTCTTGAATTGAGTTGTATACTTCTTGCCGCTGGCAATGGAGGAGCTCCTACGGAAGATACGGTGTTCTCGGAGGCCCTCGCTGCAGATCGGCGGATCCGTACGGTGTTCCGTCATAAGACGGGAAGAGAAAAAAAGAGAGCACCCACTAAAATGACTAAACTATCCTTAACTATTATTAGTTTGTTTTTCTCAGATCACACGGTTGAAAATAATTTTATGGAAAGGAACCGGTGGTTCCTCCCAAGCATGGTAACAAATCTCCGGCCGTCCGTTGACCCCTGTTGTTTCATTGCCGGAGAGAGCGACGATCCTCTGCCCCCGCACGTTGCTGGTCGCCTGGCTATGGGTCGTGCCCGGCATGGATACGCCGTCGGAGAGAGCGATGGCGATGGTTTCCCAGGAAGGCCTACGATGTGCAGTGGTCTACCGACGGGCGACTTCGGCGGGTATGGAAAACGTGTGAAGCGTCGCGACTGGCGAGGGCTCGCGCTTCGGCGGGTATGGAGAACCAATTAAATTAGATCCCTTAGTTGAAACATATTCACCGTGTTTGGATTGGATCAAGGAGCTGGTTCTGGAGAAATCCAATCCTATACCAGTACCTACCAATTCATTTGCATTGAAGCACGCAGTCGTCACATTTAGCACCGGGTAATCATTTCTGTAGTTCATTTCTCGGACTCAGCTCCTCCACCAGACAATCAAGGGGCAGCCCCTTCCGGAACAATCCCCACCGGGACCACCTGATCCAGCAAACCAAACAGCCTGATTATTTTTTTCTTGACCGTGGAAGGTAATGATTCCAGCCATCAGGATGGAGATGGATACGATCCAACACTACTGGAAACTTAGATTCTTATGTGTGTGCGAAAACACACAGACAAATACATACGCTTCAAAATATACACACAAAAATATAATGACAAAAAATTCAATTTTTCTTACGGTAGAGCACACACAAAAAATTGCAGTAGTGCACGTGGCACATGCATGGCAGAAAAAAAAAACCAATTCTCAGCCACTTTGGAACTTGGTTGGGCCTCGCGTGAGGGAGTGTCTCCTATGCTACATTGCAGCAACATTATTTATTCAGCTGTATTCCATTGTCCATCAACACCGTCTTTATGCATGGGACAGGAATTTTGAAAAATGCAAGCATTAAAAATTCGGTAATGCTAACCGTCGAACGTCTGACGCGTCGGACAGGATGCAGTAACAGCCCACTGGGCCGACCCGCCGTCCACCCAACCACATGGACCACACCCCACATCCGTCTGCTCCCTCTCTCCATTCCCTTGAGCCCGATGTCTCACTCTCGCATCGCCAATTTCCCTCCCCGCGCTTCTCGGTTTCTCCGTCGTCGCACTGCTCCTTTCCTCTGGCCGACACCGCGCATGCTCCCCCGCTCCGGCTGTGCCGCTCACCCATCCTCCTCTAGGCCTCGTCCCGCCACGTCCCCTCCTCCTGCCCTCTCCCCTCGTGCGACGGCAGGCCCCCTACCATGAAGGATGTGGCGGCGGCGCCGGATCCGGCGAGGGAGGCCATGGTTCCGCCGGATCCGGCCGCAACCACTGTGGATCTGTGAGATCCGGCTATGGAGGAGATGGGATGCTCCTCTCCCTGGCGACTTGATGTTCTAACTCCCTCCTGCTCGCCTCCATGCCCTCCTCTGGCCATCTCTGTGCGCCATTGGGGCGGTGCGCTGCCATCTTCGGGCCGGCTGCAACATCGGCTACAACGCGCCTTGCGTGTCTCTGGGACGCTGTCATTACCGCGGTCATTGCGCAGCCCCCGCCGTCCACTGCCTCACCCTCCCCTGCACCAGCACCCCTAGGCCGAGATCCTGCCATGGTGGCCTTGGATCTCCGCCGATCTCCGGCGGTGGAGAGAGGGGCACCACCTCCTGTGTGCATGGGGCCATGGTGGATCTGAGGCCTCCATGGCATGCTCCAGAAAGGTAGGTTAGGAGGACCTCCGAATCTGAGGCTTTCCCCTCGTGGCTCGACGGCGGCGAGCACCCCCTCCCTCTTCCATCCCTATCCCCCCTTTCTCCGCGTCCCCGGCGATGACGCGGCTCCGATGAGAAAGGCTATAGTCCCCCCCTCTCCTCCTCCTCCTCCTCCTCCCCCTCCCCCCTCCTCCTTCCCCGCTCTGGACCTAATGTTTCTCTGAGTGTTTCACTGGTGGTTCAATTTTTCATTTTCAATGTTTCACAACACATGATGATGATGTTTCTCTGATGTTGCCCCTCACCCCTCTGGATCCAATGTTTCTCTGATGTTTCGCTAGTGGTTCATTGCTGCATTTTCAATGATTCACGCACAGATGATGAGATATTTCTCTGATGTTGCCCACTCCCCTTCCTCGTACCCTGCTCATGATCTAATGTTTCTCTGAGTGTTTCACCGGTGGTTCAGTTTTACATTTTCAATGTTTCATAGCACATGATGAGATGTTTCTTTGATGTTGCCTCTCCCCCCACCGGATCCAATGTTTCTCTGATGTTGTGCTGGTGGTTCATTGCTGTATTTTCAATGTTTCACGCATAGATGATGAGATGTTCCTCTGATGTTGCCCACTCCCCTTCCTTGTACCCCGCTCCGGATCTAATCTTTCTCTGAGTGTTTCACTGGTGGTTCAGTTTTTCATTTTTCAATGTTTCACAACACATGATGAGATGTTTCTCTGATATTGCCCCTCCCGCCTCCAGATACAATGTTTCTCTGATGTTCTGTTGGTGGTTCAGTGCTTTATTTTCAATGTTTCATTGGTCTATTCCAATTTGTTACAGATAGGTTTCTTTCGGGTGTTTCATTTTCATTTTTTTTTGTTTCACAGGATCCCAGTGATGCTCCGACGACGGCAAGGCTCCGACGAGATTTGGGTGGAGTTTGCTGTCGGAGGCAGGGTGCGTGGTGGGCGAGCTAGTGGCGGAGGCCGCGGTGGGTGCATACATGTGTGTCGGGGATTGGTGGTGGCGTGTGTGTCGGGGTGATGGGACAGGGGGAGGAGTGCGTGTCAGGGGCAGAGTTGGGCCGGGCTCGGGCATCCTATGCTTAGGACGTCCGAGTGCCAGCGTGACCTTAGAAATTCATAATTTTGGTTAGTGATCCTCGGACAACAAAGGACATCCAACGCTATTCTCTGTTTGTCATACAACAATTGGCACCGTCCACCCACAGCGTGAACTCATGATCATTTGGGCTAAGGGCCAGTCGCACAAGCTCCTCGTTGGACGTCACATGAGCTATGTGGTAGCGTCTCGTTTGAGCGAGGACGATGGGCATATGTCTGCTGGTAGTTGACGATGTACTACCCACAGTGCCATACTGGCTACACCAAGCTCTAGGTGTGGGTGATGCCCTACGACATGTCGGAGAAGTGGGTGACAGGGCTTTTAGCGGAACAAGGCACCAGAAGGATAGCTTGGGCGCCTGGAACAAGAGGAATATAGGCATAAGGACCGTGACATTGTGGTGTGGCACACAGTTGGATTCCTCCACATTCTATGCCAGGAGGACTTCCCCATGATGACCACGCTGAGCTGCGCCTCGGCAACTTCTATGGACAGGAATCAATTGGTTCGGACCAGGCCACCAGGTGATTACAACTACCCAAACTGCTCCTGAGGCATTGCGTCCATGATTTGATGTCATTGTTAATTGTCATGGGTGGACGGATATAACATATAAGCGCATCATGCTGCTTTTTCTGCGATGCATGTGTGGATTATATAGATGAAAGACAACAAGAAGGTGCTTATTTGGTTCGGTCCAGGCAAAGATGCAAGGCACCAGCAGCGATGCTAGCCATCTAGCCATCTGATTTATAGTCTGCCACGATGGGCACAGGGTGCCGTTCTTGTTTAGACCATCCAAACAGCCAAAAATATATCTATGGGACGGATCATAATATTTATTTATAGTATTGATGACACTCAATAATTGAATAACATGTGAAATACTTAACTCCTCTGGAAACAAAATGTCACTGCTCATATACTATGTCCCTAAAACTCAATAGTTCAAAAGGTATGTGATACACATAATAATTTTGGCTGTGAAGTCACTAATTTTATATGATAATACCACAACACAAGATGCATACTGTGTGTAAAAACTTTGTCTATATAGCAGAATTTCACCCATACTTGAAACCATCTATATGACATACACGGAGATCATCTCATTTCTACAACTTATTCAAAATGCAGGCATACACGTACATTTTGCACTGTATCATTAATATAGAAAATTGTTAATTACCTCTGTATCAATATAGATCTGGTTTTTATGATTATCTAGCATAGAAAAAACTGTCTTTTTCTCAATTGCTTCCGTGCCAATACGTATCAGGTTATAGTTATTTGTTTAGTATTGTTTCCATCAACGAGCTAGGAGGCCTGGCCGAGTTAGAGGTAGCATGGATTAAGCATGGCGAAGCAACGGTATTGCCAGCCAGTCATGGGCGACGGGGTCGGATGACTGGCCGTGCCCTTGCTGCTGGGGACAGCCGGGCAGAGGGGACCGTGGACAAGTGACCCATCAAACAAAAAACATCGAAGGAACCAACGGATTTATTTAGTCTTTATGACACTCAATAATTGAGTATGTGAAATACATAAACAACCCTGAATTTGACATCACTGCTTGCCCGCTTATATATGTTCATACCACAACACAAGAGACATACAGTGTAAAAACATGGTGTAAAAGAGCGCGACAACCGGTTCCAAACTTCAAACCGTCTACGTGAGATATAGACGTCTTATTTATCCCTAGCAGCGTTTCTGAGTTTGTCAGTGTTCTCCTATATGCTATATACACCAGTATACTCAGTTCCATCATATATCATGCATTGATGCAGGATATGACGCCAAGTTTGAATCATATGGTGGGAACGAGATGTATCGGCATGTTATGTGATGCCTACTATGAGCTTATGACCACATTGCTGTGTCCCCAGCGCCACATAGCCAGTATGTCTCATCCTCTCAAATGCGATCCAAGCGCTACATGGCCATTGTGTGGTAGTGTGCCCATGGACAGAGGTCCAGAAGCACACAAAGTTTGTGTCCTGCAGAGCACATATGCTACACGACATATAGATGACCTATGCTGCTGGTTCAGAAGCTCCAGCCCTGTCTCATGTTTTGAGCGTAGAAATTTCTGATAATACAATTTTTCTGCCGGGACACGGATTTGATTTACATTTCAAATTTAGTATGTGTATTCGTTGAAGTGGAGACGTGATGATATACCTGTCTGTTCTATAAAATGAACTAATATAGATATAAATCCATAATATATATGAAGGAAATCAATATCTCTAGTGTCGTAACAACTTTTTTTTTGTCATGTAGTAACTAAAAGAGAACTATGGAGCCCATAATCTATCCTTGAATATAATTTAAAATGAGAGTACTGAGTAAAACATTTACAATAAACAGTAGAGTTTAACTTCAGATGCTGTCCAAAAAGTTTGAATAAGATCAATATTTAAAATCCAAATCTACATTCATAATGTTAGGATACATAGACCACAACGATAATAGCTGACGTAAATAAAATTAGTATATGGTAACTACATAAAACTTAAAGAAATATACTGGGCGACGCAAAGGTGGAAAAATTGTGGCTATAAATGCAAAGGGGAAACAATATGACAGTCCTACAGGTATCATCACGAATAGATTGGGCTGATCCAACTAACTGCTGATGGATGCCTCATCCACATTCCACACAAGGCACGAAACTAAAAAATCCCAGTCGGTAGCTGATTCACCGACAGAAATATTGGATATTATCCTGTAGGTTCTCGTGATACACACAGAGAAATCGAAAACTTGATCGAAGAATTTTTATTATCCTGTCGGTCATCTGTTTTTCTGTCGGTCCATCCTCACACCAACGAAAGCCGCGGTGGCCTTTCAGCCAGGCCCAACAGGTGGAGTGGGTTGCCCGCACGGATATATAACCCGGCGTCCCAACCCTAGCCTGTCAGACACAGCCGCCGCTCCTGCCTTCGTCCCCGCGCCGCCGCTCCTGCCTCCCAACGCAACACCGCCGCTCCACCGCTAGTCGCAGCGCCGCCGCGAGCTCACCATCCACGGCCGCGCCATCACCATGTCGCACAAGCACCACGAGGTCGCGGTAGCTCGGGAGGCGTCACTCCGCAACGATGGCGGATCCGGCTGCTCGGGCCGTGGCGGCCCCCTCCCTCGTCGATGGAGGATCTGGCTCCCTCGCGCGAAGGTGGGCGGATCCCGCTCCTGGACACTGCAACACCCAAGCGGTAGCGCCTCCGTCTCCCCCGGCGCCGGACGAACCCTACCTCCGTGCTGGTAGGTTTCCCTCTCTCCCTCCCTCTGTTGTCATATAATTTGTCTTTTATTTTGATCACGGCGTAGCAGATCCATGTATATCTAATCAGTTAAATGAATAGAATGGATAAAGATTTCATATGTTGGTTCATGTGTGTCCTGATTTAATTTAATATTATTGATGAGCTATGCATTCAGATCAGTTTTGGCATTCCGTATCTGATATATTCGTTGTTTTTGTTATATGTGCTATGGACTTCTAGCTTCTTGCCTTGGTTGAAAACAATAACCACTGTATAGATCTTCAGAGATGGAATGAGCAAGCTCTAAACCTCTAAGGTCACAGTCTCGTCCATGGGTCTGCTAAAAAAGGTGAAGATAACAACCACTTTCTTCTCTAGTGTTTCATGTTGTATGGCCTGCTGAAGGCCGCACGTGATTTTTTTCAAAATCTGGAATCATCATCTCTTAGAGATATCCTTGTTGTGCATACTAGGTGAACAAAAACTGCAATAGAATATCATTTATTCAGTCTGTACATACTTTGTTACATACAATGTAAGCTGCGCAAGTTTGTTTTAGACCAATCTGTTAGAAAGGAGCTTCCAACGGTTGCTCTAGAAAGTTCTGAATGCCTACCAGATAGGTGTGTTGCTGCTACTTGAGAGGTGTTAAGGTGTACATCTAACTTCATAATACTGTCAGAGTATGTTAAGGTGTGCTTCTGATGTATTCTATCTATCCATTTTCCAGATGAGAAGGCTTTTCCTCAAGCAGATTTCTTAAGTTTATAGAACACAAAATTCTGGAATATTTGAGAATTAATATGTTAGGAAAATCTGACAATCAGCATATTAGAAATTGCTTGTTTGGCATCTGCCGTGGGTTTAGTCAATGCTGTGGGTTTATGTGTGTCCAATATTTAGTTTGGCGCCAATATTTAGTGATTGTCTTGCTTAGTGAAAACTGAAATAAGAGTAGTTGCAGAACTGAGCCATTTACTTAGGTGTTTCCAGATTATTTACTTGAGCATTTACTTGGTACTTGAGAAATGGACCACTTGTACCTTGCTGATGCAAGTCTTCTATACTTCTGTAGGTTTTCTTCAAACAAGGAGAATCTTGTGAAGACGTTGTGCAAGATAGGCTAAATGAGTGGCATGAAGATTCAATATCTTGTATAGACTAGAGTAGATTATTACTGTTTTGATAAGGCAAAGTTATTCTGTGCCAATATAGATATTTCTAACTGTTTGTGCCACTTTGAACATGATAATATATCAACATGGATTGATTGTTTATGTGTGTCCAATATTTAGTTTGGCACCAATATTTAGTGATTGTCTTGCTTAGTGAAAACTGAAATAAGAGTAGTTGCAGAACTGAGCCATTTACTTAGGTGTTTCCAGATTATTTACTTGAGCATTTACTTGGTACTTGAGAAATGGACCACTTGTACCTTGCTGATGCAAGTCTTCTATACTTCTGTAGGTTTTCTTCAAACAAGGAGAATCTTGTGAAGACGTTGTGCAAGATAGGCTAAATGAGTGGCATGAAGATTCAATATTTTGTATAGACTAGAGTAGATTATTACTGTTTTGATAAGGCAAAGTTATTTTGTGCCAATATAGATATTTCTAACTGTTTGTGCCACTTTGAACATGATAATATATCAACATGGATTGATTGTTATACTTGTCGTTTGAAGGATTTTGCCATGTGAGCCTTGTGTAATATTTGATGCAGTTTAAATGTATCAAGTCAAATTTGAGATTATTCTACAGATTTCATAGATTGAAATGGATAGTTCTGTCACCTGCATTTTTCTATCGATCACTAGCGTTTCTAAACATGATAGCTTAGAAATTTCCTGTCGGTAGCTCAGAATTTTTCTGTCGACCCCACTACCGACAGAATTAATGCCATACCGACAGAAAAATTGAAATACCGACAGAGAAAATGAATTTTACTGTCCCTCAGCTCATGTCGGTATTTTCCTGTCGGTATACTGACAGAAAAATGATTTTCCTATTTGATTTTCCTATTTTTTGTCGGTATATGCTATTTCCCTGTCGATTTGCTCCAGACAAGAGATTTTCAGTTTCCAGTAGTGGTAGATAGACAGAAAAAATAAATGGATTGAATCTTATTTTGTAACCAAATTGAGAAAACAGAATCACTAATTGTTATGAGATTGTTTTAACTTGAACGATGACAAGGTTGTATGCGGAGCAAGGCACGGGGAGGATAGCGTCCATTCCTGAAGCAGGAATAAGAGAGGCATCAACAAGGACCCAGTACATTATGCTGTGGAACATCAAGGGCTTCTCTGTGATGCCCATGCAAGGCGGAGCAATCGAGCGGCGCCCAGCCAATTCCACTACGCCGCTCAAGCTTTTTAACAGAGCCTGACCGAGCTCTGTATGGGTGGCTCGCCCGACCAGCCACCCCCCGTGCGTATGTACAAATGGGCCTTCTATAGGGGCGGCTGGCCACTTTCCCCTATGATCATTTTTCGAAAATAGCCAAAAAATTCCAAACAAGATAATAAATCATTTTATAAACTGAGGAGGCCCACACCGGTCTAGCACACCACTCATCTATTCTCACAACTTTTTTTGTGGTTTTTTCTCACTTTGCATGAACCAAATATCAAACCAGCAATCTCTAGCGCTTGCGACCTCCACTACCATTGCACCCCTTTATCATTTGTGTCTATAACACATTTTCGTCATGTATTGTCTTGAACCGAGTGTAAATTGATTGTTTGACGCCCTAAATGAATTCAAATCAAAAAAATTCAACTACAAAGTTTAATTACTTTTCGGGATCTACAAATTTTATTTTGATCATTTCTCCATCCGAGGTCGTTTTTAAAAAAATCAAAATCTAGTACTTCATTTTAGAGCTGCTCATTATAGACCTGCCCCTAAAAATTTATTTGTTGAGGCGGCTCAGTATCCAGCCATCCACACAAACAGAGAAACCATTTGTAGAGCCGCCCTAAAAAAAGTTGGCATTTTTACAAACCGTTTTTCTTTTAGTATTCTTCATTAGGAACCCATTGGTTCGAATGAGGCCAATGGATGACTACAAAACTATCAAAACTGTTCCTGTAGCATGCGTCCATGTGATGTGAATAAGTGATGTCATTGATGCCGCACGGCTGAGGATCACGTGAGCGAATGCATGTGATTTCTCTATAGACAAAAGATATGAAACATCTAAGGCATCATTCGGATTTATTTACAGCCTTGATGGTACTCAGTAACTGAATGACATTTGAAGACTTTAACTGCCCCTGGATTTGACATTACCTCTTATATAAGTTCATAGCAAACACAAGGCACATACATTGTGAAAAACTTGATGTATATATAAGAGCATTCGACCCATTCCTCAAAAAATCTATATGAAATACAGAAATGTCTTATTTCTCATTACCTCTTATATAAGCTCATAGGAGCATGTTCTGGTTTCAGTGATATACTGTTTTTTCTTTTGAGGGAAGGCTCAGTGATATACTTTATGCTATACATCAGTATGAACTCAGTTGTCAGTTCACTCAAACCTGCTGATCATGCATTGTTGCATGATGATGCCAAGCTTCTCATATGGTCTGAATAGGAAGCTTCGGGATATTAGGTGGCACCTACTATGACAACAGTGTTGTATCATTGGCATGACATAGCCAATTTATCTCGTCTTCTCTGACAGAAACCAAATGCTTGCTCACAGTCCCGGACAGTCTCACGCAGGACATCGGTGGCATGTTCATAATCTGCTGCTAAAGATATCGGATATGACCTGTGAGCTAAAAGTCTAAATCAGAGAATCATCTGTACACTTATTGCAGAGATCTGCTTGATATTGATTTCAATTGGATACAAGACATTATGTATTATTTGGTAACCGAGTTGGCAAACAACTAGTTGAAAGCTTTTGCTACAAAGATTCCCGTACTATTTTCCCTCATGTTTAGCTAATTTTGCTAGCTAACAATAGTTGGATCCAAACATGGCTGACGAATGAAGTTTTAACTCCACGAATAGGATGATTTCTAAAGTTATTTTTAAAGTGCACGAAAGTCAACCATGTTAAAGTTGGAATGTTTCTATTGTTGGTTCAATGTGAAACTTTGGTGGTATTTAACCTGAGCTAATTTCAAAACCATTTGAAATTTTGATTGAATCACACTCAAAATTCAGATGCATGCATGCAACCAGACACGATGACTATCGTACAGTACCTACACTAAGTTACAACCAAACAATGCAAAGTTGGCCAATCATAAATTAATTGCTACTTTAGATATAATGTATGCATTGGCTTCCACTCAGCTGTATATAGAGTCATAGAAGCTGAGCTCAAACAGGGAATCGGCAGGATCTCTGCACTCTACAGAACTCCATGGTTGTCCTTGTCCATCATCCGTGTTTCCATTCGAGTTTGGACATCACAAATATTGAGATTTATTTCGAAATCGTGCTTGGCACGTTCTTTGTTAAGGGACCACACACAAATTTCAAATTTAGGTATCCTGTCCATGTGTCATTGTGCTTATACCTGCTCGAGACTTGAACTTAACACTAATTGTTCATCTGTGTTTGGTACCCTGGACCCTAGCCCTGTCTTAATTTCATATAGATCTGAATCCTTGCAAGCACAGGAATCACAGCCACTGCAAAATCTGCATGGCAAAGCGTCTTACTCTCATCGAACCCGAGACTCCAGGCCTGGTGCTCTGCGCGCTGGAGCATTCTTGCTTGTGGCAGGCCTGCTGCCCACCTGTAGTTTCGACATGAAGATGACGTTTGCTGATTTGCACTACAAACATAAAGCCTTAAACGTTCATGGCTGAACGAGATCGACTAAAGCAACTAAAAAACAGAGTGTTGGGGACTAAAAATAAAAGAGAGGGAGAGAAACATCGATCGAATACATGCACCACTGAGCACTTTTCTCAGGTTCAATTGTTGCATTATGGTACTATATATACTCACAGTAGTTGCTCTATACATATCTCAGTGGCCACTAATGCACTCTTCAGTCGATACTCCACGAATTGCAAGCAACCATGTCAAAAGAAGGCAAATAGTTGACAGTACGTGGTCTGCAAGTCATGACAAATTAAGGCAAATAGTGCCACATCACATTAAACCAATGAGACCTGTCGAGTCATGGGAAAGTGATGGACCCTAGTAAAGGCTTATTTGCATCCACTGGTGCCAATGTTAGTGGCTAAAATTATTGGGTCATTTCATTGTCGCCTGCCAATTTTTAGAACCTTCAAAGAAGTACAAAGTTAGGCGCAAACTTGTTGCCAGATAAGTTTATTTTAATTTCCAAACTAGTTTGGCTCACTATATATAGCCGCAAAAGAGTGCCTTGACCCGAACCGAAGCCTAAACATAGGTGCGGGTCATAGGCAGGCCATGCTCTGTACTGCCTGTTTTCCATGTTACTCGCTTAATTTGACAAGTTTACTATATATTGTGTTGCTTGGTCTCAGTTTTGCACCAAACATTTGGTTCACTGCTAGCTTACCATGTGTAGGAAAAACGTGACGGGATACTAGGTCCAAAGTTTGTGCAACATGGACATATTGATGGGCTATCTCTCCACACGGAAGATGACATTTGAGCTTAGTAAAGCACTAAAAAAACCAGCCCACAAGCCCCATGCTTGTGCACCGTTGATCTCGATTGAACCAATGGTTAAGATTGAACTAAGTTAACAAAAACGGAGGAAACCCTAGCCTCCATCCTCGTCTCGTTAGGTTGCTGCTGTCAGAGAGAGAGAGAGAGAGAGAGAGAGAGAGCACAACACCACAACAAGAGAGAGGAGAGGAAATCTGTCCAGATCCTAGAGCTCTGAACCGGTCATCGTCAAGCTAGTGATTGGAGGCTCAAATGTGGTTGGGTGGGTGCTAAACTTGGTGAGCTCATTAACTTGGAGTACATTCATTTGTTCAGCTGGTTTGAGGATTGGCAGAGCAGAGGTTTAGATTTGAGAGGGGTGTTGTCAGTTCGGGTCACTACAGTTTCATCACAAAGTAGTTTAGTTAGATGATCTGTTTTTATAGTCAAATGGTGTCTGATTGAGCTGATTTTTGGTCAGTTGTTAGGGGACCAGTGGATAAAAATGCCTACCAAATTTTATGCACAGTTGAGCTGTGGTTTGGGAGATACGAACTGATTACCGAGTGAGGAAGAATCTGTGATTTCTATGTGAAGGTTGTGATTGCAGTTGAAACCAGTTGTAGTTGTAACCCGTGGGTTGTAGTTGATACTAGTTATAACTAGTTATAGTAGGTTGGAGTATGTTGCTGCTGGTTGTAACACCTTATACCTTTTGCTGATTATAGTGCAACCTTGGAAGGGACCGCTTGCTCCCGTGGTTGTCACTGCTCATCTTAAGGAGGTTTTCCATGTAAATGGTTGTGTCCATTGCGCATTGTAATTGATTATTTCTATAGTGTTTCTGATGGTATATGTTATCCTCATGATTCATCATACATTGAGAGATTAATTGTGCATTGGTTTTGCCCTTTTATCCCAACACATATCAGGAAAAAAAGGAAATGCCATTGTCCTGCCTCTCTTGTTTCAGCAATGATGATACTTACCTTGGACTTTCAACATTGAGCCAGAGAGGTGCCGTGCAATGTTGATGCTGCTCTTACAGTCTTACATAGTGCCTGTCAACAGGTTCAGATCATGCTTAAAAAGAACCTCAAAAAACTCTACTCATTATTAGCCGACAACGTTTCAAGAAGGAACTCGAACCCACTAGCAGACCATCAATAGGAATCAACTCACACACATTTACAATCTATTGTATTACATTATCTAGTTGAAGCCTTATAAGACACTACGTGAATAATGAATTTCCACAGCATTGCGAATTTGAGCTCCGTGACAGTCAACTTTGTTGCCCGCTGCAGTAAATCCCCACGATTTACCGCAGCGTGCAATTTTTATTTGCCGCAGCGGCCACTTTTGCCCGCTGCGGTAAATCGATTTTGCCCAGCCCAATAACCAGTGCGGCCCAATAACCAAATGTGCATATAAAAGCAGCACTTAGGGTTTCTCAGCCTTAGCCTCCCTCCCTCCCTCCCTCCACTCTTAGCCCACAGCCGCGCCTCAGGCTCCAGCTGCGAAGTCGTGTCGTGAACGCCGCCCCCTCCCCTCCAGCCGCAACTCCCACTCCGGCCTCCTCTTCCTCTCACTCGGGCCACTCTCTCCCCATCCTCCACCATGCACAAGCTCCCCATCCTCTCACTCCGCTCTCCATGGTCCTCCACCGATGGCCCCTCCCTCCTTTGCAGTGGTCGCCAGCACCCCACCTCCCTCCCTCCTTCCATGGAGGCGAGGATCTGGTGGAGGTGGGGTTCCTCCTTCCGTGCAGGCATGGATCTGGCCGAATCCAACGGATGGAGGCACGACGACGACAGTCCTGCCCGGATCCGATCGGTGGAGACACGGCAGCGGTGGTCCTGCCCGATCCAGCCGATGGAGGCACGGTGGCGGTGGTCCCGCCCGGATCCGACCGGTGGAGGCGCGTCGTGGCCGGATCCGGCCAGTGGCAGTGCATGGGGCCGTCAAGAACTGCGAAGGAGCAAGGGCAGCGGGATTCGACGCGGAGAAGCAAGGTGTGCCTGTCATCCTCTCTCTCCTCTCTCCTCCGTTCAGATCCTTCTGTTCAGTTCCTCTTCCTCCCTCTCCGGCAGGTGAGCTCAAGGTGGTCTGCAGCGGCGGGCTCCCTCCAACGGGGGGCTCATGGTGGCGACGCTCCAGCGAGGGCGGATCCGGCCCATGCAACTCCGGATCTGGCCCCGGCAACTCTGGATCCGGCACCGGCGAGGGCAGATCAGACCCAGCGACGGTGGCAACGACATCCATGGCGTGGATCCGGCGACGACAGCGGTGGCGACGCTGCGCCCTGGATGGGCTCGTTCGGCCCATAGATGGGCTTGTCGGGCCTATTCTTTTTTTTGTTTTTTCTAAAATGTTTACCACAGCGGGCATCCTAATGGCCCACTGCGGCAAATCCGATTTACCGCAGCGGCCACTGACGCCCGCTGTGGTGTCGCCCAGATTTACCGTGGCGTGGCACCGCAAGCGGATGGCTAGGCCCGCTGCGGAAAAGAAATAATACCCGCTGCCGTTATTTAGTCTAGACATAGTGAGAATAGGATGTCAAGATGTCATCGATATAAAGTTGTTTAAATGTTAATTAGCATTAACATAATATCCCAAACATTCTTGTAGATATCCTTGGTTTGCCTTCAATTCGTCTACCTCAAATAAATATAACATGCCAACACTTTTCATCAGAACATGTATTCCGATGTATAAGGCAGCGTAGTGTTTGCCACGTTGAGCTCTTATGCCAAGTATGTTGTCATCCAGAAAAATACCAATTTTGTAAATAAAAAACTAGTTGTCCTCTGCATAAACCAACTCTTGCTTCCAATTTTTTTCCCAGGGAACTGCTTCCAATATAATAGACATATCGTTTTCGGGACCATAATCATCCCATGGGCTCTTTGGGGCTGCATGTTATATGTGTTGTGGGCATGGCCACATTAAAAGTGCTTTGTCTACCAGCAAAGCCGTTGTGGCGTCTTCTTGAACTCGAGATCTGTTGTCTTAGTCTTTAAAGATGGTCATAAGGGTAGGTTTTGCATTTATGTTCAAAGAGGTGAGTGTGTATGTGTGTTGTCGGCATCTATGTTGTACTATGCATGTCTAAACAAAATTTATTTAGAGGTTCATGATACGTCACCCTTAGATCTGTTGTACTAGCATCAACCTTAGATTTAGCTCTCCTCTTGTTCATCTGGATACCGCTATCTGCAAGCATTGCTAGTTTTATGAATTACAATTGGATATTTTACAGAAGAGTTTGCTCAACCGCCACCTTAGCCATATTTGTGAGGCTTCTGGCACAAAGGTTAGCAATTTTGTATCTATATGACAATAACATGTGGTTGCAAGGAAGGATGGCCAAGAATAATTGCACACAGATGTGGATGTGGTTTATGTATCTAAGTTATACTCTCCCTGATTCATCTCCTTTTAAACATGCAATGATATGACAACATTTTGCAAGAGATATCAGAGTTTTATTCAAGACACCGACAGTTGGCTTCTCAGATGTTACCACTTGTACTATGGATACAGATATATAATACGCAGCATGCTGGAGGTTCTCGGAGACCATATCTTACGATCATCTCTTGTTCAGTAATTATTTAATTTAACCATTGCACGCTGCCGTGAGTCAAAACTTCACTTTGTTTTTCCCCCAAGATTGGTTAATAGCTTCTCCTTTGCTCACATGTTTAACTCTTCAAATTTAAAATGCGATGTTAGTATAACATGACTCATCAAATATAATAATATATTTAAAAATTTAATCTGATCATAGAATTGTATCTATAGTTCAACACAAGGATTAGGCTGTGATGAGCTCCGATCCGGTCTGTAGCCCATCCCGATGCACTGCTCTCTGGAGTCCGGTCATATTTCTATGTATGCTGCCTTGGGCATGACCGAAACCTTTTGGATTTCTCCCTTCTCTTGTGAGCAACCTGTGATGCTATCGCATCTCCAGATCTTAATGTGGTGACTAGGTCACTCGCATCTCGGTTGCTCTATTTTATTGTGCAGGGTTGTTTGGAGAACCCGAAAACACAGACTGTATTAAGTGTCGAATGGTGTACAAATCTCCCGATACAACCACCTCATGCAAGTTTTGGTTTCCAGATGCATCCCAATCTCATCCTCTTGTATACCCTATTACTATTACTGTAGTAGTCATTTTGACTGTATGTACAGTTTTGCGCATGAATGTTCTTGTGTGATTGTGTCCACAGTTTGAGCATCGACTGCACTCTGCAGGATCAAGCAAGTTGAGGAGGATTCAACACTCCTATATATGATATATGATCCCTCGCTCGTTTGGCAGCCGATATGACATGTGCACATCTGCTAGTTACTGGTGGTTTCTACTGTGCACTGTGGTCCTATTTATTACCACAAATAGCTGTCAATAACACCAGAATTTATCAAAGAGTACTTTATTACCTTCATTTCGGGGTAGATGCTGAAATTAAAGCCGACAAAATGACTTAAAGCAAAGGCCTCTAACTATATATGTACGTTAATATATGGACAACTGACCCAATAATGTTTTTGCTAGGGTTCGCTATATAATATACAAACTGATGACTAGCAGCACCCAAACACTTCACCTGTTTGCTACATACCTTGAAGGCTTGAACTTATGACCAACCTGGTTCTACAAATATATTTCTTGTGTTTGTTGTCACAAACACTTTTCCGCAAGCATTCGAGACGATAACCTCACAAAAAGAGACTTCGTTTAACAAGGACTGGGCTTCTCACTGTTCCTAATTGGAATGTATAGTTGAGATACACTGACATCCTACTTCTCGTTACTGCAGCTTATGCAAACAGATGATTCTCTATAAATATTATCCCACTATATAGACACCCTAGCTACGTGCATTTGGTGAGTTCAGTGATTCTCTATGCTTTACAGCACTCAGCTCCGTCTTGCATTGATATTGATGATCATGTTGAGTTTGGATCATCAGGATATTAGGTGGCGCCCCTACTATTGTTATAGTGTTGTATCATCAGCCTGACACAGTACCGGTGCTTCCTTGCAGTATTTGAGCTACAGCATCAGAGTTCCAGCTGCGGATCAGAGTTTGCTGTTGGACACTGATTTCGACTGCATATCTAAGTTATTATTTATTCCTCGACGGACGTTAAAACGTGCCGAACATGGAGTTGTTCAGGTGCCTCTACCGCTAGGAATTCAACTTTGATTAATATCGACTAGGACAGAGATTTCTATAGTGACTACATCGCTCACATAATGGAATACCCTATGTTTAGCCTCATTCCAGATAAAAGATTTCAACTTCTTTTTGGTTTATAGAAAAAACAATTTGATGGTAGACCTGAGCCCTGTTGCGTCATCCACTTGGCACATAAAGGCATAGATAGATAGGCATAAAAATGATTGACTCGGATCTTATTGTCACCAAATAGGAAATATAATCACTAATTATCATGGGCCAGGGTTGTGTTAACGTGTGTGACGGTGGGGCTGTATGCATAGCAGAACGCGAGGCAGCATTGCCTAGGTGCGGAACGAAGGCATTAAGGACAGCTGTACACACCACTGGTCTGCACCACACTCAACAGCGCGTTCCAGCTGCGGCCAGCTAACTTCTTCAAGAGGAATGCATTTCTTCGGACGAGACCACATTGTGATATAACTACCTGAAGTGCTCCTGTGGCGTCGCATCCATATGATGTCATTGTCTCATTGATGCTGCATGGCTCGGCATCCTGTAAGCCCATGTTGTTATTTATATATACACGATAGGTAATAAACATCTGTAAAGCATCCATCATTTTTTTTTACAACCGTATGAGTGTATGACACTAAATAACTGTATGATATGTGAAGAATATAACTACATCTGGATTTGAAATTACTTATATATGTCCATACCAAACAGAATCCACATACACTCTGCAAAATTTGGTCTATATATATTAGAGTATTTGAGCCATACCTCAAACCATCTATATGAAATACAGAGATATGTCACATTTCCCACGGAATATACCCCAGGTGCATTTTCTTGGTTCAGTGATATAGTCTATGCCATACAACAACGTTTAGTTGTCAGTTTCATCAAATAAGCTGATCTTCATGCATGACAGATTCAAGATCATGCCAAGTTTGGATCATATTAGGTGCTGCCTACTATGACCGCAGTGTTGTACCATCGATGCGATATAGCCAAATTATTTCATCTACTACCATGGGAACTAACTGAACCTGAACAGAAGCCGACCGCGGTCGGCGACGACATCGGGTACTGGCTCGTCAAGGCAGGACTGATGGGCGCATCGCTGCTGGCGGACGTTGACTTCCCGCAGCACTGTACCAGCTACACGTGAGGTGGCAGGTGTGGATAACGCCCTACGATAGGTCAGAGGAGTGGGTGACAGGGCTGTACATGGTGCTGGCCACCGGAGTGGGTAACTTGGGCGCCTTGAGCAAGAGGACTTCTCCGTTATACTCAAGCTGAGTGGCGCCTTTGAGTTCCGGCCAGCCAACTTCTTTGAGTGAAATCCTTTAACTCGGACAAAGTCATAAAGTCACCAAGTAAAGCAAAGCAGTTCGATTTAATTGCCATGAATAAAATGTTAACCCGACGAATAGGAGCCAAATTGATTTTTCTATTTAAAATGCATTAACGACAAGCATGTCCAAATTGAAATGTTTGGTTTGTTGGTTGACTTCTTTTGTGAACCTTTGGTAGTATTCGGCCCTACAACAAATTCAATGTCTATATGGATTTGGTTTCAACAAAAAGGCAAACAATTTCTCAGCGTTGCCCAACTCTTCTCCTCTCCCTCCAAGAAAAATATTACGCCGCTACTTTAGATAAATGTATACATTAACTGAAACATTATAACATATATATTGATAGCTCACAGATCTGTTTTATTAAAAAAAGTACTTTGGTGGGAGGTTTGTTACCTTATATAAAAAAGTTTAATTCTTGATAAAAAAGTACTATAATTCATATTTAATTCTTGATAAGGAAACTCAATACCTTTGGATTTATTACATTCTTTTTGAGACTTATTAATCGATGACATGTGAGCAATATGACTGCTCCTGGTTTGAAAATCATTGCTCATTTATATTTATACCTAATGCAACATACCTAAGATGTTAAAATACTTGGTGTATATATAAGAGCATTTTGCCCACACTTCAATCCATCTTTCTGAAATACCTCTCATTTTTGAATGTTTGTTTTATTTTCTGCATTCACTATCTGCATGTTTGTTTATTTTCTACATTCACTATGAATCACTTCAAAACAACGTCTGTACGTTTTTCTATATGGAGCAAAACAACGTCTGCATGTTTGTTCATTTTCTGCTTTCACATGAATGATTCATCCACCACAACAGGCCTACATCTGCATGTATACACTAGGCCCTGGTGCTATAGGTGCCGTAATATGTAGGACTGTAGTAGCAGGGCTTGTGTTCTGCATTGGCATATTTATATGCACACCTACCTCACCATTGTTGGACAGCCTATATATGCCACCAAATAACAGAGCCGGGAACACAGATGCAAGATATCTGTGATGGAGCTGCGGTCAGGAGAAAATAGGTGTTGGAGGTAATACGAACAAAAAGGATGCTCACTAGATGAAGCTTAGGAGTAATCTTTGAGACAATCACAGAGGAATGCCGTAAGGATCAACAGCGTTGTAAAGTGTTCCTTGTATGAAATGCAATACTGGCCCATTTGGAGATCCCAGTCGTGTATCCTTACGCACGTCTTACTGCCACTTTATAGCAAGCTCCGCGTCCTCCAAGTCTGGAGCAGCTACGGTCTAGCTAGATAGATAAGCTTGAAGCTGCAATACTGTTCTATGTTCTATGCAATGGTTTGTGCACAGAGCAGAGCAGTTTAATTTATCGTGGCAAAATAAAAATGTTTGGTACAATTGAACGTGCAGATTGCTTGCTTGGACTAAGTGCAACCAAATTGCTATTCACAGACTAAGTGTAGTACTTTGCACACGACTTTGTATTGACATATTCTTGGATCACAATCACAACTGAAAAACAGAGTGTTCGTTCAAATGATTTCAGATCTGTCCGTTTCTAAGTTTGGATATTCAAAACATCCGATATGCATAGCCGACCTATTCGTTTTCGAATCCAAATCCAAATAGAAATGTAAAAACAAATGTAATATTGGTGATATAAGTCCGTATTCTGTCTGTTTGCATCCCTTACAAAGAGGGCAAAGGATTGACAGTGGTATGCATATCATGCCACATCACCTTAACAAAATGATACCTCGAGTCATGTGATAGTGTAAGGACCGTAATTAGGGTTGATTTGCATCCACCAGTGGCCTGTGCTATAGTTAGCAGCTATAAACTATAGGGCTGTTTCATTGTCCAGCTAATTTTTAGAACCTTCAAAGAAGTATAAATACAAACCAAGAAGTGTGGTTTGAACAAGAATGAGCAGTTTGAATATGAGTTTTTTAATTTGGTGTACACAGGTAGTTAATGGAAGAAAGATTAAAGCAAGTGTAAAAACAAAAAAATATTTCCACTAAATTGTTTTATCAGAAAACATTCGTTTCATTATGATACTACTTGCAGTAGTTGGTCTATATCTCTACGGAGCTTGCGCACTCTTCAGGCCTTTTATGACCCACAAATTGCAACCAACCAATTCAAGATGCCAACTAATTTCCAGCTGTTTGTGTTTCATGCCTCATCACATTAACCAATCGAGATCTATCGTTATCTGACAATCTTATGGACCAGGTCTATTTAGATCCCTTAGTTAAATTATTTCGCAGTTAAATTATTTAGAGGTGTTCGGATTTCAGCTAATAACTTTTTGTACCTATAATCAACACTAGTTGATCCAAACACTCCGAGCTACTAAAACCAATTAACTTGCTTGCCCAAGCAAAATACGACTAACTAATAGCTATTAATTACCTATTTACCTGGCTTCCCTTGCTAGCAAACGATTAGCAGCATTGATCCAAACAGACCCTAAGGTCTACTATATAATAGCAGTGCTGATGCTGCCATACTGTAGCATACACGCTTTCAGCACGCAGCGGCGCGATATGTGCTTCCAGTCAGAGAGGCCATCTTACTATTAAATGATTCTTGACAAGGGAATTATGTGGCACCAGTCGTCATACTGGAAGCAGGGAAACTATGTAAAAAAAAAAAGTCAAATAAAAAGGTGGCTAGGACTCGCTCTATATATATATAGGTGATGCTTTACTGCCTATTCTGTATTACCCTCTTATTTGGACATTGGACAATACTACAATGGTTAGTGTCGACATCAATTTTGTATATTCAGCCACCACCAAATATCAATTGTCTTTGTCACGTACTATATATTCCGCTGCTTCGTCACGGTTTGGCACCAAACATTAGGGGTACTCGTAGCTTACCTTGACCAAGAAAAGTGAAGGAATATTAGGTCGATCCGCTGCCGGTAACATGGGAATACGAGGCAAAAGGAAACCAGTACCAAACAGGAACGGCCATTGTCCTACCGCTCATTTCAGAGGTGTGGATACTTAACGTTGACTTTGAACGTCGACCTGGTGAGGTAGAGCTTTGGACCCATCTGGGAGGTGAAAAGAGCGAGCAACTCCTAGTCGGTAATGGATGCATAGCAGATTGTTGATGCTTTTCTTACAGTCTTACACGCTGCTTGTCAAGATGTTCGTTCAGGCCATGCTGAAACTGAACCGCCATTTAATTTCAACTTTACTGGCTTCGTTTCATCAAGGAACTTGGAACCTACTACAGACCAGCAACAGGGCATCAAATGGCCCTGACGCAACAAGAGCTCCAGATGAGAACAAAAATAAATTCGAACATGATTCACTATAATTGCAAATCTGCTAGGAAGAAAAGAACCATGAATCGAATTTCATACTTACCACTCAGGGACCGCATGCGGGTAATGGATCATACTGATCCATGTAATAAGCGGGGTGTATGGGAGAAAAAAAAAATCTGTACAAGTAGTTATTAGCTTGCATGGCAACTCCTCTCTTGTGGCGTAATGGTCCTAGAAATTATTTGGACTAGCAAAACGACAATTCACAATTTTTCAATAGTTCAACTGTGAGTTATGGAAGTCTGGCTGCTACCTGCGAAGTGAAACATCAAACAAATTCTAGCAAACCTAAGAATTACACAAACAGTATTCACAGAAAATAATGAAATTCGCCAGGCTCCTCCTGCTCCTAATGAATTACAAAGGCAGCTGTTTCTGTTATCCTGTTGCAGCACTGAAGGGAAGACAACAATTTTCTACTATACATTGCGCCTATTAATAACGAACAGAGATCGAGCAGACTGCTATCACCAAAGTAGTTCAAGTAAGGTAATTAACTCCATGCAAAGTGTTGATGCCAAATCGAGTGACAAACTGGCAATGGTTCATATGCCCAAGATCACACATGAGCTAGTTCGCAGCAAGAACGTAGTAATTCGGTGAAGCCAACTACTAGCAAGCTGAGGCTGATTCAGCTCCCGTTGTTCTTCACAGGGTATACTCTCGAAGACCTCCTAGACAGACCCATCAGGGAAGAACACAACATGGTTGGCGTATGGTCACCAAGGCCACCCCGTCAGGGAAGAACACAACAGGGTTCGCTTAGGGTCACCAAGGCCACCTAGAACATCATCAAATCTCATCAAGAGGCTGGCCGGGCGTCCGAAAGTAGCCTCGCCAGTTTCGTGTCGTCATGACGCCATGCACATGCCTTGGCCACTTTTTGGAAAATGGGAACTATTCCGGAAATTTCAGAAAACTATGTCTAAAATGTTCTAAAACTTTGCATAGCAAAATATAAAGTGTAACTAGCAAGAACATAGTTTAATGATGGATGCATCCAATCTAGTTGCATCTCGTGTTTTTCACACATTTATTTATTAAATTGTCTCATGATATGGTATGATGTGCAATGTAAAGACATCACGTGCCACATATTGCTCAGTATAATATATATAGTCAGTGGCAGTGCTGTACTTGACAGAGTATAATAAATTCATATATGTTTAGACAGTGTGCCATACTCCTTCACGTTTCACTTGGTTGGCATATTAGTGATGCCACTCCACGCACAGGGAATGAAATCAATCTAATTAATAGACTAATGTTCATCGTATATGTTCACCACACCAAAGATAAATATGGGATCTGGCCGATGGGTGCCGCAGGCACAAGGATAGCATCCGGGACCTGGCGCGCTTATGATCACCAATGACCCAAATGCCTCTGCTTAGAGAAATAATTTATTAAAGGAAAGCAATACAAACTTCTAGAACCTTCCCCACAACTCATGATCTATGATATTTATTATGGAATTGTGTAGAATTGGTAGTAAAATAAATTAGTAAAAGTTATAATATTTAGGAAAGTTCTAGAAAGGGGGACACTTGTCTCAACCTCA
>CM041630.1:20861344-20973005 GCA_023333625.1 Bothriochloa decipiens
TTCCGCCCACTCGCCGCCGGTGAGCAACCACCGTGTGGTTTCCAACAGATCTAGGGGTCCTAGGTTGATGAGGTCGATGACCATGAATTGAGTAGTCGGCATAGGTAGTAAATCACCAGCAATCTGAAGTACGCAATTAATTCACTTATTACATGATCCAATGCAACAAAGCAAAATGAGAAATCTGCAAATACTTTATGACTCTCGAACTCGCACACTCACTACTAACTTTATTATTAAATGAAAGAAGAGTAACAATCGACGGCAGCAAGCACATGCTCTTTCTCCTAACAGTCACTGTAGTCATGAATCTTGACTCCTTTGCTCGACTACGCCACTGATCCACTCCAGACATCTTGCACTCCTATAAAGTGCAAACATTAGTCATTGATTCAGACTACAGAGTACAGACTATAAAGTTCAATTTTTTTAATTATAGGACAGTTGCATATGAATCAATTCTTTCCTGTTTTTGGAGATTTCACTTTTATGATGAGCCGGGCTCATTTATTGGAGGATCATTGACCACATCCTTCTCCAAATCTTTGCAGCACAGCTGCTCGAGCTTCAACCTGGACTCCTCCAACAAAGCATCCTCTGGATCAGCGTCCATTTGCCGCTAGGGATTGCTTTGTATCTCTCTGAAAACCTTGGCTTAAGACGAATGTTGGAGTGTGGACATAAACCAATTTATTTGCGGTTTTTGAATTTAGCTTGTTTCTCTTTACATTCCATACAAATCAATAGTACTCCAACTTCTTTCAGCTGAGGAGCTACTGATTGGCAGAGACAGAACTTTCAAATCATCTTCTGCTAAATTTGGAGTCTTCCAGCCATAGTTAGACCACCAGTCAATTGGTAACAGATGGTAAGGAAAACATTCCTTTGTACACATGAAATGCAGTGGACTCTTCTTGCAATGTCTTTCGTTCAGCATCACCATCTGTTTACGAAAAGCTTCTAACACCCCTCTCATAACCTCCTTAACTAGATTTAGAGGTTTTCTGGGAATGCTTCCAGGAGCAAGTTTTTTCAGATAATCAGTGTCATATAGCTTTGGGTATAGTGCAAAAGCCAGGCAATGGAGTGGGATGTTCATTTGCTCCACCTGTTAACAACTATCTCATTAACCTTAGGAAAATATTCACTTTGAGGATAAGCTTCGTTGGTCATGACATCTGTTATCTCTCCCAACGTACTGTCCATTCTCTCATATACTTCACCCATCTTGGGACCTTCTCCACACTGTGTTTAACCAATAAGAATTGTGGCTTTGTAAGAGCATGTAAGTTCTCGACCTCGGGCCAAAACTCTTCAGTGTTGATAGTGCCTCTAGACAGTCACTTAGCCTGTTCAGCAAAATATAGTGGGACACCTAGTGACGGAACCAGGGGACCAGCAGGGGGCCTGCCCCCCCCCCCCCCCCCCCCCCCCCCGGCGCATGCATGGTAGTTTTCTTAGTATAAGTATATAAATATTTGAATTTATAGCATAAAAATGCCAAACTTTTCTGAATTTTAATTAAAACTATGATTTTGGTTACAAATAGTGATATTTAAAACAAATTTGTGTTTAAACATATTGTTATGAATATTTATGACACTAAAAATACGATCACATTTGTCCGGCGTCCCTTAATCAAGATAGCTGGTTCTGTCACTGGGGACATGAATCTTGTCTTTGCCACCCTTAAGAGGTCTAGCTTTGAATTGCTTCTGAAAATTGCTAGTTGGTGGTTCAGAACAAACTTTACTACAGCTTTTACGCCCCTTGTATATTTTCTCTATCCAAGGTAAGTGCATTGACTGAATCCTTAAACATCAGATTCACAGTATGCACTACGCAATGTACTCTGCATGTTATGCCACATCACATTAACCAAATGAGACCTTGAGCCATGTGTTGATACTGTATGAACCCTAGTAAGGGCTTATTTGCATCCACTGTTGCTATAGTTAGCAGCTAAAGGGCCGTATCAATGCTGGCTGCTAATTTTTAGAACCTCCAAAGAAATACAAAGTTAGGTGAGCCGGGTCCAATAATGCAAGAACATCTACATTGCTATGATAGCACAATAATGTCCAAGCTATTTCGTCACATTAAGGGACTGTGGCTGCTACAGTGCAGATTGGCGTCACGCCACATGTGCTGTCGGAGAAGCTTATTTAATTTCCGAATTAGTACTATATATGGGACTGGGATATAATAGAGAATGGCACAATTTACCAACCGTGTTTTCTGGCATGCAGTAATTGTAGCCAGCACATATGGCACGTGCTTTCTATATAGGTCAAGCTGTGCTGCCTGCGTTCTATGTTACGCTCTTAGTTTGACAAGTTTTACTATATATTGCGTTGCTTTTTCACGGCTTTGCGCCAAACATTTAGGGGCACTACTAGCTTGCCATGACTTTGAAAAAAGTGACGGAACATTAGGTCAGCCAAAGTTTGTTCCAGTAGCGTGGGAATATGACGCAAAAGGAAACCAGTGCCAACCAGGAACTCCCATTGGCCTGCCCCTCGTTTCAGAGATGAGGATGCTTACCTTTGACATCCAACGGGGGAAGAGCGTTCTGCAGATTGTGAAATGTAGCATTGCACCTATCTTGCCATCACTGATTTCATTTGCCGGGGATGTGATAAGAGCGAGGCACTCCTAGAGTCTTAGTCGGCAATCAATTCATGGTAGATGTTGATGGTACTCTAAAGTCTTACACACTCCTTGTCGAGTTTCATACCGTGCTGAAAACAAGTTTCTAGTGAAAACAAGTTACAAGAACTTGACTTCTATCTCAAATGCAACTCAATGCACATCTCTCTAATCGTCAAGGTCACACACACAGCAACCTGTGATATACTAAACATAGAAAAATTAGTAGTAGCTTAAATTATTTCGTATGCAATTCGAAAAATTTCAACAGTTTAACTGTGAGCTATTGCAATCTGGATGGAAGCTGCAAAGTTTTCACTGTTACTAATATAGTTTTCATAACGCAAAAGAAAAACAAATTAATCTTTCAATGATCACCCAAACAATGTTCTCACTGTTCCAGGAAATTCACCAAGCTGCTTCAGATTGCAGAAAGGAAGGGAAGACAACAATTTCCTTTTACAACGTGGCCAACGACAACACATATAGAAGATCGGGCAGACCACTATCACCAAAGCATTTTCAAGGAGCTAGCTCAATGCATAGTTGAGAGAATCTATAGCACCTCAAATAAACAGCTAGTGAAGACAGTATTGGAAATTTGGAATGACGGTCGATATGGGAAAATACGTCAAACATTTCTTTTACCAATGATGAGTTACTGTATGTGGTGCACACCACTATCCTGGTTGCTTCCACACATCAATCTAGTGGAACATCCTTAGCCATTACGTCTGTGATTGTCTCAAAGATTACTACTAATCTTCCAGTGTAGAGGGTCATTTCTGTTCCTATTGCTTCCAACTCCTACTGTGTTTCCTGACAGCAGCTTCATCACAGCTAATGCCTTGGACTTCTTCACCTATCCCCTGCTCTGTTATTTGGTAGTGTGTACATATAGCTCAATGCTCTTCGTGGACCAATATGGTGAGGTGGACGTGCCTATCAATAGCTCAATGCAATACACGGGCTCGTACAACCTTGCATATTGCCGGACCTAGTTGGCCTAAATATACAAGTAGCTATAGCACAAGCTGTACATGCTGCCTATACCCTCTTAATTTGATTTTTTTTTTTTGAAAACCTTAATTTGATAATTTTTCAATGCTTTGTCAACATCAAATTTATATGTATGCAGCCACCAAATATCGATTCTCTATGCTGCAAACTATATATTGTGTTGCTTCGTCATGGTTTCCACCAGACATTAGGGGCATTCCTAGTTTACCATGAGCATGAAAAGTGAGGGAACATTATTATGTCAGCAATGTTATGCTGGTAACATGGAAATATGAGGCAAAAGAATACCAGTGTGTCTATCAGAAACCGCCATTGTCCTGCCCCACGTTTCATATGTACTTAACCTGAACCTTCAACGTTGACCTGATGTAGTGGAGCCTTTTATCCATCTCATGCCATCATCATCTATCTGGAGGTTAATTTGAACCAAGCTGAACAGTTGAGAACACAAGTGGAGCCTAAACGTTGACCCAATGTAGTGGAGCCTGAACTGCCATTAGTTTTCAACTTAAGTGAATTCGTTTCCAGGAGGAACTGGAACCCACTACTAGACCAGCATGGGGCATTATCAACTGGCCACTGAGGCAACGGCTCCAGTTGAGAACACAAAAGCAAACTGGAACATCATTCACGACTATGCATGAACATGTCTGGCAGCAAAAGAAGAACCACCAATAAAGTTTTAGACATACAACAACTCGGGGAAGGCCAGTTTCCCTTAGTATCATGTATATTTTTTGCATTTCTTGGTTCCCTAATTCAGCATCAGCAATATTGCTGACACTATGTAATAATGTAAACGCTGTGTGTTGAGACGCAGAAGAGGGAAGTCCCTTCCATTTTCAGAAAAAAAAAAAGCTTCCCATGCTGAAAATCATGTTGTACCTAGTGACTCCAACTGCTATTTATTTTTCAGACAGCAGCTTCATCAAAGCTAATACCATGAACGTTGTCACCAGTGCTCCTTGCTAACTCAGTCCACCCTACACTCCCGCAAGATGAATTCTTCTCTGGATATAAAAAAAACAGTTACATTCCCATCTGCACATTCATATAACTTTGATGGATCTGTTTTTTGCAATGATTAATTAAACACCTAAGTACGTCTTCATGGGCTGATTCTGTAAACAAAGCAGTAGTAGGTGTGTAAAAACAAAAAAGCTGGCATCGGCCTATCCCATGTTTGATAATGGCAAAAAAGGTGATATCTTCGAAAGTTGAACACCACCTTAACACTACACCAACATTTCATAAATACTACGAGAAGAAGCAAAATATCACTTAACATTTCATGTCTACCACGAGAACAATTGGGAATATATCATAAAACATATTATTCATACTACTTAAAATGCTAAACATATAGAAAAATAGATAACTTAAATGAGAAAAAAGAAATAAAAAACTAAAGCAACAAAATAATTAAGCAAACATATTTGGAATAAAATATCTAGAAAATTAAAAACCAAAATGAAAGAACAAAAGGAAACATGAAAATAGTCAAATAACACATAATAAAAAAAGGAGAAAAGAAGAAAATAAAAATAATTAAAAGGTAAAATGAGAGAGAAATACATAAAGGAAAAGAAGAAAAAATAAAGAAAAAATACGTTCCTGAATTTTGTCTGTAACATACGTGAGTAGCATGTTGCTCTCGGCCGTTGTTTAGCCAGTTGATTAATTCATGGTTGGGGGAAACGGGGGGTGCATTGGAGCACTGCTGCAGGGTGGTCCGAGCACGAATCCTATCTAACCTGGTCTCATAGGAAGATTGGCGATGAATCCATCGAGGATGTATCCAACCATTGTTAGGTTTGAGCCACGGGAAACTGGGGATGCTCCACTTGAATAGTTCGCTACTTCGCTGAATCGCTAGGACATATTCCTGTCTCAGTTTTTTTCGGTACCTAGTGTAGTTACCCGAATTACCCGTCAGGGAATAGAATTCAATATCCGAACTAGAGATCAGGTAGTGCAGGTTCGGGTACTTGGGGTCTGAATCAAGGAATTTTAGGTTCGGGATTTGGGTATTGGGTTTTGTGTCCTGGTCAGGGTTGGCTCACCCTTATGATTTTCTAGGAGCCCCTTTGCAGCTTATGATTTGCGGTAGTCCAGCATGGCTAACCTTAACATAGAGCCCAGTTTGTGGGCATGGCCTTCTTATGTAGGAGCCCACGGAGCCCATGGGAGAAGGACAAAAGTTGAAGCCAGTGCAGATGGCTTGCTGCAAAAAAAACATTCGATGATTCTTCTCCCTCTCCGACTATCCTTCGAACTTCTGCGTCAAAATGACAGCAAGCTAGCATTCTCTTGTCATCATCAAGGTTCTGTGATCAAGGGCATCAATTGGTGCTAACGGCGATGGAAGATGGCCGCCGCCGCCACCGCCACCGCCATCCATACACTCCATAGTCTCTGTTGATCAAGTATGGAATCCCTTATATCCCCCAATATATACAATTGTGAGATGCCTGCAGCTCTTTTTTTTTAACCTTTTCAGATTTATTATTCGATTCCATCATGAGAAGTTTGAATTGCCAGGACAGTAAGGGCATTCTTTACCTCTCGAGTTATGTATGACAATCATACTGATAAGAACTCCGTAGTTGTCTTTTCATGATTCATCAGCAGCATACTATGCTGAAAATCATGGTGTTCCTAGTGCTTCCATCTCTTACTTTATTTTTCCTTGACTGCTGCTTCCGATATGCATATGACTTCGGATCTGTGCAACACACCATAACCGCATCAATGTCCTTAATTGATGCTCGATGAAAAAAACCAGAGCACCATTCACGCTTATGCATGAACATGTCTGCCAGCAAAAAAAGAACCATGAATGAAGTTTTAGACAAACAACAACTCGGGGAAGGCTTGTTTCCCTTAGTACGTACCATGTACATTTTTTGCATTTCTTGTTTCCCTAACTCATCATCAGCAACATTTCTGAAACTATGTAATAATATAAACGCTGTGTGCGCAGACACAGAAAAGGGAAGTTTGTTCCATTTTCAGAAAAAAAAAAGCTTTCTATGCTGAAAATCATGGTGTACCTAGCGCCTCCAACTGCAATATTTTTTTTTTCAGACAGCAGCTTCATCAAAGCTAATACCATGAACGTTGTCACCAGTTCTCGTTGCTAATTCGGTCCTTGCTAATTCAGTCCACCCTTACAATGCCGCAAGATGGATTCTTCTCTGGAAATAAAAAAACACAGTAACATTCCCATCTGCACGTTCATATAGCTGTGATGGCACCCTTTTTTTGCAATGATGAATTAAACACCTAAGCACGTCTTCATGAGTTGATTCTGTAAACAGACCAGTAGTAGGTGCAGTAAAAACAAAAAATAGCTGACATCAGAATAACCCCATGTTTGCTAATGGAAAAAAGTCATACCATCAAAAGTAGAACACCACCATAACACTATACTAACACTTCATATATAATACTACAAGAACAAGCAAAATATTGCTGAACATTTTGTGTCTACCACTAGAACAATTGGGAATATATCATATAACATACTATTTCTTCTACATAAAATGCTAAACATATAGAAAAATATATAACTTAAATGAGGAATAGAAATAAGAAAACTTAAGCAGCAAAATAATTAACCACAAATAAATGTTAATAAAATAACTAAAAAATAAAAAGAAAAATGAAAAAACCAAAAGGAAACATGGAAACAGTTAGAGGACACATAATGAAAAAGGGAAAAAGATAAAAATAATTGAAAGGAAAATGAAAAAGAAACGCATAAGGAAAAAGAAGAAGAAATAAAGAAAAAAACCTGAATTTCGTACGTAACATACGTGAGCAGCATGTATGTTAGTCCACTTCGGAGAGCGCCTCGTCGGCCGTGCTACTATGGGCCAGTGGGTGCATCGGAGCACTGTTGTAGGGTGGTCGGAGCACGCTTCTTGTCTGACCTGGTCCGATTGGAAACTTGGAGATGAGTCTTCTAAGGAGGTATCCTACTGTTGTTGGTTTTGGGCCATGGGAAATCGGGGATGGTCTAGTTGACTAGTTCGCTGCTTCGCTGAATCGCTGACATATTCCTATCTCGGGTTCTTTTTTGGTATCGCGTGTAGTTATCCGAATTACCCAACATAAATTCATGGAATAGGATTTACTATCTGAACTAGCTAGACATTGGGTAGTGCGGGTTCCGGTACTTCAGGTCCGGATCCGGGAACTTTGGGTTCGGGGTTTGGGTATTAGGTTGTGTGCCCTGGTCAGGGTTGGCTGACCCTAGTGATTTTCTTGGAGCCCCTTTGCAGCCCATGATTAGCGATTCTCTAGCATGGCTAAGTTAAACAAACGGCCCAGTTTTGTGGGCATGGCAGGCCTATGCAGGAGCCCACTGAGCCCATGGAACACGGACAAATTTTGCAGCTGGTGCAGATGGCTTGCCGCAAAAAACATTCGATGATTCTTCTCCCTCTTCGACCAACCTTCGAACTTCTGAGTCAGTGATAGCAAGCCAGCATTCTCTTGTCACCTTGCTTGTCACCATCAAGGTTTTGTGATCAAGGGCATCACTCGGTGCTGATGGCGACAGCAGATGGCCGCCACCAGCAATACATTCCGGAGAATCCATTGATCAAGTATGGGATCCCTGTTTATCCCCCAATACATACAACTGTGAGATGCTTGCCGCTCATTTTTTTATCTGCTTCAGATTTAGTGTTAGATTCCAACATGAGATGTTTGGATTGCCAGTACAGCAGGGCATTCTTTAGCTCTCCATTTACGTATGACAATCAAACTGATAAGAACTCCATAGTTGTCAGTGATTCATCAGCAGCATACTATGCTGAAAATCATGGTGTTCCTAGTGCTTCCATCTCTTCTGTGCCACACACCATGACCGCATCAATGTCCTTAATTCATGCTCAATGAAGAAAACATGGAATTACAACTTTTTTAAAGCCAACATGGGTTTTGCAACGTCACAGGTTCGCTGGGGATACCAGCCACATGAAAGCGCAACAAAGGTCCTGAGAAAAAACTCAACTCCCTACCCAAGGAACACAAACGCTACTTTAGAGTTCTATTACATCCGTAGAAACCAGTTCTAAATGCACAAACTTCCTGAGCCAATCTAGAATCACCTTCCTTACATGATCAACGAGCTTCCTGTCCTTCTCCTTGAGTAATATAGCCCAGTTCTGCATGAAAAATATCGCCAAGTATACAACATCAGCTGGAGCTTTAGGAAAAATTCTCTCAATAGACATTTTGTTTCTGGTAATCCATATAGACCAAGCAAAGCATGAAAAGTGACCATAAGCACGAGAGTAGGCAATGGACCCATGCCATTAAGCCAACTTAAAGTAATGTAATCAACGATCTTAAGACCTCAGTCCCCAGAAATCCTTAACCATATACCAAACAAAAGTGGCTAAAGAACATTTATAAAGTACATGGTCTACATTTATCTAATTCCCTAACCACCGTGTCTTTGTTATCTGACAGATTGGACTCAATTAGTTTAGACTGTAGTTCTAGCCATCTTTCATATTCCCCAGAGGACAGAGATCTTTTATATTCAATAAACCAAGTCCCTTCATCCCGACATTCATACACCAAAGCATTTAGCTTTTAGTATTTTGAACGCCCTTCCAGAACTGGGAACTACTGTAGTGGTGGAGTCAAAGAAATTCCTTTCTTTCATGTATTTAGCTTTTAGTATTTTGAACCATAACGAATCAGGTTCTTGCTAGATCTTCCAAATCTGTTTTACCAAGAGGCTATTATTCATAATCCTAGTATTAATGATCCCTAAACCTCCCTGGTCTTTGGGTCTAGAGACCATCTCAAATTTTGCGGTGTGGTATCTAAATTTCTCTTCAGCTACTTGCCAAAGAAATTTGGCTCTGATTCTGTCCATCTTATCATGAACCCCTTGTTTAATTTCATATTAACCCATGCAATAGATTGGAATTCAAAACAGGGAATTACAACTTTGGTCTAGTCTTATGAAGGTTGAGCTAGATATTTCATTGAATCCTTTGTAGTTAAACATGGATAACAGATTAGCTAGCATCAGGGACAAATAAAGGTTTGGAAACATGACTTTGCAAGAACAATACTATATCTAAAGTCCTCATCGTCTATCCACCACTATTGCAACAACCATGCTCCTACAAACGATTTTGCAGATAGATGCATTCCCAGAAATCCATGTATTGGGGTGTGCAATAGACTAACCCCCCCCCCCCTCTCCCCTCAAATAAAACGACCTTCATTTTCAGGAGTGCTAGGTCTAACTGGTATTATGAATTGCCGCTGAATATACGGCAGTTTCAAAGGGCAGTCAAAAACAGAAAACTACAAATAAATTTCTACAGATAGTTGGTTCTGTAGATCACCCTACCTAGAAATAGATGCTGCAAAACAGACGAAAAATACCTGTATCATGATTGTAGAGCTCGACATGATCTCAAACTATATGCTGATGAAATCTTCTTAATTTTGATTATTTGTGTACCCAAACAAACATTTTGAGTTCATAAAATTTGAAAACTAGTTTTTCTTTCAAATGACACTAGAAGCAGGCACACCAACGACCAAATTTATAGTGCCTGGTAGTTCCTCTATTAATTCTCCCTAATGCCTTCAAAGATTATGATATTATTTTTTGCCTTAAATGCCTCAACTACCACACAACAAAGAAAATCAAAACACTAAATTTTTACCATGTCATGTGCAACAACATTTGAAATTACAAAGCACCGAACGAGATAGGGAGCACACGGTTCGAGATTTTTCTATTTCTCTTTTTCTTCTGACCAAACGATCTTGAAAATCATCTTTATCCATAGTAGCTAGGATAGAAAATTTAAAATCATATCTGTGGCCGTAATCCATAAACTGTGAATAGTCAATCTTTGTTTTGTTTTATTGTTTGAGAGAAGTTTATTTTATTTTTCCAGACATGAATTATGATATCCACAGGCACCACAGATAAATGGTCTGGGATGGACATAATCCTCAAGTAAGCACGGAAGGCTGCTTGTGTTGAATTTCATTTCGGTTGGTATGGAGCCTTGAATAGTCGTATCTACGTATAGTCAATCTTCGTTTTGTAATATAGTTTGACGCAATCGCACATATGTATGTCTAGTTGTTGTTTCGCTGACTTGACCGACCCTTGAAAACCACTGCAAGTTTCAGGCCGGTGAAGGAGTTTGCATGTCTTGTCCGACTAGAAAATGCTATCTTGACAAAATAGCGCCGTGGTTTGCTTGTCTTGTCCGACTAGAAAATGCTATGTTGACAAAATAGCCACGTTTGTAGTTTCAGTTGCTATTATATTCTCTATTAACTACTAGAAGATGTGCACATCAAGACAAGGAATGAAGACCTTTCGCTTTTGGGATTCTTTGACTTCAACATATTGTTCATCTTCACCTAATGTCTTATCCGATCGTTTTTATTCTAAAATTAACAGTATTTTGAAAGATGGAGGTGCGATAGCACATATATATCATATCTTATCTCATCTCACGTAAGTATAATGATTAAGAGATCTACAATATAATCTCATCTGTGGCCACATATGCATGAGAACAGGACACTCATCTCTATATAAGCTCATAAGCCATGGAGGCCAGACTATCATCGATCTGATGGGCTAATCATCTTCGATGGCCAAAATGTTTCTCATTATCATGTCCATCCTTTCCATCTCTGCCGCCACCATGGCTTCTGCCACTTCCCGCCCTCACCTGCTTGATCCACTCTCAGCCTCAGAGCTGACCGCCGTCCGTGCTGCTGTGCTAGCCTCACAGGTGGTGCCAGCTAGCCCACTATACTTCCACTATGTCGGCCTCGACGAGCCTGATAAGCCAGACACCCTCTCCTACTACACCTCCGGTCACACTACCACCTCCTCCCCTCCCACTATCCCTCGCCGTGCATTCGTCATCGCTCGAGCTGGTGGCCAGTCCCATGAGTTCATCGTCGACGTCACCAACACCTCCACACCCTACGTCATTTCGCATGCGATCCACCATGGCCCCGGCTTCCCGATGCTCACCTCCAAGGACCAGGCCGCGGCAAGCGCGCTGCTGCCTCAATTCCCTCCCTTCATGGAATCCTTACGGCGGCGCGGGCTGAACGCCAGTAATGTTGGCTGTGGGCTCTTCTCCATATGGGATGGTTCGGCGACAGCGAACTGGCTTACGGCAGAGGAAGACTGGCCAAGATGCAGTGTTTTGTGCGTCATGTGAATGGTGACGCCACGACAAAAGCCACCGTCTTTGACTTTAGAAACTTCATAGCAACTTTATCATTTGGTGGTGATAAACAAGGACCACCACAGTACAGAATTTTACAGGCAAACCCACTCGCAGATGGGCCAACTAGGAGTTGCACGTGGGCTTCGACATGTGTGCCGGCATGGTCATCTCGCTTGCCTCAGTGTTGGACACTAATGCCAGCCATCACCGACGGGTGCTCTACCGCGGCTTCGTGTCAGAGATCTTTGTGCCCTACATGGACCCAGAGGAGTGGTACTTCCACACGTTCATCGACGCTGGTGCGTACGGCCTTGGGGTCTCGGCGTCATCGCTCCAGCGTGGTGCCGACTGCCCTGACGGCAACACTGTCTACATCTATGGCTACTACAGTGACCCAGACGGCAGGCCAGTAGAGGCCAAGGATGTGATCTGCATCTTCGAACGCTACGCCGGGTTCACGGAGCAGGAGGTCCGCCCGGACATGACATTAGTGGTCAGGATGGTGGCGACCATTGGGAACTACGACTACATACTGGACTGGGAGTTCAAAGCCAGTGGTACCATCAAGTGTGTTGTATCCCTCACTGGCGTCCTGGAGATGAAGGCAACGTCGTACACAAGCGCCGAGCAGATCAAGGAGGACGCGCACGGCACGCTGCTGGCCGAGAACACCATTGGCGTCCACCACGATCACTTCATCACCTACCACCTGGACATCGACATCGACGGCACAAGGAACTCCTTCGTCAAGAAGGCCATCACCCCAGTGCGCAATACCGGGAACCCTGCCACGGGTGGTGCAAACACGCCGAGGAGGAGCTACTGGATGGTGCACCACGAGGTGGCCGAGACGGAGGCTGACGGCCGGGCAAATGTCAATGGCGTGCCTCCTGCAGAGCTCCTGTTCATCAACCCGGGCAAGAAAACCAAGGTCGGCAACGAGGTCGGGTATCGTCTTGTCCCGGTAGGTGCAACGGCGTCCTCTCTCCTTGCCGATGATGACTACCCGCAGCGCCGTGCCAGTTACACCAAGAAGCAGGTGTGGGTGACACCCTACAACAAGTCCGAAAAGTGGGCACCTGGGCTATACGCGGAGTAGAGTACCGGAGACGATAGTTTGGCTGCCTGGAGTATGAGGAACAGAAAAATAAAGGACGAGGACATCGTTCTGTGGTACACAGTGGGCCTGCACCATGTCCCCTGCCAGGAGGACTTCCCAGTGATGCCGACGGTGAGCGGCGCGTTCGAGCTGCGGCCCTCAAATTTCTTTGACAGGAACCCTCTGCTCAGAACAAGGCCTCCTCCCAAGAATGGTTACTCTGCTAACTGCTCGTGCAATGTTGGATCAGGGTAATGTGTTCAACGTATGGTGTCATCTACAGCACAACATATTTTTAAAAATGTAACAGAACTTCCTGCCTTTGTGTGTGTCTGCACGTAGCGTTTACAATATTCCATTGTTTCAGTGACGACATTGTTAATTATAATAAAGTCAATGATGACCCTTGAGGCCCTGACAGGAACATTATGATACAATACAATGATTGATACAAAATGATATTTACTATCTATATCTAAACACTATAACAATCAACAGGTTGTGCCATGCAAATGATACTTTCTATCTACATGCCCCCTCAATCACAACATCCCTTAGTTCAGACTGCTTCTAAATTCTTCTCACCGAACTAATATATACGGTTTTAGAGAAACCATCGGCAATTGAATCTGTGAAGGATATAAGTATAAGCTCCCGCAATATTCTTGCTACCCTATCTCAAACAAAATGATAATTAATCAGTGTCAATGTGTTTTGTTCTTGCATGAATAACGGAACTAGCAGATAGATTAAATGGCACCACTATTATCATGCCAAAGATGATAGCCTGGCTGCCTGGAGCAAAAGGAACAGGAAAATAAAGGACGAGGACATCGTGCTGTGGTACACGGTCGGCCTGCATCATGTTCCATACCAGGAGGACTTACCGGTGATGCCGACAGTGAGTGGGGCGTTCAAGCTGCAGCCTTCAAAATTCTTTGACTGGAACCCTTTGCTCAGAACCAGGCCTCCTTGCAGGAATGGTTACTCCTTTAACTTCTCATGAAATGTTGGATCTCGGTAATATGTTTCATGTGGCCACCCACTTCACATCATATTTTTAGAAATTGTAAGACAATATCCTTCCTCTGCTTATTAGCACGCAGCGTTTACATTGTTACATTGTTTCAGCGACATTGTTCCTGGCTCGGCGAACAACATGTAAAATGTAAGCATTCTCACCTCCCTTAGGATCGGAGGCCATGTGAGTATTTATATTGTTTATAATGTCAACAACAACACTTGGCTTGGCATTGCATGGAAAGACACATTTTAATATTAATTGAATTTTCTACCTATCAAACAATAAAAATGATAAAAATGAAATTTATTATCTATATCAATCAACCTTAGATTGTGTCATGCAAATGATACTTTCTATTTACATGTCCCTCAATCACAACTTCCCTTAGGTAGGGTTGCTTCTAAATTGTTCTCATAATCGAACTAATATATAGGGGATTAGTAAGACCATCAGCAATTTGATCCGCAAAGGATTAAGTTTAACTTCAAACAATTTTCTTGCTTCTCTCTCGAACAAACTAATAATTAATCAATGTGAATGTGTTTTATTCTAGCATGAATAACTAAACTAGCAGATCAATAATTTGTCCGCATTCGGTGTGTTTTATAATTGGGTCTCTTCTTGGACTTAATCGAGAGTTAATTTTATTTACACGAGAATTTGTTGTTTGCTTGCCCTCCCTCTCTCTGATTGGCAGGTTGGCGACAAATGATGGATCAGCTTAATCAGGCTTCGGTGTGCATGACTCTGAGAATTGAGCGCATGCTATCATGGATCTCCAAGGACAGTGGAGTGCCTCGGTGTTGGTCATGGATGCATTCTTTGCTGCCGAACACTGTGCTGGGCATCGGCGGTGAGCATGGTGGTTGGCATGGTGGTGGTCCTTGGCGGCAGGCAGTCCTGACAGTGGTGTGAACGATAGCTGCAATTTTTGTGATTTTTAACTTCATTTTTTGGGGCAAGCATTGTAACACCCCACCTGTGGAGTTGTGATTTCCAGAGACGGGTGACATTATTGACCTGCCTTGGGTGCTTTGATTATCAGAGACAGGCATTTCCTGCCGCCTCTACAAACCACTAATTAATGGTGATGATGAGTAGGGACCGGCCTATCCACCTATGTAATAGTGTTTTGGATACCTCAGAAAGTTTAAAATCCAGAAGCGAAACAAAGCAAATGGAAGAAATATAAAAGAAATTACACAAAGACTTCTAGTCATGAAACAATATGGTGGAAGTAACGTTTTGTAGACCGTTCCCTCAAAAAAAATGTTTTGTAGACCTGAGAATAATTGGGGCAACTCTGAGTGAAAATTTTGCTTGCTGGTCTTATGCTCCAGAATCTCTGTAAAGAAAGTTGCAGCTTGTCTCAGAAAGCTTATAGGTGGGTTGTAAGACCAGGATCTTGAAGTTGAAGCTAGCAGTCTCGAACAAGCTTGTGCAAAAGGACAAGTTAATGCAGGAACAAATCCATCAATGTTTCTAAAAGGATAACAACAATACTACACAAAATCTTTACCACGACATTTTGACAAGAGCTTCCGAGGCAGTTGGCCAAGGGAGTGCGTAATAACAACTGCCCCTGTTAACGGAAGTCGAAAACAAAATTCAATTTTTTCATTCTTGAAGTAGTTAACGGAGGTGGGCGAGTAATAACAACCGCTACAATTAATGAAACCGCCCCTGTTAAGCACTTACTGGATGTGGGCGCCTTACGGAAACCACCTCGGCCAATGTCTATCAACTGTGGTGGATTCTTTATATGGCCCGCCATGTGTAATGTTGATTGATCGAGGCGGTTGATCAAATGTGGTGATTAAGACTATGATTAACCGTAACCTTTCAACCTAGGCAGTTGGCTTACCAGCCTCAATTAAACAATTTTGCCTGCCTCGGTTAAGATTATAGTAGTAGTGCAATCAACATGGTGACTCAACTAGTTCCTTAGAAAACTTTGTGTTTTTGTAAATCAGATCCTTATATGATTTTCCTTAGTGGAAAAGATACGTGAGCCCCAAATGTAAATAAAACAACCATTCTGTGTTTCAACTTCGAATATGATGTGTTAGTTGAATAATTTATTGAATAATTATGCGTTAGTTGAATAAAATGTGTTAGTTGAATAAAACGTAAATAAAACAACCATTGAATAAAATGTGTTAGTTGAATAATTTATTGACCAGTCTTAATTTCTTAGTTGCTTGCCAAGGCAAAGACAGTAGATAAGTCTGAGTTTAGAAGATTCGGGTTCGCCAGACATTGAGCTGAAGGTTGGCCTAGCTATTGATCATCATCTGAGTCTTAGTGTCTGTTGAGATCTCTCTGCACCACGTATAAAAGAGGTCAATTTATTATTATTACTGTCTCGATCATGGTAATGATCAATGCAACACGGGGAAAGGATACACTGGTGAACAGAAACCAAATAATAAAGAGTGATGTTCTCGAGCCACCATTTGTTTTTAGGTGCCTCCATCTGTCACAATGGCATTGTGCATAGTATATACAGTGAAGGCAGAATATATACAGATGGATCTGCCCGAAACCATACATATCACTGCATAGCTGTCATGAGTCTCATCGGCACTAGAACCATGGAGTCCTTCATAGTTTGCGAAGGTCAGGTATAGCCCTCCCTCGCATGGTAGAGCAGTTCCTTAGATGGTGATAATATGAGATTGGGATGCATCGGATAAGCCAATTGAGCAATTTGGATGTGTTTGTCTGCCATGCTGGATTTGCCACTTCGGACATTTTAGGCAACTGGCAGTGGAATCTCAATGCTCACGACACAAAACAATTGATGGGGTAGCTGCGATAGGTGCACCAACCTTAGAGCAGGATGTGGCACCTGCCAGAGCTATCCCGTCATCACAAAGAGACCCGCAGCCACCCCCTTCCTATGGTGTGCCGCACACCACCTGTGCCACAGTTTTCCCAAGGCAGGTTGCTACTTCAGCCGGTCGCGGTGGAATCACAGCAAGCGGGAATGCTGTCTTTGGGCACGAGTTTGTGAAGATGGGGATGAGAACAAATCCCCAGACAGCCTCTTCTTTGTTGCAAGGAAGTAACCTCAGCTACTTGTTTGATTACATGTTTTTCCTGATCTTGCTGCTCATCCGCATGCAATCTATCACGCTGATGACGCGATCCATGTGCAATGGCTGCTACCAGGCACTCTTTCTACTACAAAGTTGAACCATTGATGTCATTGTGTATATATAGAGCTGTCTCAAGAACTTGAGATTGTAGTGAGAAATGTAAAATGGAACTACAAAAATGAAAAAAAAAATCAGTTACCAACTCGTACTTTCAGTTTGTTATTGTACTACGATAAAGAAGTTGAATGTAGGATACTTAAATTGCATTGTTTTCGTTTTTATTGCAAACTTACATCAACATTGAATTATTCTACTAGTTTAATAGTAATTTATTTCTATTTTATTTTTGCTTCTCTATAGAGAAGAGACCTGCCGAAATAGGGGTGGCAAACAAGGAAAATAGGTAATTTAAAGTCAAGGGTACCAGAGAACTCGCTGGACAAACTATTGAGTGACGAACAATATGTATAGTTGGTGTGACTACTTCAGTGGATATAATGGACTAAACAGCCTGCGGGTGACAGATACACATGTATCGGACCATCTGGTAAATGGTGGATATATATATATAAGAACTGCCACGATCTGACATAATGCCCCATGTAAATTAATATTCTATTGGGGTAGACTACGGATGTATCAGTGCACAGCACATTATATACTACTCCCTCAGTGGTGCGAGCCTCAGCACTAGAATTGTTGTCATGCCCAAGTATACGCCTTGAATACTTCCACAGATTGTAATAGGAAATTGGGATTGGGATGCATCAGAGAAGCCAATGCAATCTAACTATACCACCTCCATGCCGCACCACGGTGCCACACCACCTCTGATGGCAAGACATCGTGCTGCACAAGCTCTATTGGGGCCGCATTGTATTGCTCCTCTTCACGTCGATCTGGCACCTTCATGTACTGCGTTGTCGCAACAATGGTACCACTACTGGTCCCCGAATGCTGGAGCCGCGTCACAGTGCTCTCCAGCAGCACGCACCTGGTTCTCCAGCAACAATGTTCTCCAGAGCTGGTGATGCACGACCACCTCCTCGATGCGGACGCAGACTGAGTGAGAGCCGCATCGATATCCTGAGTAACCTGGGATAAGGAGGGCTCTCCAGGGGGGCAAGGGCAATGGTATCCATGATAGCTAGCGCTGGGTGTCGGAGCTGATAAAGAAGTACTTTGGAGGTTAATAAAATTAGCATGGGTTTGTAAAATACTTTAGTTTCAGAGTACCATGATGTGTTTGGATGCAAAAAAAAGGTTTCGAAAACCATGGTATTCCTAATACTGTAGTTTTTTCTTGACATTCTTATTTTTAATAGTACCTAATGATGGCACACATCAAGTTAAATTTATTTATTAACTTCCCTTTGTTGATGCATTGTACTTACTCTTTCTTGCTTGCTTTCAAAGGAAATTAAATGAAGGATATTCTTTTATATTGAAAATTGACGACAACACAGCTAGCTCATTCCAGATTTATTATTAATCTCTTTCTATTTTCGTTTTATTTTCCTAGGGAGAAGACGTACACCTTCGTGAAAATAGAGGAAACAGGGCTTCATGTATGGTCTTCTATGCATCATGTATGGTCTTCTACGCATTTCCCCCATTGTATTACTCCGCAGGAGAACTCTGTGCACAATATATATGATAATGTGAAGCATCATAGAATACTAAAGTCTGCACTCTGCACATTATGTCTCTAGCCAACTTCTTGTAGTGGGTTCTTATGTGTATGCTATGACCAATCCTAATTCTGATTGATTTGTCACGCATAGTGCACAGTTGTCCACATTATGTCTCTAATCCTAAATATATATAATACTTTGGGCTTTTGTTTTAGTTACAAAATCAGCCATAGCTGTCGATTTTGGCCCAAAAACATGGCCTGCTGTCCACAGTTGTGACTTGCTTGTGCCTTGTGGTGCACATCTAGGTGCCGAGCTTATGCACTTGCAGCTATGCTTACTTTATTTCAATTTTTGGGTTTAAAGTTGTGTCGGTTTCTTTCTTGCACTCGCTCGTGGTACATGTGAAACTTAGGGTGCGTTCTCTTGAAATCAGGATAGTAATTTCAGATGGGGACGCAAAGGCCATTCATTACCAAACAGCCATGTGACCCAGACGTGTAAAGTATTTGCATTCTGACGGTTTTGCAAATCTGGGGCAACTGGAAATTAAAAAGAAGCTGAGGTGAACTGGTTTTGCAAAGGTTATTTACATATTTCCGTCTCATTTATAGCTAGTAGAGACCTTGCTGCACAACATGTGAACGTGAAGAATAAACAGCTAATACAAATGTGTACACCTAGAGCTGCCAAAGTCCTTTATTTAGCATCCACCGTCACTTCATTGAATTAGGATTCTGATGCAAACAAAAAAATTGTTATGTAATTTTTCTCGCTCATGTGGTCCGTCATAGTGAGCCATGTGCATTGTACAATGAGGGCAGGATTAATACGGATGCAGCATATATATCTATATATATATATATATATGACTGCCTCACTGGTGCGCGCCTCATCAGCACTAGAACCGTGAGTTCCTATCAACTTACTTCGTTGTTGGTTACTGGTTCCGAAGGTCAAGTATAGTTCTCGCATGCTAGAAAAGTTCTTTTTATTCTATGGTAATGTGTGAGATTGGGATGCATCAGATAGGCCAGATGAGAGAAAGACTTGTGTTCGTCTACAAGATGATTTAATTAGCTTGGGGCATTCTGTTGGAACACAAACATGAGGCCAGCGTGCATGTGCCCTCTAGTGTGATAGGTTGGACACATCGCTTGAATTGCATTATTGATCAGTAGCACGATGCACAAGATAAAATAAATTGAGATTCGAAAACCCACACTTAGTGGGCTGTGATCTCTTTCTCAAGGCAATAAATTCAGTTGCATCGTGGCTAGCAATGTCTAACGTACCAGCTTTACATTTACCTCAAGTCTTTAGGTTGCAAATCCTATGTTAGTGTTAGTGTGCCTTAATTGGGTTGAGGAGGGTTGTTGATGCTGCACGTACTGTAGCAGGGACACTACATGGCTTTGACGCCGAGAAGCCTTCTGACCATTAAACGGTTCTTGCCAAGGGAATTATGTGGTACCAACGTCTTTCTGGAAGCCGAGAAATTATGTGAAAAAAGTGAAATAAAAAGGTAGCTAGGACTCGCTCTCTATATATTGGTGACTCAGTACTGTCTGTTCTGTGTTGCCCTCTCAATTGGACAATACTACAATACTTTGCGTCGACGTCAAGTTTATATATTCAGTCACAAAATATCAATTATCTTTGCCACCTACAATATATTGTGCTGCTTGGTCACGGTTTTACACCATACATTTGGGGTACTCCTAGCTTACCTTGAGCAAGAAAAGCGAGGGAATATTAGGTTGATCCGCTCTGCTGGTAACATGGGAATATGAGGCAAAAGGAAACTAGTGTCAAACAAGAACTTCCATTATCCTAACCCTCATTACTGATGTGAGGACACTTAACATGGACCTTCAACGTCTACCTGGTGAGCTGGAGCTTTGGACCCATATCTTGGAGGTGATAAGAGTGAGAAGCACCTAGTTGGTGGTGGATTCATGGCAGAGTGTTGATGCTATTCTTACAGTCTTACAAGCTGCTTGTCAAGATGTTCCTTCAGACCACGCTGAAACTGAACCGCCATTAATTTCAAGTTAACTGGCTTCGTTTCCTCAAGGAACTGGGAACCCACTACAGACCAGCAACAAGGCATCAACTTGCCCCCGAGGCAACAAGAGCTGCAAAAGGGAACAAAAGTAAATTCCAACATCATTCAGTTCTGCTAGGAAGAAAAGAACAATGAATGAAATTTCATACTTACCACTCAGGAATGCCTGTTTGAAACAGGCAGGACTGCATGCGGGAAATGGATCATACTGATCTATGTAATAAGCAAGGACTCAATTGGCAACTAGAGAGTGGTGAATGGGACAAAAAAATCTGTACAAGAACTTAGCAGGTATCCCAAAACCTCTCTTGTGGCGTAATGGTCCTAGAAATGATTCGGACTAACAAAACGACAATGCACATTGGGCTAATGCTCGGAGAAGTTCCGTGTGCTAGTGCTCAGAGAAACTATTCCCTTGTGCTTTTAGCACTATCCCCTAGTGTTCTGGCCACTAGGAGATTTCCACCTATCTGGTAGTGAGGATAGCCTAAGTGCCTGGAGCAAGAGGAAGAGAGATCAAGGACTCAGGACACGGGGCTGTGCTACACTGAACATCAGCCTCCAAGATGCCAACGCTGAGCGACGCTTTGCAGCTTCACCTGACCAACTACATTAACAGGATCCGTTTGCTTCGGGCGAGGCCATCAAGTAACTAAAACTACCCAAAGTGCCAGCGCTCGGTACCTCAGTCCCTTGGCCACGGGCTCGATGCCACTGCTGCTATGCGGGCTCAACTTCTGGCTACGTGCTTGTCAATGGCCACCGCACTCGCCCGTGCCATGGCACCACTGCCAACGCTTGCTTTCCTGGCTACGTGCTTGACGATGGCCACCGCACTCACCGCTGCCACCACGCTCTTCTGCAAGTGCGCTTATCTGTTGTGCGAATGGAAGCTTTCAGTTTCGAAGGGGAGCCATAGCTCAGAGGTTGTTAAGATTAGTAGAAATCAAAATAATGTGACCCATGAGCTCGCTCAATTTGCTCTTAGGTCAGGTAGTAGTCAGGTCTCTTTTTGTTCTTTTCCCATTTTTGTTCAGTCCCTAGTCTGTAACAATATGTTTTGTTTTTAATAAAGGTTCCTTTTCGCAAAAAAAGAAGGGGATGGAGTGATGGATAAAGAGAAGCGTGTGGATGAGGTTGCTGTACTGGGCACGGTTGTGTGAACGGGAAAGGTTTCGCTGGTGATCCAACGTGTGGATGAGAGCAGCCCATCTTTCCATTTTTATGTCATGTTTATTTCCTGTCCGCAGTTAATATGGGGTAACATTTACTATCTAAAGACCCTTCCGTTCTGTAATGTATTTTCTATAGATATTTTTTTGCAGATGCCACTACTACAGGTCGCTTCATCACGGCCCACTCATCACTGCCGGAACTAAGGGAACCGACACCAAAGACCCTCTCGAGGCTTTAAAATAATAAAAAAAGGAAGACTGGCTGATATCCGATAGTAAACATCCATATCACTTGTCGCTCACATCTGTCCGTGTAGACGTCTCCCTCTCCCTCCACTCCACAAACAACTCTATCCATTTAATCAACTCCACCCGAGATCTCCCTTCACCCATCGCCTAGACCCCGCTTGGCGCGGGATTTTAAAAAGTGATATTTTATAAATGACAAATAAATTATTCATGCAAATATAAAGTGAAAAATTTCTTAGAACATGTTAATCATAAGGTCAGAAGGTTGAATAAAGTAATGTACATGGTTCTACTTTACGATGATGGCCTTAAAAGCTGCAATCGATTGTTAAAATAGTAGATAGAACTATTAGTGAATTGAACCACTTACTACTGACGGTAAATTCCACTATTGTATTGATCCCATCATATTGATTTTTTCTCCTGACAAATCAATCAATCTTTCCTAGAATCATGCCATCAGGAGCAATCTGATGACTGAAGAATTAAGAAAAGGATTAAAAAACACAAAGAATAATCTGGATGGTAAAGCGAGGATCGACATATGTGAACTTGCTGTAGACAGTAGAGGAGCACCTTCCATATCCTACATGTACGATTATAGCCAGCAGCAGTAGGAGGATAGTGGCGACCTTGGATGATCTCGTGGCAGTGACCTCAAGGGATGAACATCAAGCAGGACTGGACTGGTAGCCATGGTGTCTGGTGGTATTAAAACTTGTGCATGGAGATGAGGTAGTCAAAGTAATCGTGGGCATCGGAAAGGAATAATGCGAGTGCATTAATAAAGCATGTGAGGCTGACTAATCGAATGCAATTCCTAGCACAATGGAGCATAAGGACATTCCTAGCACAATGGAGCATTAAAGAACATGAGTGGCAAGCAAACAGGCAGCACCTAGTGGATGGAAGATGAACAACGTGCTGCCTGTTCGGAACTTCAGATATTAACTGCTGCTCGGTGGGAGAGATAACACGATGGTGCCTGTTCAGATACCTACTGCTGGATGGGAGTGTGACTTGGTTAGTGAGCTGTGGGACCACTTGATGACATGGATTTATGAAATTGTAGGGAAATAGGATAGTGGGTTTTACCTCCTAGCTAGGAGGCAATTGGTACCCATTCAGTTCCTGCGTATGAATGGCAGCTGGTAAAAGTTCTTTACAAAATTGACTTGTATCTCAAATGCAACTCAAAGCACATGTTTTTTAATGTTCAAAGTCACATCCAACACACCAACTTGTGACGAGATGAGCCACCTAGAAACACACTATACCACAACCTATCTATAGTGTCCTATGGTTGGTCGCTATAAGTCGGTATAGCGACCTACGGACGGTCGCTATAAACATATAGCAACCGACTTGAACGCTCCCTATAAGTAGCGTCGCTATAAGTTATGGCGACCGAACGTCCGACAGTACATCAAAGATATAGCGACCAACTGTCCCATGCAAACCAGCACACAGTAAAGCGAGATCCAGTATACACCATTAATATGTATATAGCATGTACCTTTGTTTATTTGTCATTTGTCATTCTTCAGTCTTTCAGCAAGGTAGTGTTCTCAACAAGCCTTCAGCTTCAGGTAGTACTTGGACCAAAGATCTTTGAAATTTCAATTTCTACTACATGATGGATGTAGGTCTTTATTGCTAAAAAATAGATAATGGATCAGTAGGTAAGATCTGTGGAACTGGAAGGACACAAAAAAAATATGACAGCTTCCTGGAATCATTTTTTAGGAGTCTATAAACAAGAGGGATAACATATTTAATTTAGTGACTATGAAAATGGATGAACTGGATGAAAACAATTGTCAAAGGTAAAAAACAAATGTCATCTATTTATCAGTAAGATTTGAAAATAATTAAACAGGAGTACGTGTAGTATCTCACCTTATTTATTCTAAGATTTTTGCAGCGAAGTCAAGACCATCATGTTCAGGCTTGGTCAGAGTACTACAGAGGTGGAAACAATTGCATATCAATTACTTTTGTATACATTAAAGTTACTAAAAATTGGTCCATTGTACAGAAAAAATGGTAGATTTTACTTAGGCAGAAAAGGCAAGCTTAAAAGAATCTCATTATGGATTCAGACCACCATTAGAAGCTTAAGACTAAGGAGCGTGCTCAGAAGCCTCACTCACAGTCATGTGTCCTATATATATTTAGCTGTCACAAACAACAGCACAAGGGATGATAGATAGATTGCAGTCTGCAGTTCTACACTTACCATTACCACTACGTGAAAAATGAACTCGCACAGCGTTTTAAAATAGCACTCTACAGCGGGCGTTTTTTGCCCGCTGCAGTAAATCGTCCATGATTTACCGCAGCAGGCAATATTTATTTATGATGATGGACCCTTCTGCCCGCTATGGTAAATTGATTTACCGCAGCGGGCATCTTAAGGCGTCTGCCATGGTAAATCATGTATTTACCGCAGTGGACGCCTTATGATGTCCGTTGCGGTAAATCCGCAGCAGGCAATTTAGGATGCCCGCTGCTAGAAAGGCCGAGCCTATCAGGCCCAAGCCATAGACCCAGGATTCATCTTCATATATATACCCACACTTAGGGTTTGCCCCTCACTTCCTCAACCACACAGCCTCCCCTCCCTCAGCAGCCTCCCTCACACAGTTCCTCCCCACCACACCGGTTCCTCCGCCTCCTCTCCAGTCTCTCTGCCTCCCACTCCACTCTCTCTCTCCCTCTCCACTCCGTCTCCCTTCACGCCTCCCCTATCCTCTCCTCCGGCGGCGACAGATCGAAGACGGCGGTGGCAGCGGTGCGTGCAGCCAGGAGCAAGGAGGAGTGGCACTCTCGGCGTGGTGCTCACGAGCTTCCACCGGTGGAGCATCCTTCCTTCGGCACCATGCCCCTCCTCCCTCTCCTCCGGCCAGGAGTGGCGCACGTGGGGGGTGCATATGTCGGCGCGTGGGACCTCCGGCTACTAGGCCTCGACAGCAGCGCCGATCCACAAAGTCGCGAGCTCGCCGATGGGCCTCAGGACCTCAGGAACTTGCCGTCCTGAAGCATGAAGGTACACCACTCCCCTCTCATCCACTATGTCTCCCTCTGCCTCTTCCTAAATTCCTCTCTTACTCACCCTTTGTAGGGGCTGGATCCACGGCTGCGATGACTTCCATGTCTCAGATCTAGCCCCCACGGCACGAATCCGGCGGCGGATCGACCGAATCCGGGGGCAGGGTGGCCGACCTGGTGGCGGCGTGCACCTCCTGGCGGATCCGGTGCTCCTGGCGATGGATCCGGTGAGGATCGACGATGACGACTGGATCCGGTGGCCAGCCACACCCCGACGGCGCTAGGGTTTCGGCGGCGGCGGCGGGATCCAGGCCCAGATCCAAGCCCATATGGGCTTTTTTTCTTTTTTTTCCAAAATTTTTTTCCGCAGCGGGCATCCTAACTGCCCTCTGCGGTTGATACACATTAACCGCAGCGGCCACCAGCGCCCGCTGCAGTGCCGCCTGATTTACCGTGGCTTGGCACCGCAAGCGGACGCGTATGCCCACTGCGGTAAACCATTTTGGCCCGCTGTGGAAGTTCACTACTGACGTGGTGTACTCCATCGAGAAACTGATACTAAATGACACATAGAAATAGTCAATGCATCATGCATATCTCTACTATAAAGCAACAGTCCCTAAACAAAATTCTTGGGATACTGGACCGGAGGAATGGGAGAAACTGGAGACTAACTGCGACAGCCAGACAGCACAACAAGTGTCTACTTTAAAGTTTGCTAATGTACCAGTGAACGAATGCACCTTGCATTGTGCACAGCATCTTCGTCCATCTTTTGCAATCGGTTAGGCTACTGCACAAAATTGATTATAGTAAACAAGAAACCTAGCAACTAGCATCCTCCATACTCTTAATAATTGACCATAGTAAAACAAATCCTAGCAATTAGCATAACACTGCATCACTGATAACCAAATGCTCCCATGCATTCTAAATCTTGAAGTATAGATAACAAAAACAGGAAACAAGAGAACGAGCTCATTGACTTACTGAAACGTGGCGAGCCAACCAGGGGGGGGGTGCAGGGGGATTGGGGGCGCGGAATCTGGTGCTGCCGATGTGTCCGCTCCGCTCGCACGGACGCAGCACTGACGGAGGGCCGGGATGGAGGGCGACGGCATGGGGCGCAGGAGATCAGCCGGGGGCAAGCACCCGGGGCGCCGGGCAGCCGCGTTGGGGAGCCACCAGGGGACGCGCCGGAGGTTGCGAGCTGGGAGCCGCCGGGGGCGCCAGGGTGTGGGCAGGGAGCCACGAGCGCGTGTGGGCATAGGGATCCGTCGGGGGCACAGGGATCCGGTGGAGCCTGGGGTGCAGGCGGCGAGCCAGTGGCACAGGGAGGCCATGCCGGCAGGGAGCCGCGAGAGCGCATGGAGACTGGAGACCAAAATGCGGCGGCAGCTGGGAGGGGAAGAGACTAGGGTTCTTTCCATACACATTGTGACAAATAGCAGTCACGCTGACAAGTGGGTCCGCTAAGAAGGTATAGCGACCGGCGGGAGCTAAACTAAAATAAATATACCGTCCACGAAAGTATAAGATATAGCGACCGACCGTGTGTCAATGACTTATACCGTCCGACGGTATTTCAATATTTATAGCGGCCCTTTGTTGGTCGCTATGTTGGGCTGTGGTATAGTGACGATTGGGAGTAGCTTAAATTGTTTCCATGCTAATTAACATTTTTTCAAGGGTATAACTGTGAGCTATGGCAGTCTGGACGCTTGCTGCAAAGTGAAACCACAAATAAACTCTAGAACGATGAACCGATGCTAGTTTACTTTGACCATGCAAAAAAAAAACTAATGAATCCTTCAGGGATCACCCAAACAATGTTCTCACTGTTACGTGAGAAAACGAGCAACGCACAAAAGAAGGAAATTCACCCAGCTGCTCTTATTGCAGAACTGAAGGGAAGACAACAATTTTCTTCTGCAAATCGCGGCCAGTGAGAACACACAGAAGATCGAGCATATGACTACAACCCAAGCAGGTTCGAGGAAGCTAAATCAGTTGAAACTTGAGAGAATCTATAGCACCTCAAATAAACAGAAAGTCAAAACAGTTTTGGAGTGACGGTCAAGAGGTCAAACTTTTTTTTTCGACAATGTTGAGTTACACACTCCCAAATACTACACACCCTATTGCGCTTGCTTCCACACATCAGGCTGATCGCGAGGCCGTACATCTGTGATTGTGTCATAGACTAAGGTTCCCCCATCGAGCATCATTTCTTTTCCTATTGCCTCCAACTCCTACTTTTTTCCCTGGCTGCAGCTTCATATCAGCTAATGCGACCAACTTCTTCACCTGTAGCCCCCATGCATGCTTTGTTTTGGTAGTGTACATATATAGCTTGACAGAGAAGATTCTTCATGAACCAATGGTGAGGTTGGTGTGCATATAAATAGGTCAATGCAGAACAAGAGCCTTACTACCATCTTCCATATTACAGCACCTAGCTGGCCTAGTTTATATAAAGTCAGGGATGCAGCCGTAGATGAGAATCATTCCCAGTGAAAAGCACAAAATAAACAAATTTGCAGACAGTGTCTCACTCTGTACAGCTGATTCGGCAATAGTACACTTGACTTTTTTGTGAACCTATGGTAGTATTCAACCCTGGACCAAATCCAAAAGTTATTTGAATTTTATTTAGATCACACTCACTGAAAGGCAAACAGTTTCCTTTTCCTTTACTTAGCTGGGCCCAACTCTTCTCCTCTACCTCCATGACAGCAAATTAAGTTGCTACTTATCCATTATTCAGTATTCGAAATATTATAACATATATATTGATAGCAGTGTTTTTGATTTCGGCGAAAAAGAAAATACCGGAGGGGCCAGTACGGCCGGTAGACCGATTTTCGCCGGTTTTTGGCTGAAATTTCATCAAAAACTTTCAATATTTATATAAAATTTGATCCAAAAACTTTAAACAGATCGGAAACCGCCCGACAAATATGTATTGATCGGTTTTCGCTGTTTTCCGTGGCACCAAACACTTTTTGTTACGATGAATTAAACTGTTATGCACTGTTCACGTACCATGGCATTGAGCAGTATTGCAGCTGTTTCCGCTGTTCCACACGCGAAGCTTGTGGAGTGACCATCTAGATGGCAGCACTAGAGCCTAAAGGATGCTGAGGTTGCTACATCAAACTAGGCCGTTGATCATAAAGGGCTTCCCCTCTGTGATGGTCTCAAAGATTATTGCTCCTAAGCTGATTGCATTCAGTATCCATTTTGTTCCTATTCACTCAAACTCCTATTTTGTATGATCGCAGCTCCATCATTGACAGCTATATTTCAATGGACTTCATCTGTGCTCCCACTCTGTTATGTGGTACAACCGAGCAACTTCTTGATTGACTGTCCAGCAATATGGTGAGATCGTGGGTGTGAAGATAAATAGACCAACGCAGAACACAAGCCCTACTACAATAATCCTCCATTACTGGTCCAAGTAGGTCCTAGTTAAAGTACTATTAATCTACGTGCTCTGGTCAGGGTAGGTTGTACATGTTGTAAAATATAAAACAAAAAATTAGATACAAATGTATAAAATGTAAAATAAAAAAATAGCTTGGGCTCTCATTATTTAGCACACGTTGTACTGCATATACCCACTTATTTGACAATTTTACAATGCTTTGTCGACATCAAATTCATATATATGCAGCCACCAATAAATATCAATTATATATGATGCATACTGTTGGAACTATGCGTTCTAACAGAGAGTGAGAGGGGTGAGCGGAGATCTTTTATTTGGTTCGGGACCTCCACCTATGGGAGATGAGAGGAGCTCACCAGAGGCCCCGACGGAGGTCCGGACGGAGGTCACGACGGAGGTCACGATGGTAGTCACGACGGAGGTCCCGACGCAGGTTAGGACGGAAGTCACGACGGAGGTCACGACGGAAGTCATGACGAAGGTCACGACGGTGGTCATGACGGGGTTCCCAACGGAGGTCACGACGGAGGTCCCGACGGAGGTGACGATTCGAGGTCACGACGGAGGTCATAACGGTGGTCATGACGGAGGTCCCAACGGAGGTCCCGACAGAGGCAGCTAACGGCGTAGCGAAGGTTTCTTCGCTCTCCCTCCCCCGGGACGCTAAGGTTACCTTAGTCACTTGAATGAATAATATGAGAGTAGTTGCAAGAACTAGGGTTGGTGGACTAGGTTTTGGGAGAGAGAGAGAGTCTCTCCCTTGCCCTCCTTCTCTTGGTATTTATATAGGCAAGCGACAGTTTACAAGCGACCCCCTAGTGGGGAAGAAAATATCAAGTGACTACTAGAGCCCCTATTGGGCCTCTTTTAGGGGGAGTCAGCCCATAAGCATATGGGCTCCCTCAACAATAGCCCCTCAGCTATTAGGATATGGCTGGTACAACATAGCCTAGTAGCTGCTCATACAAGAAGAGGCACAATACAACTCAAAAACTAGTTGCGAGGATTGTCCTTCGCAACCCCTACGTGCATGTCTCGCTAAAAACTTCATCCCAAAAACCCTGTGAGAAAAAAGGGTATGGAGAAAAGAGCACGTGCACGACTCTAACCTATACATGTTCTACTCATTTGTTACTTAGGCTTCTTCTTGAAGTAATGGTCTTTGCAGCCTCTTGGTGCGGAGGTCTTTGACTTCGCCTCACGCAGAGTTCTTCATCTCTAGCTTCTGACTTTTTTCAATCGAAGGTCACATCGGAGGTCCCATTGGAGGTCCCCGACTTCAAATTTTCTTGATGCGGAGGTCTTCAACTTTGCCTCATGCAGAGATGTTCATCTCTGACCTTTCTTCAATCAGAGGTCTCTGGCATCAAATTTTCTTGATGAGGGGGTCTTCAACTTCACCTCTTCGCTCACGAGCGCCGGACAAAAGTTTCATGGTCCGGAGCTGCTGCTCCACCGATGCACCCCCGACCCCTCTTGGCTGACACTCGTGAGTGAATACTCAGCCACACTTGGTGTTGTCGACGTGGTTGCAATAGTTGAAGCAGATGTCGGTGAGCCCCTTGAGCCAGAATAGTTGATGAAGGTGTGGTCGACCTTGGTGAAGATGATGGCGAAGCCCCTCTTGCCAAAGTTTTGGTGAAGGCCGGTTCGTTGATGTTGTTTTGCGAGGTTCCTCCTGCAAAAAATTTGGCGGAGATGATTTTGTTGTAGATGCCGATGGTGATGTTGGTGAAGCCCCTCATGCTACTGTCGGAGGCCGGTTCGTTGATGTTGTTTTGCGATGTTCCTCCTACAAAAAGTTTGGCGGAGATGATTTTGTTGTAGACGCCGAAGGTGATATTGGTGAAGCCCCTCATGCTATTATCGGAGGCAAGTTTTGGCAAAGTCGTCAAAGATGGTGGTGAAGCCCCTTATGCTGAAGAGCTTGGTGAAGGTCATGTTGATGTAGACATCGATGCTTCATGTCCAAGGCCGAAGAAGTTGCGTGAAAATGCATCGGAGTTGATCTCCTGCATTTTTAGGGACTTAGGTTGTGCGTTATAGCTTTGTCGAATATTGACTTGCTTTGCAAGTCTTTCGACGCTTAGAAAGACACTGACTTTCTATTTGCTGCAAAAAATTGTTAATCATTCAATTGATACATGAAGGTAGCATGAAAGTCTGAGCTTTGTGACCTGGTGCCTGTATTGATTCAGGACTTTTCTAGGATTTTTATGCAAAGTCCTGGTGCCTGTGTTTCGGAGCTTCTTCCAGGTGGCCTTGGCCATGCAATGCTATTTGGACTTGTGCAATATTGCAATGCATGTATGAATACATGTGATGAGAACGAAGGCATTCACACAAAAATTTTATGGGGGTAAAGTTATTACGCAACCTGTAAAAAATGATGGTTACGCATGAACAAATGTCAAGCTCCACACATGAAGGATGTCATGTACCCTGCAAAAAACATGGTTGAGTTTCAGCTAGAGCTATGCTCTACATATAAGATATAGGACCTTCAAATGAAGGGGTTATAGCTTTGGCTGACTAGCGGAGGATGTCATTCAAGAACCTGTATGAGTATATATGTGACTTGTAGTAATAAAAGTAAAATTATTAGTTTTCTATGAAGGTTAGACCAAATAAAAGTAAACTGAATGACATGACCTGCAAAAAGAGGAAGAATGTAACAACACTAAAAATTCAAACACCAAAAATACCAACTATCAAAATTTTTTCAAAAGTATCCAATGTTTGGTGTGTGTCATATAGGAAACCATCCTTTAGTTACACAAGTAGCACCCAATGTTAGTTGAGCATTTGCATTTTAACTACAAGAGTTTGATTTGCATCTTATTTGATTTTATGTGATGTCTAATAAAATCAAATAACTTTTACCACATGTATGTATGTATGTATACTAACCTTGGAAATGGTGCCAACCTACCCATGAGACCCTAGGGGACCCACCATGGTGTACACACCATGGTCACTAACCTTTCTAACATAGGATCATGGCTTGTTTAGTTGCTTAGTCAAGAAATAGAAATAGAAAAGGAGATAGAATAAAAAGGGGAGGAGTAGGAAATGGCCAAAGCAGCCCAAGCCACCGCCTGACCCAACATGGCCATTAGGCTCAGCCTGCTGCCTCACCCCCGCCAGGCCCAACTGGCCAACAGGCTGGCTTACCCCGCCCTACTCACACACAGTCCACAGCGGCCGAGACTGCGGTCTGCTCTGGACCACACGCCCTGGCCTGCCCCGCTCCTCTAGCGCCGCAGCCCGAGCGACCGAGCCGGCCCAGCAACCGGCCCAGCAGGCCATGAAGCTACATGCGCACTGCCCGTACCGCACCAGCGCCACGCCACTCGCCTCCACTCACTGACGCACAGGCCCAAGGTGTCATCCCCTTTCTTTGCCACTTCTGTCCACCAGACATCCCATCCAGTGCACTAGAAATGGCCATGGCGCCCCAATGCCATCCGCCTGCGTACGGCCGTGCTCCGCACCATTCGTCCAGCCGCCTGGCCACGCTGTGCTTCCCTGAAACCCTAACCCTAGCTGGGAGCTACGCAGGACCGTTCGATGAGCACCTTTGAGCCACCAGGTAAGCCCATGCTACCACCTTTGAGCCAAGAGAGAGAGAGGGATGAGGGAGCAGAGGAGTGAGCCAGAGCTGCGCTGGCGCCGTGCACCACCGCCGGAGCGCCACCAGCTCGTTCGCCCCGCTGCTGCTGCCTCAACGTGGCCTTGTCCACTACAGCACGCAAAGCCATGCACTGCCATCGAGGCCTCCACGCATCACGCTGTCCACCGTACCTCGAGCACTAGACTGCCACGCGACCTCACCCCGAGGCCGGAGCTACACGCGCCATTGCCGTCCGCACCGGAGAAGGACCCCGTCTCGACCACCGTGACACTGCGCTCCACTTCCTCGTCCCCTCGTGAACCTTCACCGAGTGCCAGCTGCCTCTTGCTGCCACGGGAAGGTGAGAGAGCCCACCGTCGCCTAGCTCTGCCATGGCTGCTGCCAGTACGACCCCTGCGTTCCCACTGCTCTGCTCGCCCCCTCTCTTCATTAACTCCACCGAGGAACGCGCCGTAGTCTAGAACGTCATTTTGGCAAGAAATCGGAGCATGGCAATGGCCACAGTGGGGCCACGCATCTTTGCAGCCCTGGCCTCCACGAGCTCCTGGCCGCCGGAGCACTGCTGTGGCGATTTTCACCGTGAGCGCCTCACCGTGCCTGTTTAGTCGCGCGAGTAGACCTATGGAGCTCCCAGCTGCTCTGCACGGTAGGAAGAGGAGGAAGATGGAGGCCAATTGCTCAAGCACCGCCGGACTGCGTCGCGCCATCGTCTTTCGCCGTCATCGATCCGCCATCGCTGCTTGCCTCGCTAGAAGGCCCGCAACCAAATTGACCTATCTTGCCACCTTCACCTTGGCCTCGCAAACCCAAAGCACTAGTCAAAGCAGCCGCTAAGCCGCGGATGCGCCCCACCACCACGGCCATGTCGCACGGCGCCGCCGCAGCACGTGTGCCGGCGAGCAGGGGGCACCGCAAGCCCGCCTGCCCCCGCAAACCGCCTCCGCGCCACCTATGCGCCGCCCCGCCACTGCCTTGCCCAAATGCGCCGCCCACAGCCACCGCGCCACTGCGCACTGCCGGCGAGCGCAGCCTCCGGCCGCCGAGCGCGCGAGACGGGAAGATGGGGAAAATCCCCTGCCCCGTGTGGACCATGTCCACCAGTCCAGCTGGACCAACAGGAATAGACCACTTGGCCTCACTGTCTGTAGTCCTCCATGGACCTGGCTCATGGAGACGAAGATCGCAGATCGAGCCCAGTTAGGCCCAGACCACCACGAGTGCACTCCCAGCGGCCGACACATGTCCGGGCCGAGCCTGCGCAACCCAGCCCAAGACCGGCCCTACCTAGGCCCATCGAGGCCCAGTCTAGGCCTGGTCCACGTTGACCATTGACCATTGACCGTGGGACACACCTGTCAGCCGCTGACCAGGTCCACCTGTCAGTGCTGACATCATCATGATATCAGAGTGATGTCACCCTTGCCTTCCAGCCGACGGACCCACACGTTAGTGCTGACATCAGCATGACGTCAGCCCCTGCTTCCTTGCTGTTGACCGCCATGCCACGTGTCAGTCCCTGGTCATGCCACATGTCAGTCTGAGGTTTAATCCCTCTTTTTTTTAGAATATGATTAAATCTTGTAAAATTCATAACTAATTCATACGAACTCTGAAAATTATCAACCAAGTGTCCAAATTTTCATAGAAATGAGCTATACATCATAGGCTTATGTATGATTGCATTTGGAGTCATTTGGCTCTTTGTGATTGATCTATAGGGGTCGCTCCCATGACCATTATGTCTCGATTTTAGTTTTCGCGAAGGAGTTGATCGAGGAGGAGGACTAGGAGAGGGCCAAGGACTTGACGGAGGACTCGAGTGATAGCTATTTAGGTGCCACGTCCCACCTAACCTCATAGATCCTATTACGCATGCAACATAATAGAATTCTAGAGCTCTACTTTATGCAATAATGCTATGATATGCTATGTTAGGATTGCATGGTAGGTTACTTGTATGCCTATTTCCTTGTCGCAACCTTCACCCTGCTCACCCGCTTATAGGATAGACACGCCATGCAATGCTTGTTACTTGCTACTTATAGTCCACTTGCATTATATTTGGATATATGATGTGGATGGCAGACCTTGGGTGGATTCGGCTCGGGATGCCAGATTGGTGATCGTATGGGTGTCTCTAGGTAATATAACATGGGCGGGTTGTTTTGGTGAGGGTTGAGTCGACTGGACAGGATCTACGATGAGCTTTTGGAGCGAGTCTTGCCGAGGGGGTGCGACCTAGGCACCCCTGTGATCTGAGTACTTGTGGCGGGTACCTGGTGACTTGAGGAGATCCTGGGATCGAAAGCCTTCATGGAACGAGGCCCCCGGAGCAAGATGCCATTGAGGCAGAGGGCACTGATGGCCCTGTTTGAGGAGATATCCTGTCTGGTCCCCCCTAGGACCTGTTGTCTCTTGAGGACTGGAACCACGGACCCCTTCGTACGCACCACTTGTCCCAGATGAACCAGCGACGGCTGATTTTAGCTACCTAGGGCGGTGCCACTACTACTCGGAGTATGCAGTGTAGGAAGGTACGAGTGGAACCCCACACCCTTCTGAGACGTTCATGTGTCCTCTTCCGAGCATCAGGCCCTCAGAGAGTAGGAACATGACTTCACATTCTTAGCCACTCTAGGCAGGACTTGGGGTGTCCCAGGGTTGAGAGGTAGGGTGGAACCGCCATAGTTAGATGGTCATTTTGCTATCAGCCTAGGCGTTCATGAGCGCTAATGATGGTTATCTTGTGGATGGTCGGCATTAGCCAGTTACAGGTGTGCACACTTTGCAGAGTTGATTCGAATCTATATAGTCCGCAGCCTCGGTATGGCTATCCCGTGACCCACGCTTCTCTTGAGTAGTGAGATGAGTCCTTTCTACCTCCCCTTGAGTGGTTGTTGTTGTTGTTGTTACCCTACGGCATGTTGGCCGATTAGGCATGGATGAGAGGGAGTTGTTCATTGCTGCCCACGTGTGAGCGTGGTTTGTTGAGTGAGCTGAGAGGTTGATGGTTGGTGGTATGGTGTTGTGGGATGGGAATTGATTAAAACTTGATGAACAATTATTATGTTATATTGATGATACTTGCATAGAAAAACTACAGCCATATATAGGCCTCTTGATACATTCCTTTGCATCCACCTATACCACAAAGCATAAGCAAAGCATAGGGTGGGAAACAGTGGCCAGTACAAACTGTACTAAAAGTTATTTGGTAGGTGAGACCAACTTCACTGACGACGGCGAGGGCTCAAGGTTTAGATGGTCTCATGCATATGCTCAAGATGGTGCAAGAAGATGCTTCCGCAATATCCCTCTACTTTCATAGCTGTTCTGGATGATAGACACTCTGATGATTCCACCATGTGGCGATGTAATATTTATGTAAACCCCTATATTGTAATCTTTTATTCGATGTATGGATTTGTAATCAACTGATATCAGATAATTGATGATTAACCTCCTGGACTATCATTATATCCTTCATTCTGTGTATTTTCCCTTCGTGAAAAATTAAGGATGTTTTAGTTCATATCAGAGCCATGCTTGACCCTAGGACGAGACCCATAGGATTGGACGATAGATTAGGAGATCTTAAACTATTTTCGGTTATATACCGACCTTGCATAGCGCTTTTATGCTTGGCTCATCTCCTCTTTCACTCACCTTCTAACTTCTTTCTCAGTTCCGTATGAAGATGGCAACCTTTGAGGAAGTCCCCATCGACGGAGATAAGCAGCAAGACTATGCACAAATCTTGCATGAGACACTCCAGCTGCTTGGCGTCCCCAAGCAGAACTGCAGCTGGACTTGCTACCGCAAGAACAAACCCAACAGATCAGAAGACTGCTATATGGTGAGTATCTGGATTACTGAGTGCGAGGAGGTGCCCGCATTGAAGACCTTCGTAGTCCACAAAGTGGAAAGTACTATCACCTACGTCGCACAGCTTGCAGCATGTGCCGCCCTTCGAGATGTAGTGCGATACACCTACAAGCTGCTCAAGATAGGACCACATCGCCTGCTGCCCCGAGCTCTCGACCCCACCAAGGAAGACAAGGAACATTGGGCTGAGGGCGAGAGCATTTGGGCTAAGGAGAGTGACGCTGCACTCAAGAGTACGGGAAGACATGTGCTGATATTGGATAAGCTCATTATGCTTTTGGAAGGTGACAAACGTTTCTACAAACATCAGGCTTCTGAGTTAGAGAAGAAGGTGAAGGCCCAAGAGGAAGAAATAGCCAGGACGAAGAAGTCAAGCTGGTCCAACATGGTACACCTTGCCAAGTACATGAAGGTTGGAGTATATCTGTGTGACGTTGTGAAGACTATACAAGAGAAGTGGAAGCAGTCCGATGCACACCTTATCCGACAGTACTAGAAGTTACAGATGCAGCTACCTGCCCACCGCCGCAAGACGCCTCACACAGAAAAGTTCAGAGTGGGGTCCACCAGCCTCAACATGGACGCATGCCATGTACCTTCAGCAGAACCTACCCCAGAGTGGAAAGAAGCTCAGAAGCATGTGCGAAGGATGTTCATGACCAATGCACAGCTCCAGGAGATGGCTACTAGTTCTTTCCCCCTCTTGCCACCTGGTTCATCTCTCAAGCAGTGATCACAGATGATGTAGAAGTAACCAAGTTGGAGACAGCCTTGTAATGGCTAAGAAGACATAACTCACTTCTAAGGAAGAGTAGAATGTCCCCTTTTGAAGCCTACCTGCGCCTAGTGCGGAAATTCCCGCGAGTCTCCTAGTGTAGCTACTAGAGACATCGCCATGTAACAAACCTGATGTAATGGATGCTCGGATCTTCTTGCTTTTTATGGATCTTCATTCTTCTTTGAATGAGTGTTGGATAGATGAAAATGTTTTAAAATTATCAATAAGTTTAATCATTTAGCTAAGATAATAATAATTCATATCATGAGCACGCCCTGATCACTCATGTGCTTTGGTGTCAGATGTCAACTCGTCGCTCCGAGCACCGGGCAAACCATCACGCCCTTTCCCCTGCATCACTTACCCGAAGCCATGGGAATGGGAGTGGACGAGGACGTGGTTATCATGGAGGATGTGCGAAGCCTTGCATGCCTACCCCTCCACCTGGTGGTGCCCCTTTTGGTAGAGGCTTGTCAGATGGTGCCCCCGTCAGAGAAGATCTTCCACCGCCACCTGTAGTGGAGCTAGAACCTGCCGAAGGCCCTCCACCTATTATTGAACATGAGGCCGCTGGTGATCTTGATCCGCCACCACCCCCTGTACCAGGATTGGCAGAATTAATGGCTCAACAGACTCACCTGATGGAGACGCTAGCAGAAGGAATTCTATGCCAAAATGGAGGTCCATGCAATGACTTCCAAAGAAACTTGGGGAATTTTCTTAAGCTGAAGCCTCCAACTTTTGATGGCATTGACAGCGATCCTATCATTGCCGACGGCTGGTTTAGGCAGATTAAGAAGAGGCTGGACCTGGCCACTTTCTCCAAAGAGGAGTGGGTTGGGATAGCAGCTCACCATCTCACAGGGATTGCACACGATTGGTGGGACAGCTTTTGTGAATTCCACCACGACCCTGCCAGCATCTCGTGGGATGAGTTCGTGAGGGAATTCCGCGAGTACCATATCCTTGAAGGTGCCATGGAAGCCAAGGGGACTGAGTTCCATGACATCACAATGGGTACCGACACGGTGCAAGAGTATACCAACAGTTTCAGAACTCTATTGCGCTACACAGCCACAGCATATAAGGCCTCAGAAAAGGAGAAGATGTTCTACTACCACAAGGGTTGGGACCCTCGCATCAGGCTCTCCCTCTCAGGTGTGAAGAGCCACACCCTATGGGACATGGATAACAGGTGCATGGAAATCGAGAAGGGCCACATGGAGGTCCGTATGAAAGCTGAAGCGCTTAGCAAAAAGCGCTGAGCTAAGGAAACCTCTCGTGCCCCTACCCCTCAGAGGCCACATAGAGAAGTACCTCTGCCTTCTTGCTCTCGCTTCGCTTAGGAGTTTACTCCTGCCCCAAGCCAAGACGGTGGTATCTACATCACCAACTATCACCACCCTGCTCAGGACACCCCTGCTCATACCTTGGACAAGACGAAGGCCGCCGCACCTACGCCCACACGTGGTGTGCCCTTCACCTGCTATAGGTGAGGACAACCTAGTCACAGGGTATCCAAATGCCCTGAGAACACTGCTCCACTAGCTACCTCCACTGGCAAGAAGGCTCCAGGTATCCTGAACCACAGCGCCTGTAGAGCCGCTCGTTGGCACCTCACCAGTTCAGCTACACAGAGTGCCCCCGCCATGGAGAATAGTATGAGTTTATAATTGAAGTCAATGCTCCAGTTTTTGCCTTATATCTAGTATTGCATATATTATGCATGTTCTACCAAGTTTGTACATGGGCTTATTTTGTGAATAATCACATATGGCACTAACCCGCTCCAATGCCTCAAGAAGCTCAAAAGGATGAAGGTCGAGAGTATCGCTACCTTGGATACCCAGTAGCTGAGCTCACCATGCTACTTTTGAAAGCATGAGTAACACTTTATTGTTTGGGAAAGATCTTTGCAAGCAACCACATGGGGCAAGGCAAGCCCAATAAGGTGGATGCAACCCTATATGACAAGGGAAACAAGGGAATGAGATGTTGTGTCATCTGGAATAAGTACCCTGCCAAGGATAGAGACCTGCTAGATTGGCTGCACCATGCTAAGTACTTCACCAAGTTTGCCCTTAGATCAGGCTACCTTTCGAGCAGCATCCAAGGACAATGATGGAGAAGTTACAGAAGCATTCCACTCCACGCCACGTTCTGCAAGTATGAGTCTGGCTTGAATAGGTCAATTCTCCTAGGCCAACGTACTCTACGCTATCAGAATAGCTGATGACCTGTCCAACATGAAGACAATGAAGAAGTGAGAGCAACCACAAAATGCGATCGCTAAAGAAGGATTTCGTGTAATTGGTCGGTCATTACCACCGATTCATCGAAAACTTCTTCTAGACAGCTTGCCCTAGGATCAACCTTCCAAGGGGAAACCAAAGAGTTTGTATGGAAAACAAGTTTTTCCTGACCCTAAAGAGGATGGATGAGCTCATGGGACACAACAAGTATCCCCTTTCAAATGCGTTGCAACATGCTCTACCCTTTTTCAAACAAGATTTTGAAATTGACCATCTTGAAAACTTTGGGCACTTTTAAGTTATTTTCATCAAAATGTTTTGGAAACTTCGCAACTTGCTATTTCAAAATCACCTTACTTAAAAACCCTACTTGAAAAAAGGATTTGGGTTGTATAAAAATGATCACCTCTCATTCTCAAAAATATCCCTTTCTCCCTTGCTTGGAATATTTAGTCGATGCTAGAATCTAAAAGGGGTAGGGTTGTAATCATGACCCACGGTGCTGCTACAAAACTTGGGGCCCCATGTGCGATGCATCCACATGGCTTGCTGACGGGCGTGTGCAGGTATCGTGGTTGTGACTATGACCACTCCAAAAGGTCTTGGGAACGACTGGAATTCCACGTTGGCTCTATTTATAAATACAAAAAAAAAGGGAGAGAGAAGATGAAAACCTTTTTATGAAAAGGGTTCAGCAGATCAATGGAGCTTTCCAAAAGCCTAGCTTCAAAAAAAAAGGGGTTCTCGAAAACAAATTGATTACAAAATACTTACATTTCAAAAGAGAAAATGGATTTAAAAACACTTTTAAAGCTAGTTATGATTTAAAGGGACAGTGATGCTTTGTTTTTGAAAACAAACCGAGTTTAAAAATCATTGAATAAAGGCATTTCAAAAGAAAGAGATGTGCAACTTGTTTGTGAAATAAAAGTCATTCAAAGGATTTGGTTTTAGAAATTCAGATTTATTTCGGCCCTCTTCAAAATCTATCACATAATTAGAAGTTTTACGAAATCACCCCTCTCATTTATCAAAAAGGAAATTTCAAGGCATTTTTTTTCTCAAAGCCCTTCTCCATAGCACTTTTTGGTGAATAAGACATTTGGGATGCCCATGCTAAGCTCTCCTTCAGCAATACATGCCAAGTCAGTCTCCAGATGTCACCGCTCAAGGCCTCGCAAGGAGGACTACTCAGAAACCACCCCTGGTGTGTGGTCAGAAGGAAAGAGATCAACCTGTGGACCTGCTACCAACAGTGAGGCCAAAGGAGGGATCACTCAATTGCAAAGGGATCTAGGGCACTCACAGAACCGTTAGAAGAGTTGTCCCAACAATGGACATAAAGACCTTGAGTTGCAGTCAGGAGCTATGCCAGCCTTAAAATTCTCCCCGCATCAAGGAACTCCCAGTTCCCAGGAGATAAGAAAGCTAACTTTCGGATAAGAGAAACCGCACAAGATCGGTAGGCAAGCCCGCTTACAGGATAGAGCTGCCTGGGCAACTCGCTAGAGTACACCAGTGACTTCATATATCATAGCAACGCGAGCATCTAAGACAACAAAAGCAACCAACCCCTATAGAGGCACCAGTCACTTAGGATACCGAGAGTACCCTGCCGCTTCTTGGATAGAACAACTGAGGAAACCAGAAGCACCATGATACCAAGTACGAGGTTTAGGAAAACAATCACTCAGGAGGAAAAGCAACTTGTAAGAAAAAGTCAGATCTAAAGGAAGCTCTACCCCCACCAGTTGGACGAGGAGGTTATATCTTTAATATCGAGGACGAGATTCTCTTAAGGGGGTAGGACTGTAACAACCCCAAAAATCTAAACACCAAAAATACCAACTATCAAAATGTTTTCTAAAGTATCCAATGTTTGGTGTGTGTCATATAGGAAACCATCCTTTAGTTGCACAAGTAGCACCCAATATTAGTTGAGCATTTGTATTTTAACTACAAGAGTTTGATTTGCATCTTATTTGATTTTATGTGATGTCTAATAAAATCAAATAACGTTTACCACATGTATGTATGTATGTATACTAACCTTGGAAATGGTGCCAACCTACCCATGAGACCCTAGGGGACCCACCATGGTGTACACACCATGGTCACTAACCTCTCTAACATAGGATCATGGCTTGTTTAGTTGCTTAGTCAAATGAAATAAAAATAGAAAAGGAGATAGAATAAAAAGGGGAGGAGTAGGAAATGGCCAAAGCATCCCAAGCCACCGGCCAACCCAACATGGCCATCAGGCTCAGCCTGCTACCTCACCCCCGCCAGGCCCAACTGGCCAACAGGCTGGCCTACCCCGCCCTGCTCACACACAGCCCACAGCGGCCGAGACTGTGGTCCACTCCGCACCACACGCACTGGCCTGCCCCACTCCTCTAGCGCCGCAGCCCGAGCCACCGAGCCAGCCCAGCAACCGGCCCAGCAGGCTACGAAGCCGCATGCGTGCCTGCCCGTACCACACCAGCGCCACGCCACATGTCTCCACTCACTGACACGTAGGCCCGAGGTGTCAGCCCCTTCCTTTGCCACTTCTGTCCACCAGACATCCCATCCAGTGCACCAGAAATGGCCATGCGCCCGGATGCCATCCGCCCACATATGGCCGTGCTCCGCGCCGTTCGTCTAGCTGCCTGGCCACGCTGCGCTCCCCCAAAACCCTAACCCTAGCTGGGAGCCGCGCAGGACCATTCGATGAGCACCTTCAATCCTCGCCATCTCGCCATGGCCGCGCCGGCTATAACTGGAGGTCACCAGTGCCTCTAGGGTTTCCCCCATCGCACGGCCGCCACTAGGTAAGCCCATGCAGCCACCATTGAGCCAAGAGAGAGAGAGAGGGATAAGAGAGCAGAGGAGTGAGCCAGAGCTGCGCCGGTGCCGTGCATCGCCGCCGGAGCGCCACCAGCTCGTCCGCCCCGCTGCTGCTGCCTCAACGCGGCCTTGTCGGCGACAGCATGTGGAGACACGCACTGCCGTCGAGGCCTCCACGCATTGCGCCGTCCACCGTACTCCGAGCACTGGACCACCACACGACCTCACCCTGAGGCCGGAGCTACACACGCCATTGCCGTCCACACCAGAGGAGAAGGACCCCGGCTCGACCACCGTGACACTGCGCTCCGCTTCCTCATCCCCACGCAAACCTTCACTGAGTTCCAGCCGCCTCTCGTCGCCACGGGAAGGTGAGAGAGCCCACCGCCGCCCTGCTCTACCATGGCCGCCGCCAGTACGACCCCCGCGTTCCCGCTGCTCTGCTCGCCCCTCTCTTCATTAACTCCACCGACGAACGCGCCGTAGTCTAGAACGTCATTTTGGCAAGATGTCAGAGCATGGCAATGGCCACAGTGGGGCCACGCATCTTTTCAGCCCTGGACGCCACGAGCTCCTAGCCGCCGGAGCGCCGCCGTGGCGATTTTCGCCACGAGCGCCCCGCCGTGCCTGTTTAGCCGCGCGAGTAGACCTATGGAGCTCCCAGCTGCTCCACACGGTAGGAAGAGAAGGAAGATGGAGGCCAATTGCTCAAGCACCGCCGGACTACGTCGCGCCGTCGTCTTTCGCCGTCGTCGATACGCCGTCGCTGCCTATCTCGCTAAAAGGCCCACAACCAAATTGACCTTTCTTGCCACCTTCACCTTGGCCTCGCGAACCCAAAGCGCTAGACAAAGCAGCTGCTAAGGCGCGGATGCGCCCCACCGCCGCGGCCATGTCGCACGGCGCCGCCGCAGCGCGTGCGCCGGCGAACAGGAGGCAATGCAAGCCCGCCTGCACCCACAGACCGCCTCCGCGCCACCTTTGAGCCGCCCCGCCGCTGCCTTGCCCAGATGCACTGCCCGCAGCCACCGCGCCGCACCCGGCCGCCGCTCGCGCGAGACAGGAAGATGGGGAAAATCCCCTGCCCTGTGTGGACCACGTCCACCAGTCCAGCTAGACCAACAGGAACAGACCACCTGGCCTCACTGTCTGTAGTCCACCATAGACCTGGATCATGGAGACGAAGATCGCAGACCGAGCCCGGTTAGGCCCAGACCACCACTGTGCACTCCTAGCCTGTCGACACGTGTTCGGGCCGGCCGGGCGCAACCCGGCCCAAGACCGGCCCTACCTAGGCCCGTCGAGGCCCAGTCTGGGCCCGGTCCGTGTTGACCGTTGACCGGCCACCTGTCAGCCGCTGACCGGGTCCACCTATCAGTGCTAACGTCATCATGATGTCAGCGTGACGTCACCCTTGCCTTCCAGCCACCCGACCCACACGTCAGTGCTGACATCAGCATGACGTCAGCCCCTGCGTCCTTGTTGTCGTCCGCCGCGCCACGTGTCAGTCCCTGGTCGCGCCACATGTCAGCCTGAGGTTTAATCCCTCTTTTTCTTTTTCAGAATATGATTAAATCTTATAAAATTCATAACCAATTCATACGAACTCTGAAAATCATGAACCAAGTGTCTAAATTTTCATAAAAATGAGCTCTACATCATAGGCTTATGCATTTGGAGTCGTTTGGCTATTTGTGATTGATCTATAGGGTCTGTGAGGCACAATATAGATCCTAGGTCCACTGAATTATTTTCGGCTCATCCCCCGACTGCCACGCTAGCATGCTACATCGCTTGGAGGCCAAGCCAGAAGAGAAATGGGCTTGCGGTGCACAACTTGACAAGCAGTTCAAAGGCCCAGCTTTGGAGTTAGCAAGATCATGGACCTAAGTGGCATATGCACACAAGTTAATATTAACTCTTTTTTATTATTTTTTGATGTTGTAAGTTTATTCCCTATTAATACATTTCCGGTAAAACTCTTTCCGGTTGCTTTTTTGAAAAAAATACTTATTGTTGCAGGTCCTATTAATTATTCACTAAGAATTTCATCACTGTTGATCATATGGAGAACATCTTATGAAGCGCCTCTTCTCTTTGATCTCATATACAGTTGCAAGTGTTGTTTTGTGACAGAAGAAAATATGAATGGAAAGTGAACCTCAGGTGGAATCTCACGTTCATTGGCAACATTTTTTTTTTTTGCAATGGTGAATTAAACTCCTAAGCACTGTGCATATGAACAGTATTGCAACTGTTTTCTCTGTACCACGCTTGAAGCTTGTGGAGCGATCCATCTGGGACTCCTATGCGTAGTTGGAAGCAGGGCATGCGTCGTAAGCATCCCACTATGTCTGTAGCAAAGATTATTATTTTGTTTCATGTCAGAATCCATTTTGTTCCTATTGCCTCCAACACAAATAGCGAGGTGCTTTTCTGTCATGATGGGTTTGGCACTTTGGAAATTTTAGGTAACTTCCAGTGCAATCCCAATGCACACCACACACAACAAATGATGGGGTAGCTGCGATAGGTGGGCCAACCTTTGAGCAGGATGAGACACCTGCCAGAGCTAGCCATCGTCACAAAGAGACCCCCAGCCACCCCCGTCACACATCATGGTGTGCACACACCACCTGTGCCAAATTTTTCCATGGCAGGTTGTTACTTAAATTAGTTTGGGAGAAAACGGAACAAGGGGGCATTATGCTTTGTATCGACATGGGTTTCTGAAGATCGGGATAGGAAAATGTCTGTCTAGAGCATGCAATGCAGCTAACCAGCCCAGCTGCTCAAAGCAAGCCTCTCCAATCTCGCACAGAAAAAGTGATCTCCACGTCTCAGATATTCGTCCGCGTGCTTGATAACCCAATCTCGCGTGCACTCAACGATACTGGATACTGTCTCAACGATACACAATACTGAACCAATTAGGTAATCGAGTATATATAGAGCTGTTTCAAGAACTTGAGGCTGTAGCTAGAAATGTAAAGTGCAACCACAATATCAGAATAAAATTCATTTACCAAGTGGTACGTTAACATGCTTAGTTATAGAACTTCAATGCATTTTTGTTAGGGAACATATGCAGTGCAAACCAACTTCTCTGTGCAAACCGTGCAAACCAACTACGGAGAAGAGGTGGGAGGAACGATTTGCAAAAATATGATTAGGAGCAGATTGTTAAGTGCAGAATTATACTTTTCTAGTAACTTTGAAGCATTAACAGCGAATACGTTTGCATCAAAAAAACAGCAAATACGTCTACGTATAGAGTTTTCACCTACCTTACTTTATTTAACAATCACTATCGCGTCAATGAATTAGGACTGTTCATGCATCCAAAATATTAGTTACATTATTTCATAGTTTTCCTTGCTCTATTTTACCTAAATGACCTGATCTGTCATAATGAGCCATGTGCATTCTATAATGAAGGCACATAATCAATATGGATGCAGAAGCCCCCAACACATATATATGACTGCATCACTGGTGCGAGCCTGAGCACTAGAACCATGTTCCTTTCTACTTACTTCGTTATTGGTAAGGTAGATATAGCTGCCCGATGCTAGAAAATAGTTCTTTCAATTTTACGGTAATGTGTGAGATTGGGATGCACTGGAAAAGCTAGATGGGAGGAAGAGTGGTGCTTATCTACGAAGGGAGTGGTTTGGGCATTCTGTTGGAACATAAACACAGGAGACCAAGCATGCATGTGTTCTCTAGTGCAGTACGTAGGATAGGACACGTGACCCGAACTGATATCGTCGGAACAATGAAGTCTCAGACTCGAAAACCCATACTTACTGGGTGTTGGACGAGGATCACGATCAAATGGTGTATCCGTGGATGGATCAAGAATTGGAACGCAAGAAAACCCATACTTACTGGGTGTTGGACGAGGATCACGATCAAATTTTGTATCCGTGGATGGATCAAGAATTGAAACGCAAGAACACGGTGAACACACAGGATTTTCAGGCAACCGCCACTATGGCGATAGGGTGGACAACGCCCCTTTTCGCTTTCGAGTTCTTACAACACATGATGCCTAACCGGCTTACAAGAGAAAACTCACACACACGGATGTCCCTGATCCTAATACTTAAGCTAATGACACATTTTATAGAAACACCCCTCCTAAAACATGGATACATGTTACTGTAAAACACACTCTTCAGAACCGTCAGATTTGTGGGTGCGGTCACTGCACTACATCGCCTGCTCCTGCGCCTCCAAGTTTCAAACTGAAACCCTCCCGCCTTCCATGCTCTCTCTTTATCTGAACCGTACGTGTCTTCAGCAACGCCTTTGTCAGGATTACGCCAACAGCGGGTTATCCTCACTGGCCTTCTCATGGCGATGGAGTCGGTTCTGCTGTGGCTGACAATGTATTGTGTACCCACTTGACACTCTACTCAAGTCTTCAGGTTGCAACTGATTCTCCTGTATTAGCGTTAGTGTGGCTTAGGTTTGGGACGTTTGTTACTATTATATACTTGTACCAGTAAATCATCAGACATTTTAGCATGGTGCACTGAACTTTCTCTCAGCCTCACTTCCTCCAAGCCCCTTCGATGTCGTTCGTCATGTCAGTGTTGACCTTTGCATTGTGAAAACCACTTGCATCCTTCTCCATGTTCCCATCATGTTGTGTTTGAACCACACAACTGCCTACAGTGGAGAAACGAGTTGCAAATGGACTTCCCAAAGTTCAGCATCCTCGACCAAGCCGACGACTCTATGGACACCAAAGCCATGAATGAGGGTCGATGACTACGACTGGATGAATTCGCCACCGTCTTGTGCCTCTCAACCACTATCTTCCAATGACATCTTTGTCGCAGGAGTGGACATGGCAGAGTGCATGTCTTCGTCGGCACCCCATCTTCATACATGGTGACCTGACGATCTCCTAACACTAACAGGTCCTCTCTGACACATTGCATGACGTTGGCTCGCTACTGACCAGGCCAACGCTATCAACACCCTGCATCCCGTCATCCATCACCATTGACATGCATCTTCTAACATTCTAGATGTAAAAAACAGGGACCCTAACAAAGGTTTACTGATCCTTTAATTGAATTTGTCTTGTCTTGTATGGAGCAAGTGAATTGTGCATTGATTGAGAATGGAATGCCAGTGCGCCATTGTCATTTTTCAATACGGTATATATATATATATGTATTTTTTTCAGTCACATTTGCATGGTAAACGATTTACATGGTGATCAATCCTTGCAATTTTTTTAAGATGTCAGAAAAATGCGTACCTAAGAACAGCATGCCTGCTGCGACAATAAATTCTGGAGTTCATTGCAAATCAAATATTTGAAAGGTGATCATGTGCATTGTACAGTGAACAGAATACCCATGGTGCCTTAGAACATATATATCTCTTCCAGACGGCACAAGCCCCAGCCCTAGAACCATGAAGTAGTTTCAACATCATCCATGCTGCTGGTTGTCAAGGCCAGAATTAGATGCTGCATTCCAGACATAGTTTTGTAGATTGTAATTAATTTGAGATTGGGATGCATTGGAAAAGCGGAATGCAGTGGAAATGCCATACGAGGGACAGGGTGAAATTATTTTTTAAGGGAAAAACTGTGGGAGGAGGTCCCCGCAGCACTTCATTTTTTTTATATTAAAACAGAAATACAAAAGTTACATAGGATACTTACATCAAGATCAACTAAAAGCATCTATCCAAAAGCAAAAGCCTGACCTAAACCGAAGGGACTGCAACAGACATTGTGATTTGAAATTGATAAACCAAACGTTGATGTCAACACGGCCATTACGAAATACCTTGTCATTTCTGATCTTCCAGATTTCCCAAGCCCCAATGGTGATGATCTCCATGAAGAAAGGCACGTTGGATTGTGCAATTCTTGCGTGAAGACTGAGGTTCATGTCCCATTGGATCCCAATTTTCTCTCAACAGCTTCTGGAGAAAGGGCAGTCAAAAAGGAGATGATCGATATCCTCATCAATTCCAGACACGCATAGGACATAGTGAGCGTTCGGCTCATTGAACAAGTTTCTTCTTCGCAGCATTAGCTTGGTATTCAGCTTGTCGACAAGAACCTGCCAGGCAAAGAATTTGACCCTGGGTGTGACCTTGAATTTCTAATTCCATGAATAGACTGGATGTGCAGGGATGTTCTAGAACACCATTTTTAAAATTTCTTCGATGAGTAGTTATTGCTTCCCCATTGATATGTCCAGATATCTAAATGTTGTAGATCAAACTCTTGATGTTCCAATTGTTCTCTGAGATCTTGGAGCTCACTAAATGCTTCCTATGATAAGGGCAACATGAAGAGACTGTCAATGTCTTCTGCTGAGATGACTTGATTGACACTGATGCCTGCATTGCGGGCATGAGAATAGAGTCTCAGGTATCTGAATGACAGGACACCAACTGACCAGAGATCTTCCCAGAATGATACTGATGTGCCATCTCCAATTATTCAGCGGGCAATTCCTCTGAACAAGATGCTCAATCTTTGTATATCTATCCACCAGAAAGACTCCATTTCTCTGGTGGCATCAGGTACATTTCCTTCATAATATTAGCTCCAAACTAATTTGACCCAAGGAACCTCAACTTTATTGTGAAATTTGTGGAGATGTTTGAGGAGGAGAGCATCATTCTGGACATATAGGTTGATGACATTTAGTCCACCTTTGTTTTTTGGTTTTGTAACCTTGGGCCAAGCAGCAAGGTTTCCAACCTTTTTTGATCTGTCAGAGCCTCTCCATAGGCATTGTTTCATGGCCCTATTTACATTGTCTATCACTCCTTTCAGTAGCTTGAGTTAGTACATTGCATATGTGGCGGTGGATGTGATGACTGACTGAACCAACAGCTAAAGCATGCCTTATAACTTTTTATTGAGGTCCATCTTTTTTGTTTGTTTCACATGTCATGGTAAAGGATGTGCACTCGGTGAGATCTATATATCCTTTGTCATATCTTTGCTCAATAAGCAACAATAGTGTATACCTAATAGGAAACAAGCATCCCTGCTGCAACAATAAATTAATATTTATCTGCGAACAAAATATTCGCCATGTAGTTTTTCCTCGCTTCTTATTTTTTGAGCTGCCACACATCATCTGTCATAATGCCACTACCAGAAAGACGAGATTGTGAGACTGTGGAAATACTCTCACGAAATACAGTTTTACCCTCATGAAAATGATTCGTGACGTTCAACCGTCACACATTAGTTCTTACAGTAACAAAATCACGAAAATACAAACTTCATGAGAGTTAACTGTCATGATTTATTTCATTAGACACATTCATGAGGGCCACCTCCACAAAAATTAACGCATCGTCAGTTTTCAGGGTTCTTTCATGAGAGTATTTCGTGGAGGGTCACCCTCATGAAATTAATTCATGAGAGCCTAGTATTTCATGAGAGGGAGGCGTCACCACGAAAATACTTAAACCATCACAGAATATAGTATTCATGAGGGGGAGACAACGCCACGAAAAGATGGCCAAACTGTCATGAATTATTCTTTTCCTGGTAGTCCAATACCCCCACGAAAATAATTCAACCAACAGGAAAAATCTCAATCCAAATGCCAAATGCACAATATATATTATCCAAGTGTCAAGCAAACAGAAATACAATCAAATTCCACTCTAGACATTACAGTGTTCAACCATTACAATGACATGCCATAGTATCTCTAGTCATGGCCATATAACATAAGTCCCAACACCTACATAGCTCTTAGTTCTTAGTACAACACCGGGTTATCGTCTAGCAAAATAAGCCTACCATTCATTAGTTTGGATCAAAAGAACCCATCAGTACCAGGGCACATTCTTAGCTTTAGTCCCATCCACTGCACCGGTTGTCCACTTGTATTCCTACATGACCAAAAAATGTATGTAAGTTACAGAACAGGCTGAGAACATGGCTGTAAGATAATTTAAATTACAGTAAGACTGTTCCAGATAACTTGAAACAAGATAGGTTCAATTATCATGCGATTGGCAGCCAAAGGTAGAAAGAATGAGAATAAACTGAACTCACAAACATAAAGCCAGGGTTTGAAATGTGAACTGAACCATGCTATGTGTTGTTCACCTAAAGCAGCAGACTAAGCCAATTACTACGAAAATGCACATGAAAGTTTCGATCCAAGTAAACCCAATTGAGTTAGGTTTGGCTGTTCGAGCTCACCAGAGTGGATGTAGCCACTGGTGAAGGAGGAGCTCCCTGGTCACCACCAGACTTCGGTGCAGCATATGGAGGAGCTCCCTGGCCGCCACCAAACTCCATTATAGCATATGTGGTCAATGCTTCTCAGAGCCAAACTTATATGCCTGTGTGACCACAAAATGAATGAAATTACAGCTATGAATTTCCAAACAAAATGAATGAAGTTACAGCCTCTATTCATAATTAAAAAGGCAAGAAAACAAAATAACCTGCTCAAGTACTATTGCTTAGATTTGTTTCTCAAATGTATTTATGCTAAAAAGTTTACACCTCAGCATAATAATTAGCTCTCAACTCTCATTTCAGGAGCCAATCTCAGGCTCTCAACAGATACTGCCAACTACCTTGTGTTAACTGAAGCAATCAACTTGGTTCATTTTCTTAGAAATATTGCTTAATTGAACCAATCGACTTAAAAATTCTATGCTACACAGAATTTTGTGCATTGCTCTTCAGGCCATCGCATAATAGTGGTATTGCTGCATAGCTAACACAATCTAAAATAATAACAAGCAAAGTTTTTGTTTTAATATCAGGGCACTACACCCAATTTCTCCTTTCTTAAGGAGATAACATGCATAGTTCAGATCACTGCACAACACCTTCATATTTCTCTTTTACTGAGTAAGCCATCCAAGCAGTTCTTGAATCAGATCAACAATAATAATGTTATTGCTACCTTCTGTGCTTATGGCAAACCTGAAGGCAGCTCTTTTTATTAAAGACTGCATTAGCATCCTTGTTCCTATTGGAAAGCGATTTGTTGCTGTGGGCATTCGCATAACAAATATTTCATTTGCAAAATAAGGTATGATGCAGGCTAAATCCCATAAATGAATACGTGTACACATGTCAGAAAAACATAGACAGACACATAGATGCCAAAGGCTAAATCTAGAGATTTAGCGGAAGGCTGCTAGGGAAGCCTTGGTTCTGCAATGAACTGGAGGCCAAATCTCTAGTTCATCTCCAAACGGGCTTCTGCTAGTTGCCTTCCCACTGCCTGTACAGGGTGCTCGGTTTTCATACCTTGTGCGTGATAGTCGCAGGGGCCGAAGAAGAGGAGTACGGAGCCGGCACGCGGACGCGAGGCCAAGGCGGAGCCCGCACGTGCGGCCGTCGGTGCCGCGCCGCACGCCATCGTCATGTCCTGAGGATTGTCGTCATCGTCGTCCTGGTGGTGGGGGGCACCGAGCGCCGGATCTGGTGTAGGGGATGCACCGAGCACCATCTCCAGCGCAAGGCTCGCGGCACCGCTGCCCCGCAGCCCAGCTCTCCGCGCTGAGTTGTCGCTGCGCTGCGCCGGCGCGTGAGGAGAAGAGAGGAGGCAGAGAAAGGTTAGGGTGGGGATGAAGAGGTGGTTCCATATATACCAGTGCTTTCGATCCAATGGCTCTAATTCATCAAGGGTTCATCAAACGGCTGAAATACATTGGGCCGAAGTAATGGGCCGAGCAGGCCATTATTGTTGGACTGCACAGCGATAGGACAAATTACACTCTATTTTTTCTTTTAGAAATTTTAGAACCTCTAAATTGAATAAGATATAATTTTTAAAGTATAAATGAATTCAAATAAAAAATCAACAGCTGCAAAGTTTTAGAAATCATCATTGAGGTCTACAAATTTTATTTTGAATGTTTTTGCATACGACCATGTTTTAATAATTTAAATTTTGTACCTCAAAATTCAAATTTAAAACTTCAAACAACATTTTGAAAGAGTAAATGATTTCAGGTGAAAAAGTCATTAACATAACATTTGTACATCTCATCAAGATATTAACATTTTTCACAAATTTTACATGTCTCTCTTATAGTTTCATAAACTATTAGAGAGACATGTAAAATTTGTGAACAATGTTACTATCACTTTGTTGGATGAAAATATGACCCAAATAAAAAATATAGATCTTGATTAGTTCTACATCATTTATGTTCATGAGTTTTTCTGTTGAAATCATTTACTCCTTCAAAATATCATTTAAAGTTGTCATTTTTTGAAATCCAAATTTTAAATTGATAGAACAAAGTCACATGAAAAGATGACAACTATAATAGTTGTAAGAATACAACAAATTGATGGAGCATAATTTTAGAAACATTTAGAAAAAAGAATCATCTCATTTGGATTTAGCATGGGGGAGAAAGACTAGTTACAAAATTTTGGTACAGATTAAAAGTAGAAAGTTCTTGTTCATGTTCTTCAATTTCTAGTATTTTATGCAATTATTTTCCTACTGAAAACCAGCAGCCCATTTTTCATGATGTTGGTTTGACTCTCATGAAAATAATTACTCTCATGAAAATACACAATTTCGTGGCGGGATATTCATTTTTCATGGGGGTATTTAAATACTCTCATGAAAACTGGTAATTTTCATGAAGGTTTATGGAGCACTCTCATGAAAACAAGTTTTCATGACGGGATTTACATCACCCTCATGAAAATGGTTATTTTCATGAGAGTGTGTTTTCCACTGTCACGAAAAACTGCTCCCCTCACGAAATCTCCGTATTCTGATAGTGTGCCCATGTGCATTAATATTTAATATTGTACTATTAGGGTAGACTAAGGATGTACCTGAGCACATCGTGCACATATATATGACACTGCCTTACTGCCGCGAGCCTCAGCAGTAAAACCGTAGTAACGTCCTTTCTACATCTTCATTGTTGATGGTTGTCAAGGCCAGTAGTATATATGCTGAGAATAGTTTCGTGGATAGAAATATCATATTGGGATTGGGATGCACCGCCAAAGCCAATGCAATCTAATTATAGGACCTCCATGATGGCACGTTGTTGCATGATGGCGCAATCTAATTATAGGACCTCTCTCTGCATGGTGGCTTAGATTTAATTAAGACATTACCTCCAAATAAGTAAAAGGTGTACCGTAGCATTTCCCACACAGTATAGAGGATGCGGGAATCATACTTTTGCTTTATTTATAAACCATCTTCGACAATGCTTGGTTACATCTCACGTGTAATGGATTATTCCTGGACAAATTTGAAACCAACTTTTTTGTTTTGTGAAACACTCGTATACACGAGCGCACACTCATCCCTTTAAGCACCTCCGAACAATTGAGTTGGACTGGCAAATCTTGAAATTGTTGAAGTCACGGTACCAAAGGCACCTCACTCTTCATGGGCATGTGGTGTACCACTGAAAAAATAACGCCATTAAATCCTGGAATAAATTAAAGAAATTCTCGTATCAAGTGTGAGACTTGAACCAAAGTGCCACATTGCACTACAAGGGACCCAACCAGCTGAGAATTTCCTTGCCTTATATTAAGGGTTTTTTGAATGAGGCCATTGCAATCATGTGAGTTTGGAAATGTGCCATTATTATTCGACTAATTGGAAACATGCCATTACAATTCTTGCTCAACTTGAAGGGTGCCATTTTGTACGTATTTAGCGGCGTTGGGCCCACGCGCAGGAGACTGAAGGCCATCATATTCTCGTATGTCCCAAAATACCCCTGCTGTGTCTCTCTTCATCCTCTCGCTGACGTGTGGGCCCCAAACGTCAGCTTCTTCCTCCAGTCGCTTGCGTACGTCCGAGAGCATAGTTGTATAACTAATAATAATGAGCCATATGCAGAGTTCAACGAAGGCATGCAGATCACTGTGGGTGCATCAACGCCCAACACATATATACATCATCACTAGAACCATAAATGCCTTTCTTTCTAGAACTCCACTGTTGGTTGTGAAGACCAACTACACATAGATGCCGCATGGTCCAATAGTTCCTTTTTATGTAATGTCTGAGATTGGGATGCATTGGAAAATTAAGACAAGAGGTGCTTACGGTATATGGGGTGAACAGATTTTGATCATTCTTGTTCGGACACAAGCAGGTCACCGGATGTCACCGAGCAAGGCATAAAACACATTGGTAAAGTCTCTGCGGAGTCAAAATCCCACGCACTCAGGAGCATGGATACCGGCTGCTCTAACCAATCCTATTACTGCAATGGAGTCGGCCTTTGCTGATCAAGTCTCCGTAGTGGCTAGGTTTAGTAGGTTTTTTACTGTTGTATACTCCGTAAATCAACAGAGAATCAGCACAGTGCGCTATACTTTCCTTGTATACTCTGTATATAATAGGATCCATGTAGCCGTAGCTCCCATGGCTCCATTACGTGCTAGAAGAGAGGTTGTGAAAAGGTTATGGAGTATCAGTTGCATGCAAAATAGCAATCAGACGTGTGCATGGGATTGACATATGTCAGGATATCATTGAGCTGTCAGCCATAGCAAGGTATCACATCTCGTCTCTCACTCTCCAGCGACGCCACATCAGCTAGATGCCTCGCGAGGTCGTTCAGTAGCTATCGTCGTCCACTAAGTCTGTGTGTCATATGGTCTTCTGTGAGTGGGCGGCCAGAGCATTATAGCTTCACATCACTCATCACTAGCAGTAGCTCGTCGGACAGGGAATCGTGGCGTGGTGGCTCAGCTAATAGTAGTAGCTGCTCAGACAGGAATGAGCCAGTGCGTGGGGTATTGAACTTGTCAGATGGCACAGCTCGGATCAGCTATTATTGTGCAGGAGATGGCACAGCTCGGTCTGGGTGCCCAGGGTGAGGTGTTCTTTCGGTCTCAATTGCCTATTCCTGCACTGTCAGTTTGCAGCAGATTGTTGGGGTAGTTTGGGGTTAGTCATGTTTCAACCTGAAGATCCTTCTGATGCTATTGTTGCCTTCAAAACTCAGGTGCACCTACCTTCATGGAGGTGATCATTTCTATTTGTTGGGCAATCCGGCTTGTACGCATGTGATGCAATTTTTAGGCAAATTCAGTCGTCCCTACAGTGTGGCAAGTGGCACTTCTAGTCAGATTTCGCACAAGCTATACTTAGAGCGAAGAATATTTATGAACCACAAATTAGTCTATGGTGAGAAGTTTATGTATAATTCCACCCATCTTCAATGTCACCTTCTCTGTTTCATAAGCGTTTGGAACAAAAGCCCAGTATGGGGATTCCACCCTCCTGTTTTCCTAAAAAAAAGAACATTGTTGAACCCGAAAATAATAGATGAATTATCTTGTCCATCACGATCCTTCAGGAAAATAATTTCCCTTGCTCCATATTTTTTATATCTATCGTGATCCGTATAACTAATAATGACTAATGAGCCATATATATGCAGTGTACAATGAAGGCAAGCAGAATACTACAGGAGTATCAACGCCCAACACACATATATTATATGACTACCTCACTGGTGCGGGCTTCATCACTGGAGTGAATTCCTTTCTTTCTAGTACTACTTCACTCTTGGTTATGAAGACCAACTACACAGAGCTGCCGCATGGTACAATAGTTGCTTTTATATGGGTAAAATGTGTGAGATTGGGATGCATCGGAAAATTCAGAAGAGAGGTACACGTGCAATATGGTGTTAACAGGTTTTAATCATTCCTGTTCGGACACAAACTGGTAAGCAAGAGACATGGAACAGCATTATCAGGAGCACAAGGCATAAAACACAATGGTGAAATCTCTTGAGATTCAAAATCCCATGCACTCAGGAGCGTGGATATGGGCTGCCCTAACCTGCAGTCTTATTACTGCAATGGAGCCGACGTTTGCTGATCAAGTGATACTGGCTCGAGCTGTTGTAAAGTCCAAGTATATAGGGTGCAATTTCCCTTGTTTTGTAAGTCTTCAGTGTCCTCGTTTCCTCGACCATGCACGTCGACGGCTCATCGACACCAGGGCCATGTACGACGACGGTCAACTATGACTGGTTGGAGATGGATGGATGTTACCAGCATGCAGCGTGTCATGGCTGTACACCACTGTGTCGAACGATATCTACATCTTCACACTATTACTTTACAGGTTCTTGCAGGTCATCCTTTTCAGTTAATGGAGATTGGCAGGGCATAGAGCACGTCTTCACGTCCATCTCTCCAACTCCTTTGACAACAGTAGTATCCACCATATGTCATCTACCCAAATCATATTCGCAAAAAAAAAAAAAAAAAAAAAAAAAAAAACTACCCAAATCAAGAGAGTTCCACAACATCATGCATGGTGACACCTCATGATCCCCCACATGCTGCATGAGCAAGGGTTTAGTGATTTTGTATTGAATTGTGTAACTGTGTCTTATATTGTAGTAAACCTTACTACGTTTGATTGCACTCTTGGTAATGAACTAGAAGTTCAGAAATAGTGCCCAGTGCCACTTCTGTCAACGCGAAGTGGCAAGCGGGGACGGTGTAGCCGTGTAGGCCGATCTCCCCAAATACCTAGTGGACTAAATGAGGCCCAATGGCCCATCCCAGGTAGTGAACAAGACAACGAACTAATAGGTAAACAGCCCACTCCGTTGGATGTCGTCTTCATCATGTGAACAAAAATGTTGCAACCATACACAATACTATATCATTTGTATTATTGTTTTTAAAAAATATATATTACAATCATTGTATCTTATTTAAGCTTGATTCATTATTTAAGAAAAGTTATGGGTCGGCTCTTACCCTTGTTTTCCCGGAAAATAGTGACTGTCATGCTATAGTAGTAGAAAGTTAGTACAAAAGTTCGACATAAGACCGGATGGAGTCATATTAATTAAAGAACAATCTTCGATAAACCACACATCACAGCTGCTATCCTCAAACAAATTCACCCAGCTATTCACATACAGTGGGAAGAGCTAAACTACAAAAGAAAAACATTTAACTCTACGGGTCATCACAAGAGTTCCAATTTTACAAATCATACACACATACTAGTGCATCAAGAAAAACCTAGCTTTGAGGTTCTACCAATGATCTAATGAAAGACCTTCTCCACCATACCTGGAAAGCTCTAATAAGGTTCGGACACTCAGCTCCTTTGGTCGCATAGAACTGGAACCATTCCTCGAACAAACATTGCTGCTGCCTGAGAGGGAGGGTTAAGAGGCCTCGCCCTAAATTCTCCTCCAGCGATCTTAGGTCTAGACCTTTGGGACAGCGCTGAAGCCAGCCAAAATCCAACAACATTGTGCTGAACCATCCACGAAAGAGGAGGCTTCGTATGTCACCACGACACTGCACTTTTCCTTTACCAAGTGCAATGAACACACCAGCCGATATTCGGCTTAGCTCATACCTGACCATAGCTGATGCTTGCTCGTGCATCCTAATTAGGCTGTCTTGTTTCGCCCACAGTTCAACAAATTCTTCTGCAATATCATTGTTTACTAGAATCTCCAAGAGCCAATTTAGGTTCTCTGCTTGCCTAGAGACTCGCTCAACCAGTGGTTTACTCCCTCTAACTGCCACAGCCTGACCTGTATAATCTGTTGGTTCTCTGGCCTCTTCAAATAGGTCAACCAGTGACTCCAGACATGAATAACAGATCTGGTATAGGCTCTCCTTGTTTAGCCCAGACGAGTCCTTTTGATAGACTGAACTTTTGCTTAGAAGACCATTTACAAAAGATTGCATGTCTTTTCTAGCCAAAGTGCTGGTGCTGCTAGTGACAGATTGAATAAGCTGTACAGTGAGGTCATCTGAGTTTCTCCAGTTGTGTGGCCGCAATCTTGCCAGTATATCCTGGGAGATTGCTTCGTCAAAGGTGAATCTTGCAAAGAGATTCTTCAGCTTCTCCTCCTCATTCTCATTCCAGGGAACAGCTTCTATGTATGTCAAACATGATTTGATTCCCTTGCTAAACATGATAGAGGAACATACCTACATTCCAAAACAGAGCATCATTTAGTAAATTTGTGCAATCAACATTTAATTAGCCAGATTAAAGAAGTTAATAGAAAAGGAAAGATGTTGATGCCTTTACAATTATAATTCCATGGTTCGACGCAAACCTAATTCAAGTATATAACTTTGATCTATATTTGCAAAATTTCACATCTAAGCAGCACCAGTTGTAAATTCTGAAAACTGTCAATGGATATTGATTATTGTCAACAACAACGACAACAACATAGCCTTTTGTCCCAAGCAAGTTGGGGTAGGCTAGAGATGAAACCCAAAAGAGGCATGGAAACAAAGAACACATAAATGGTACAAGAAAAAAGATTACGGTTCAGGCATGTTAATTGCTAGTCTCCAAGCGCTCCTATCGATAGCTAAATCCTTAGGGATATTCCACTCTTTAAGGTCTCTCTTAACCGACTCGTTCCAAGTCAGTTTAGGTCGACCTCTACCCCTCTTTACATTATCGACCCGCTTTAGAACCCCACTACGCACCGGCGCCTCAGGAGGCCTTCGTTGGACATGGCCAAACCATCTCAACCGGTGTTGAATTGGAAGACTTTCTTGAGTCGTTTCAACATAGCCGGTCCCAAGCCCGGATAAAGGAGGTGTGTTAGGTTCGGCTAGCCAACATTCCAAAACCAGCCACTCTCATGGATATGAAACCCACAAGAGATATTGATTATTGTCATTCAAAATATTCTACAGTGAACCAAATTCACTACTTCAATATACAAATTAGCTTGGGAAACAAAAAGAATATATTACTTATGAAAGAAGCATTGCCATCATACTACCATGTAGCATGTCGAAAAAAGTCACTCTATACATTTTGTAAAAAGTAAACATTTCTCGATTGTATCAGATCAAGTGTTAATTTATCAAAAAGACATGTCTGTTAGTAGTTTTTCCTATTCCTGGAATATAAGTTTAGAATACTTGATATAGATACTTGATACATATTAGCAGCATCAGCTGATGTAACTCATCCAACTAAAAAATATACCTCATACAGAGATAATGTTATATGGTCATCTAGTCGATCCTAATTGCCAGGGGACTGACCGGGAGACTAATTACAGTTAGTCAAGACCAGCCCAACTAGTTGGGCCTAGTCAACCATATAGTTGTGTATATTCTGTCATATATACTATATTGTGTATAATATAAATCAAGAAGAAGAAGTTGGAGTATAAAAGCACTAGAGCAGCGGTCTTGTGAAATTTGATGAGGAGCTCATCTCCACAATCCCTTGGAGCTGTACTGTTGGAGTGGTGTCAGTGGCAGCTTCAGCACCAGGACAGAGCAGGGGAGCCAATGGCTACCCTTGCGCGCCGCGGGATCTGCTGAACGGTGGATGCAAGGAAGAGGCAGCAGCAGCTGGGAGGAATTCATGGCAGGCAGAGAACAGTACGATGGCAGCCGACGGTCAAGCAGTTTCGCTTTTCCAGACACATGAGCTTCTTGCGGATGTGCAATGGATATGGGGAGGAAGCAGCACCCACTCTGCTGTGAAATTGTGTGTGTGTGAGAGAAACCCCATTGGGCCAAAATAAAGAAATCCAAGCGGCCAGGTGACCATCCTGTGGCCCAGCTTACAATGTCCAACTAGTTGTCCATCAACTAATCAGAGAACTAGATTTCTTGTTGCTCTATTCGAGTTGCAGTGCCTAGTCAAAGTTTTAGGGCACATTATCTAGACCAAAAAAAAATAAGCAGACGACGAGATAACATTATACAGAAGAAAACACTGATTCGGAGTGAAATTATGGTGGTTTTACATACAACAACTAATTAGTATAGAAAAATAGAAGCTAATTACTTTAGGAAGGTGTTAAACGGGTATTGGACAACAACAACAGCTACTTAGAGAAACTCATGGACCATAGAACAATCAAGGATCTCTGAAAACACTAAAATATATGGTTTTGGAGCATGACACTTGTGCCTACATTCTCAAGTGCTTGAGCTACTAGTAGCACCTTGTCCACATTCTATAGTAGAAATGTTGCAAAAGAGATTATAAGGCAAGTTTCGATAAACGTGTCTAGTTACTAGTTGAGGCTAAAAAGTAGCCCAAATTAGGTATCGTTAGCTTAGCTAGTTGGCTAACACCTGGTTGAAGACTTGGATAAACACCGGCCCACCTATTAGCACTCCTGTTAAAAGCATGTAATCTGGCAACTAGCATAAAGTGAATAGAAAAACATGGAGCCACTTATTTTCATGAAAGCACTACTAGATATAAACACCAAATACGTTGCCTAGATCCTATGTTACATATGTTGTGCTAGAATATTTAACGCATCTAATCTAATTACTTCATTTATTTATACCAACAAAGTAACAACACTTGTAATTTTTCACATCACGACCATGAGCCTGGGTAGATATAGTAAGACTACTGCACACCATTCTTAATACCAGGCAACGTTCCATTAAGAAAATGCCGTCTAATCTAAATACCATGAAGGGACAAACATTTTGCTGGCAACACTGCTTAATTGCCTCTCCGATAGACAGTGAATTTGAGTGGTCAGTAACTGAATCAGAGTATCAGACGCTGTCTCACTGGAGCCATATCAACACGAAGCACTGGGAATGTAACAAACAAGTAAGAGAGGCCTGCAACTCGTCTCCTCACCTCAAGCACGTCTATTGCTCTCGACAAGCCGGCAGCTGCGAGGCACCGCATTGGTTCAGGGTCGTACATGAGCTCCACCGCGGCCTTGAAAGCATCCAGATCCTCCACCCCGTCCACCTCGATCCTCTTCCCTCCAGCGCCGGCAGCCTCCTCACGCGGGGCCATGGTGGCGAAGAAGTCGCTGCAGCCGCACAGCACGGCGGAGTCGAGCTCCATGAGGACGCCCCTGCCGTCCCTCCCCCTTAGGAAGAGCCTCAGATCCAGCGCGCCACCGGCCGCGCCCGCCTCCTCCCGCACGGCCACCACCGGCGGCGGCGCCCCCCTGGCCGACGGCAACGCCGCCGACGCCAGCACCAGCGCCGCCGCCGGCTGCTCCTCCGCGGGGCCCACAGCTGCCGCGTCCTCAACGGCGGGTGGAGGAGGGAGCGGGAGCGGGAGCGGCGGCGGGACGGCGCCGGCGTCGGGGTCGATGGGGGAGACGCGGCCGGGCGAGAGGATGCGGCGCGGGTCGATGAGCCCCCCGAGGCCGGCCAGCCTGGACGAGGTCGGCGAGCCGTAGAACGACGCCGCCGACGCGGACGAGGGCGACTTGGGCGGCAGCTTCCTCCCCGTCCCCGCCCCCGCCCCCGCGTCCGGCCCCGCCGCCCCCGGGGACGGGAGTGGGCGCAGGTCCGGGCTGTCGGGCGCGCCGCCGAAGGAGCAGCACCATGCGCGCGGCCGCACCCGCGGGGCGCTGCCTCCGCGCCTCCGGTGGCCTCGCGGGCCCTGCCGCGCCGCGTCCGCCGCCATTGGTGTGGCAAAGCGTGGGATCTGGAGCGGAGCGAGCTGTCGCGGCGCTAGGGTTGGGATGTGGCGGAGGAGGAGGAGGCGGCGGCGGCCATTGGGAGGCGGAGGTGACGAGGTGTTCGAGGAGGAGTGACGGCAGTAGCAGCAGCTGGCAGTTGCAGTCGAGTGAAAGCTGATCCACTCCCTCCTCTCTCTCTCTCTCTTGTGGACTGGAGCTGTGCACTGGCACTTCTGCTCTGCCAGTCTGGCGCCGCGGTCCTTGCCGGTCCGTGGACGCGGTCCATGGACGATGGACGGACTGCCGGTGGGGTCCACGGGCGGTCCTGGGGTGGCGCGGCGACCGATACCCCGTGAGTCCGTGCGGGTGAGACGACGAGGAAGGGTGGGATCTTCTGCGGAGACGGAGCGGGCCGTGAGGCGTGGGGCCGGGTGTCTCATGGAGCGACACGCGTCGTCGGCGCACGTGGAAAATTGAGAGCAAGGGGACGGCCGCCGTTGCGACGATGCTAAGGAACCGTATACACTTGGGTCTTTTTGTATCGCGAAAAGTTAAAATTTTAGTATTTTTATTTGTATTTAATAATTAGTGTTAATTATAGATTAATTAGATTTAAAAGATTTATTTTATGATTTATAATTAAACTATATAATTAATTATTTTTTTAATTTATATTTAATGATTTATGCATGCGGTTAATAATTGATGTGATAAAAAGAATAAAAGAATTTTAACTTTTTACTTGCGTCTAAACAAGGTCTTGGTTTTAAGAAATGTAATTCCAAGACGGCCAGCAATTAAACTAACTTAACTATGAAAACACCGTAAAACAGGCATCTGATTTTTTTCTTCCTATCGAAAGATGAATGGCATTCGTTGGACCATAATCTTAACCTTGAGGACGTCTCTTTCGCTTCACCTTATCAACTATGGTACAGTATTTTTTCCCCTCACAATAACTAATTCAACGTTACATTCCGATCTGTATTTTTAGTGACATGAACAGGACCATTCTCTTCCAACGCGGGAGATTGCAGCTTGCTCCTGTTAGACTGCCCCATCCATAGCAACCTACCTCTGGGAACGAGTTATAGCTCGAGTGGTAACACTAGGCGGTGGAGTGGGCGGTCGTGGGATCAAGCTTCACTCAGCTTATGATTTTTATTGTGGCTTTTTCTCATGTTTTCATATGCAATTTTTCTCATATGGAACCATAAAGGGACAATGATGTGCCTATATCCTATAAAGTCTTGGATGACTTCGATGATCTCTTCAAGGAAACGGTCTTCGAATCTACATATAGTGGTAGAATTTATTCGTGTACATAGGGTGTAAGTGAGGTGTGTATGTGTATGTGTTGGTGTGTGTCTATTAATAAACAGATACAGATACTACAACTATACCTAAATGAGAAGCATCAGCCCTAAAAGCAACCTCCGTCCCACCAAGTCTAGCCCAGCTGCCCCCTTCCCACTCTATCGCCACTATGCTAATGTATATATCGCAATTTACAATGACACCTACTCCTTTCGTCTCAAAATAAATATCATTCTCGCTTTCCGAGAAACAACTACCGGTATTTATATATTGAAATATATAAATATTTATGCTACGTAATTAGTATTATCAAAAAATCTTTCCATCTAGTTTATTAATAAATTTATTTAAAAATATAAATATTACACATATTTTTTATAAGTTAAGTCAAATTTATGACATAAAAAATCAAGTACTTCTTCTAGCCAGTCTACCTCCGCCTTGCGCCGCCTTGGCCACCCTTGTGCACTTGCGCTCACCTCGATCAGAAGAGAGTTGTGGCCCACAATGGCCCGCCATCTCGACCACTCTTGTGCTTGTCTCCTCCGTCTAGCTGGTCTTCCTCCTCCGAGCCCCTTTCTAACTTGCAGAGGAGAGCGAACCTAAATTCCTCGGCAACACAAGGAGAATAAGAAAAACACTTATAGAATAGGATATGTGTTAAAATATTTATACTTATTTCATGAGCAGCCGTGTAATTATCCGTTTGCACATGTCAAGAGCTAAGCTACTCATAGTACCTCGCCATCAGTAGTTATGTATGCAACTTTCTTTCATGTTTGCGGTTCAAAGATCTTTACTTGGGCTTGTGGACTGTCTAAATTCTCTGTACATATTCTATATATAAAATAGAAAAATAGCATTGGCCTCTCGTGCTGTTTCATCAAGTCAAAGGAAAAAGGGCTAGGCTACATGACAATTGTTCAACACAGTCGTTCAAGATGCCACAACTCCATCAACCTTCGAATCTTGGCAGTTTCGTGTTGTTCCATTGTAAGATTATGTGAAACATTTTTAGTCGGAGACCTTGTAATTTTAATAGCAGATTAACTCTATTCCATTTTTAAAACAGTGCTCATCAATTTACAAGGGAAGAAACATGTGACTAATGTAGGTAAAGTGCACAACGTTCCTTCTCTCTATAAGAAAAAGAACAAGGTAGAGTAGTTCCAACAAAGGTGACAGCTAACAAAAACTGGCAAAGCATGTGACTAATGTAGGGGACCTAATCTGGTCCGGATGTCAGGATGTGGGTCACACACTAGCACACAGAGTCTATATTATTAATTCAAGTACATTTCCTTTCCTAAAAAAAAAAATCAAGTGCTATCAAATGCCTAGTAGTTGCTCTCATCTGGCATTCCGACAAGGATTTCTCGAATATGAGCAAAATCCATGAATTTTGTATTTTATTATAGAACTTAACCATGAACATGCACATGAATTTTAATTTGTTGTTAAATCCAGTGGTTTTTTTTTCAGGCATCCTCAATGCCTCACTGGCATCATGATTATTGAATGGGCCAACACCACATAAGTTCAGCCAACCATTGCTTTCGCTAAACAACCACCCACATTCACGGCTTCAGTGCGCTGCTCCAGCTTTGTGAAACAAAGGGATAATTGCAACGAACCGAGATGGAATCATAATTAAATAAGATAATTGAAGAGCCAATGTCCTTCTGGGTCCAAAGGATTGGTCAGAAAACAGAGTTCACATGGTAGAGTTGACAGTTTAGGACACACGCATAGAAGCCTCTGCTGGTCCAGGCAGGTAGGCAACTCAACCATGCCAACAAGTGGTGGAAGCTTGTCTCACCAAAATTTGGAGACATCAATCACACTTTCCTCCCATTTAGGGCGTCGAGCCATCAACTATGCACCGAGGCAGTTCTCTAAAAAACGACTCGACCAGGGGGAGAGACCCCCTGATTTTCGTCTTAAGAAGATGGTGCCGTGACTCGAACCCAGGCTGGCTCAGCCAACCGCTTCTCTGGCGTGTTGTGCTGACCAGTTGCACCGTGAGAGTGTTGGCCCGAGGCAGTTCTCTCATCTTGTGAAAATGCCTGCAGAGATTAACCATTTCTGCAGCTATGGACAATATAAGATCACCTCTTGTGGTCACCGCTATTCGATCTAAAGGCTGTCCATGCATGACCCAAGGTGCAAATGAGAAACAGAAGAAGTACCACCGCAATTAGTTGAGTTTGCACCCAGCACTGTAGTACTCTTGGTTGGGTGGTTGGACATGAAGTGATGCTTCCAGGTTCCAGCATGTGCGATGTGAGTACCATTATTTATGGGACCAGAGGATAGCAACTGCATCCAGAAATCTAACATGCCAAGTGAACAACTGGGCACATGGAAGATCTATTATATAACTTAGTTCTGGAAAATTTAACACACTTGAAAGGTCAAAGCACATTGCAATCAAACTCGTTCAACTTCACCAAGATAAGATATGCTCAACAGCTGCAGCACAAGGGAGCCGATTCTATCAAAGTCGCTACAATTTTGTGAAAAAAGCACATTAAATATATCAAATTGCAAGCACGGATCCTGAGCTATCAATGCAATTCCAAAGCCTACACAAAAAAGAGGGTCCAATGAATGCCTTGCTCAAAAGTACTCAAGTACATGTAAATGCAATATGGTACTACTGTGGAACAAATTCAAGTATAATAGTTGTATTAGAGTATACAGTATAAAATTTGAGGCAACAGAGGAGCAAAATGAAAAAAGGCTGGAGAGTCATAAAGTGAGGAAGCAGGATGATAAAGTATGGATGATTTCCTTTCCTCTAAAGAAAAAAAAAGTAACACAAAGCACTCTGAACCTTCTGGAACCACAGCAGCATACAAACTGGAGCAATACTGACAACAAAATGCAAATTCCTAGTAAACCCTGAGATGAAAACCATGTGAATTTACCTAACATGTGAATTTACCAGAGATGAAATTCAGCCAACCACTGCCTTCGCTTGACAACTACCCACATTCACGGCTTCAGTGCACTGCTCCAGCTTTGTGAAACAAAGGGATAATTGCAAACCAAAATGCAATTATAATTCATTAAGATAATTGAAGAGCTAATGTCCTTCTGGGTCCAAGGACTGGTCAGGAAACAGAGGAATTCACATGGAAGAGTTGACAGTTGACACACTAGTTGAAGCCTCTGGTCCAAGCAGGTAGGCAAACTCAACCACGCCAACAAGAGGCGAAGCTTGTCTTACCGATGTTTGGAGACAACAATCACACTTTCCTCCTGTTTAGGGTGTTGAGCCATCAACTATGCATGGAGGCAGTTCTCTCTTGTGAAAATGCCTGCAGATTATTCAGAGTAAACAAAACGGTTCCTGATTAACCATTCTGCAGCTATGGACAGTATAAGATTAGATTACCTCTTGTGGTCACTGCCATTTGCTGAAAAGGCCATGCATGGTCCTAGCTTGGTGCACATGAGAAACACAGGAAGTACCACCGCAATTAGTTGAACAGCACCCAGCACTGTGGTACTCTTGGGTGGTTGGACATGATGTGATGCTTGCAGGTTCCAGCATATGTGACGAGAGTACCATTATTTATGGGACCAGAAGATAGCAACTGGATTCAGAAATCTAGCATGTCAACTTAAGAACTGGACACATCCGCACATGGAGGATTTATAAGTTTGTTCCGAAAATCCTACAGAATTGAAACATCAAAGCACATTGCAAACAAACTCGGTCAACTTCACCAAAATAATATATGCTAAAAAGATGCAGTATAAGAGGTTCAATTCTATCAAAGTTGCTACAATTTTGTGAGAGAAGTGTTATATATATATAATTGCAAACACAAGTCCTGAGAGACCAATGCAATTCCCCAGCCTGCACAAAAAGGAGGATCCAATGGATGCCTTGCTCAAAAGAAGTACTCAAGTACATTTCAATGTAATATGGTATATGGTATTATTGTGGAATAAATTCTAAGGATAACCAGTTGTACTACAGTATACAATATAAAAATTTGAGGCAACAGAGGAGCATAATTATAATGAAAAAAGGCTGGAGTAAGAAACTGACAAAACAGGATGATCCAGACATCAAGTATTGTTTTCATTTCCTCTAAAGAAAAAGCAAACAAACATGATACCAAAACACTCTGAACCTTCTGGAACCACAGCAGCATAACAAACGATGAGTTGAGGATGATGTATCAGAGTTTGGTTACAAAAATAGGAAGGACAGGGGAGTCATAAGCCATCCTGAAGACAAACCTAACCACAACCCATATCATTCTCATATAATCAGTATTGATACTTTCAGACATCTCAATGGTCAAACCTTATAAAGTTTGACACCAAGGATCCTAGGATATCAAATAAAAAAGAACTGGGAGTAAAAATAAAGAGCAAATGATAAAGGCCCAACCACCAACAGCTGCCCTTATGGCGCAGAACTAGAAACAGCATATACAATGTGAACCTAATACAAAATTGGAGCAATACTGACAACAAAATGCAAATTCATTGTAAACGCTGAGATGAAAACCATGTGAATATACCTAACATGATAAAGTTTTAGTCTACATAGTAATGCAGGTGTAGAGGCAACAGGATAGAACTCCATTTGAATGTGAAGATGGTAACTTGTGTTAGCACTAAATAAACTAAAATTCTATCATTAGTAAGCTCTTTGAATTATGTTTAGCATTTTTGTTCATGTTTTAAAATGTATTAAGATGCTGAAAGCAAGACATCACATCAGTTTGATGGAACGAGAATACAAGATTCAACAAGATGCAATGAGCCAGGTAGATCATCCGTGGAAAATAATCCTCAACAATTGTTTTATTGTAATTAGAAATGCTTGAAACTGGGTTTCTACAATAAAGAAGACAACTTTGCATCAGTAACTTACTTCAATGGAACATCTGACATGCAAAGTAGGTTCTTCCTCTTTAAGATTGGGACATGCTCAGCTGGTGTCAATGGTGGCCTCATCATAAAACACAGTCCATTTTCTATTCAAAATGGAAATGACTGGCCAAGATACTGCAACTGCAATTCATTTGATGCCCCACCCCCCTCCAGCTCCATGATATTCTAGATCATCGGCGACAGCTCAATCAGCTTTCATTCACATGCCAAGTGCACAGCACACAACCATCCTGGCAAGATAGTGAATAACTCAACCTATCCTAGAGTTGTGCTCTACTGGCATGGATGCCATTAAATCATAATTGTTGATCTACTCACAATCTTGGCTACAAAATTTTCATCAGACCTTGATTGCCTCTTAGACAAAAGGCCTCCCACAGGAATTAGCCTGGAACATATTGTTCAGTCAGTAAAGTTGCAACTACTCAAAGAACTCTAAGTTACTCAAGTGTGCTGCAATAACTTATCCAAGGGGCGTGCTCTGTATGTCTGATGAGGGATATTAAACCATCCAAAGTTTCATATACCTCTTTCCTTTTCTTGTGCCTTGTGTCTTTGGCCAAAAACTCATGTACCTCATTTCCTACCTGAATCAAGCTACTACCAGGTGTTTTCTCAACTCCCCAGTCACGCATTGTTCTGCGAGCATCCATCACACTGCTCCACCTTCCCTCTAGGGCACTACAATTGGAAACCAATACTTGATAACTAGAATTAATAGGTTCTATTTCAAGTACCCTTGCACCGACATACTCTGTCAGCTCAGTGTCGCCATGTGTAATGCAAGAACTAAGCAAAGTTACCCAAATGATAGCCGCAGGCTTAAGAGGCATGCTTTCAATAAATCGAACTGCCTCCTGTAACTTACCAGCTCGACCAAGTAGATCCACTATGCATCCATAATGCTCCATTCTTGGCACAATCCCATAGTGCTCAACCATTTGCTTAAAGATGCTCCAACCTTCTTGCAACAGACCTCCAAGAGCACAAGCAGAAAGTGCAGCAACAAAGACTGTATCATCCAGTGTGATTCCTTCTCTGCACATATCATTGTAGATCAACAGAGCTTCTGTAAACTGTCCATTATAAGCAAAACCAGATATCATTGTTGTCCATGTAATGACACATCTTGTTTTCATTTTATCAAATACTAACCGTGCTCTTCCTACATCTCCACATTTTGCAAACATGTCTATGGGAGCATTTCCTAATGCAACAGTTATACGAGTGTTGCTTTTACCAATGTAAGAACTGATCCAGTTGCAGTATTCAACGCTGCCCAGTTGAGCGCAGGCTGTGACGACACTTACTAATGTTGCTTCATCAGGCATGAACCTTCCCTCCAGCATCATCTGCTGAAACGTGTGCAGTGCCTCATCATACCTCGAGTTGTGGTTGTACCCAGTTATCATTGCATTCCACGAAACCAAGTTCTTCTCAGGCATCTGATCAAACAGCACTCTAGCTGAATCTAGATCCCCAATCTTTGCATAGGCAGAGACCATAGCCGTCCACGAAACCACATCCTTCTGATCCATTAGATCAAAAAGTGACCGTCCAGACTCGACACTGCCACTTGCTGCATACCCTGAGATCATGAGGTTCCAAGAAATGGCATCCCTGATCGACATCCTATCAAACACAGCACGCGCGGACACCATGTATGTCCCCTGCCCTCGTGAATGCAGCGACAACAGTGTTCCAGGAGACAACGTTCCTCTCCGGCATCGCCTCAAACAGCTCCATGGCCCCTGCCGCATCTCCGCTCGACATGTACACACTGACTATGGAGTTCCATGAAACCACGTCCCTATCCGCCATTTCATCGAACACCTGGCGAGCGACCGCAACATCACCCGGGTCGTCGCTGCACTTGTAGTACACGTTCAGGAGAGCGTTCTGGACGACCACGTCGGACGCGAACCCACACCTGACGATCTGTCCATGGACGCACCGGCACAGAGGCAGCCGCCTCAACCCACACCTGACGATCTGTCCATGGACGCACCGGCACAGCGGCAGCCGCCTCAGTGACTCGCACGCGCGAAGCAGGAAGGTGAAGGTGAACCCGTTGGGGGGCACCCCTGCGGCCCGCATCGCGGCGTAGGCCGCGAACGCTTCCGCCGCGCCGGGCGAGGCGCTCGATGAGGGTGTTGTGCGCTACGGTGGAGACGCCGGCGCCGGCGCCGGCAGCGCGGAGGATCGCCGCGGCGGCGGCGGCGGCGGCATGGCGAGGGGAGGAGGAAGAGGAGGAGAAGGAGAACGCGGCGGCGACGAGCGCCGGGAGGAGGCGCGGGCGAGGAGCTGGGCGTGCGTCTGCAGCAGGTGGCGCGGGGACTTGAGGCTGCGCAGGATCCGCAGCAGCTCCTGCTCCATCGCCGTGGTGGAGGCAGGAGGGCTTTTTTTTTTTTTTTTTGAGAAAGAGACAGGAGGGCTTTCTGAATTATGACTGCAATGGGTGCAATGGGGATTGTGGAGCCACCTACTGTTACTTGATTAAAACAAAACTAGGATGAAGGGACAGAGGAGAGAGAGGAAAAGGGGAAGGGAAAGATTAAACAATCTAATTAAAAATAAATTGGTTGTTTTTATGAACATTTCCTAAGTAAAGTCGTAGCATTAGCACGGGCATTATACTAGTGTATTATTAAAGCATGGTAATATATCATCATTAAAATCGATCCACTGGTAACAACAATATTGACTACTAAAATTGATACCTTGCCAAATGTAATGAAATAATGATATGAAGCACAAATAAAGGTAGAGAGCAACGTCACACATAATGATGACCGAAGAGAATGGAGGAGGCGGTAGATTTGTGAGGGGTGGTGGTAAAGAAAATAGGAGGGGCGCAAGAGCCTTGGCCACGGGGAGGCAATGCGGGTTTGTTCTTGCATGTAAAATTGGCAACGGGCAGACAAAATCCGCTTACTCGCGGGCACCAGACCCGGCGGGCACAGATACGAGTGTGAATCTGTGCCCGCGGGCACGGGCGCGGGCAAAGATTTGTGCCCAGCGGGCAGAGCTACACGGGTAAGAAATTAGGTTGCCCACATCCGCAAACCCGCAAAGCCTCACTGACATGTAGAGTCATAGCAGATTCCATATATATACTTCAGTTTTAGGTTTCCATCCCAGCTTCCCAGTCTCTCCCCACCAGCACCGTCGTCGCCCAGCGCATCGGCGGCTCCCCATCCTCACTCGCAGAGTCACGGTCGTGGCCCTCGCGGAGCTCAAAGCGTCGCGTCTCCCGGCTCCGGCATACCCACTAGCGCGCGGACTCCTCTGTAACACCATGGTGTTAAGCATGCATTATCTTGCATATCATGAGCATAATCATCTCTTTGCATAGTTATTGTTTACATGAAATGATAAAATGAAAAATGTGCTTGCTTTGATTTGAACTAGAGATATATGATAGGTTGCTTGTTTGGGGTTGAGTGTTAAATGAAGTTTGTAGAGAAAATTATTTGGAGAAAAACTTATTTTTGGGTCATTTCATGAAAAGGCTTGGAAGTGGGTCAAAAATTTTAAAAACAGTTTATAAAAATATTTTTCTTTTAATTTTAAATGGATTTTAAATCCCTATTTTTGAATTTCAAATTATAGGCAGAATTAGGCTTTGATGTTTAAAAGTGAAATGTTCTACTCATTGAGAGCAACATTTCATCTTTTAAAAGTTTCTTCAAATTCGGCTTAATTTTTAAAATATGGAGTAAATCAGTTCTGCACGAATCTTGTCGCAGTGGGACCCACTCGTCGGCCTCCTTCTTCCCTCTCTTCTTCTTCTTCGCACCGACGGTGTCCGTGCCGACGCCGGCCGCGTGACGTCCGTACGCCGGGCCACGCCGCTGTCCGCTGTTTGGCCTCCCCATCCGAGCGCCTCTCGCCCCCGCACTCGGCCTGGCCCCACCGCTCGCCCACGCGTCCCTCGCCCCGGTCCCGCATCGCCTGCCCACGCGCCACGCGCACACCGAAGCCCGACGCCATGGCGCGGCCCTCCGGCCGTTGGCTCACTTCAAGGCGTCCCGACCGCGCCTCTCGCCTTCACTCTCCACCCACCACCAGCAGACACCTCTCCTCGCCTCGCATTTCTCTCCCCGAGCTCAAGCGAACGCGGAACCCGCCATTGCCGCCTCCCCGAGCTCGCATCGTCACCACACCTCACAGCCCTGCCATTTTCTTCTCAGAGCTCGCCAATAGCTCTGCCATGGTGCGAGGCACACCATGCGCACACTCCCTGCCCCAATGACCTAAGGTAGAGGTCGAATCGACCATTTCCCCCTTCGCCGGCCATGGCCGCCTTGACCGCCGCGCGGTCCGCCATGACCAGCAACCCCTTCCTCCTTTATCTTGCGCATCGTGGTCGCCTGCATGAGTAGAATAGGTTGGTGTAGTTTATGGGATCGATTAGGGTTAGGGTTCGTCGGATTTTGGTCGACCGCCGTCGCGGGTCGCGCCGCCGCTCATCGCCGCTCGCACGGAGCTCACTCCGGTGGACCTTTGCCTTCATGTGCTAGTGCAATCGAGTCGCCCCGACTTCAATTAGGTCGCAGGATAGTTCTCGGGCCTTGATTTGGCCGGAGTTGGCCGGCAGCCGTCGAACCGCCGACATGCACGCCGTCGCTCGCCGGCATGCATCCCCGTCATCGTTTCGGCCAACATCTCTTCACGTTTTCTGGTTAATCCGAGTCGCCTTGGCCTGCTGTAACCGGTAGGCTAGTCCTTGCGACCCACCGTGGCCCGTGGTGGCCGGCGCACCGCCGACCCTCACCGCCGTCCGCCGTCACGCGTGGCCGTCGATCAAAATCGCACTAGTAGCCTTCATCTGGTACACCGTTGGGTTCGCAACGTTGAGTTGAGTCGAATGGTGACCGTAGTTTGGCCGGAGACCTCGCGCCGACGAGACTGCCGACCGCCGGCGACCTTTCCCCTCGGCGTGGATCACGGGCAGAATATGTTAATCTTTCCCGAACTTAAGTGCAAAGTGGCCAGACTCAGAGAGTTTTAAAATAGGGCTCGGTTAATTACTAGAAAGTCCAGGGTTCCCGGTGCAAAACTGTTTTCTTTTTTGTTTTAAAGAATCTATTTTCCAGATTTTTGGTAAAAGTTTTGAAAAATCATATCTCACTCATTTTTAGTCCAAATGAGTTGGTTCAACTTGCAGTATTTTTCTTATGAGTAGATCTATGGATGAAAAATATGAAATATGATTTTTGTGATACTTTTCTGTATAGATTTATTTATCCCTATTAAATGCCTTTATCTTGGAAAAAATGCATAAGTAATTCTCTGTTGCTCAGAAAAATATGAATCTAAGTTTGTTAGTCTTCTTTTATTATGCTCTATCTGTGAAAAATATTGAAAGGCTGTGTCATGTGTAAATATTGTCCTATTTAATTATGGTGTCTTTTTTAAGTAGATGATAAATAATTCATAATAAATAATATATAAGTGATTTATGTATGAAACTTTTTGAAGAGTGTTTTGATGCTAATCTAGAGCTAAGAATATTCTGAGATCTATTTTTTGACATTTTTCTATATACAAAGTATTTTATGCCTATTAAATTATGCTGCATTATCATTTTTGTGTAGGATAAAGTGCTTACTGTTTTGACCTGAAAATTTTATGGTAGTCTATATTAGGCATGCTTAAGCTTCTTTAATTTTTATAGAATTTTCTGAGTAATCTAAAGGCATGTTGCAGTTCTGCCCTGATTTCTTTTAATAATTAATAATGCTTTAAGTTATTATTTTATGTGTATAATAATGTTTTTTCTGAGGTTTGTGATAGGTGAAATCTGTTTTTGGTTTTGGTTCAGTAGAGGATAGTGTGCAAAATAATAGTCGTTTTATAATTCCTTTTAATGTGTAAGTAAATTGTAATATGAGGCTTGTATAAGATTTAATTGTAGAAGAGAATGCAGATGACATGTGCTTATCATGCATGTTTTAAAATCATGTCAATTATCTTTGACTGAGCATTCATTCACATCAGCATGTACCTTTGTATTTACTATGTATTCGTGGTATTCATACGCACCATGTATCATACAGGATCGTCAGAACTCGAAATGGTAATTCCCGGAGTACAAGGAGAGGAAGGCCAGCAAGAAGCCTTGGTGCAGGGGATAGCAGCAGAAGAAGATCCTGAGGTTGATCTTCCCGAGTGTCCCGACCATCAGCCAAGCTCTTTTCTAAAAGACAAGCCCCGGAGCATTCTCCCTATGGTTTGTAAAATATCTAACTTGAGTCCTTTACTTGTTTGATGCATTAACTTATATGCGTTATTTTATACCATTGCTGCATTACTTATATTTCTTGCCCACTATATATCCTTCTACCCTGTTAGGTTCAGGTGCGATTATCTGCTTAGCCTTGCTTTAATTAGAGCAGTAGAAGTCGGGTGATTTTCTGTCATCCGCGAGTTATAGGTGGTGACTCAGAATGGTTGAATACATTGTTATCTTGGATAACCATGTAGAGATAATAAATCAAGACCGGGCGGGATTGGTGTTGGGACTGAACTGGAGGTTCGATGAGGTTATCCCGTCTGTGTCGAACTAGGACCCATCTGTTGTACGTCCTCAAGTCATATTGAACACATGCCTCACATTTAGCTGGAAGGATAAGTTGTTCCGACCACGAAACCTGGGTTTGGTTTGGGCCGGGAGTCGACCTGCTGTACGCATTATATTAGAGAAGATGGGGGACCACGGGTTACGCGGAGAGTAAGTCCGAGGTCAGAGTCGCCCTGAATAAGGCAGCCGGGCGATTCCCGGATACGTTGGTACCTGTTGATCTCGCGATTTTCCCGAGTCGAACTTCCGGTGATCTGTAGCTCACTTTAGCGGGTGAGTGTGGTTTGTGTGAGGAATACCCACCAGCTGGTTAGTAATCAATTATAATCGTCATCGTTCCTAGACAGTGAACACTTGACTTGAGCAGCGGCATCATAGTAATAACTTGAATAAAGAGATGAGATGGTTGAGCCGTGATGTTGAAAGGCACTCAACTGGAATTGGTTACTATTCTTATTGAATAATTATTATCATTCTTGTTTAGTACAGGTGCTAATTTAGTATGGTAAGGTTAATCAAATTAAAATACAATGCTAGAAGGTTATGATCAATTCTTTCTTTAATGCAAGCTTTTTCGTAATTTGTGAGTCAGCTATCCTACTTATATAGCCTTGCATACCCCTTGAAGTCAATTTATTTTTAGTTTATGACGGGTAAGTCTAGCTGAGTACATCCTCGTACTCAGGGTTTTATTTCCCATGTTGTCGCAGATGGTGAGATGTACTATGGTTATTGCCAGCACTGCTTCTACCCGCGTTGGGTGATGACTAGACCTTGAGCATGGTCACTTTACTCTACCTTATGCTTTTGTTGATATTGACTGAGGACCTGGCACTGTATTTAAACTAAGTGTGTGTGTGGATTTGAACTAAATTGCTTCCGCTTTATTTCGAATTTGAACTTGGGTTGTAATAACTTATTTCGAACTCCGATGTTTTAAACTATGTGCGAACTATGTATGTTGTGAATGGTGACGACTAAACTTATTACGATCTTGGCTATGCCAGAAAGTTCAAAATTCTTCGAGATTTCGGTATGACTGCTGGGTTTATTAGGTCTCAATCAGATAAGTTTGCTATCTAATGGCGAATTACGTGCTTGTGCTCTAATAAATTGGTCGGTTCTGTTACATCCTCCACTCCCCACACCGCCTCACCCCTTTCCCTGGCTTTCCTACATCCACGCAGAAAGTGCACGGCCGATGCAGCGGAGGTAGCTGCGGGTCTGCGACGCCTTCCTCCACGGACTTGGCGAGAATGGCGGCGTTAGAAGCAGCGGCCAGGTGAGGCAGCGCGGGCTGGTGTCCTCCTCGCCCGCCTCGCCCGGCGAGCGTCCCCGTCGAGGCGAGCCCCGTAGTCGTCCTCACGGTCGTCGTCCTCCTTTAGATCTGGCAGGCACACGGGCATGCTCGCGGGCAAGCTTTGCCCTCGGATAGCTGCACGGGCATAGGATGTTGCCCATGGCGGGTTGCGGGCGAGGATACGTGCATGGGATTTTGCTTGCAGGCGCGGGCGTGCAAGGCCGCTGTCCGTGCGGATATTACCCGTTGCCATCTTTACTTGCATCAGTGGATTGAGGTTGGGCATGGAGCAAGTGGGAGAGCCCGAGCAAGCCCACAAGGAGAGAAGTGGGAGAGAGTGGTCGGGTCTTGGCTTGTTCACTTTGTTTTTGAACTTATTAGAAATGGTATATTATTTTTCTCTCGCAACAAAATAACATTAGCCAGCTTATGAGTCACAAAAATGATATGCCAAACAAGGCCTAACTTCTTAAGTAGGATTCCTCAAAACAAAAAACATGATCATTTAATCGTTAAAGCTTAGACCCTCTCACCGCTATCTCCGATTCCTCTCTCTCCATCAACGAGGATGGTCAAAGGAGTAGAGATACTCTTCCCAATTTTTTTTTTGTATTTTTTGTTTTATAATCGATTAAGTTTCCTAGCGTCATTAACAAGGTGGTGACAATAGCAACGTATTGCAACTAGGATTTTCTAGCCTCTTCTTATCTAGGCAACGTCCGATCTAACAACAGCGAAGGGCCAGCGAGAGTGTATTATGTCATAACTCATATCTGTTAGCTCCATGCAAATCACAGTTGGTACATTTATCAAGAAAGCGGAGTGTTAGCTTTCAATATAATGATTTGGATGTCTTCTTTTAGTTTTTTCGATGCTCATATTCTAGTGCTGCGGGGCTTGGTACTTGGACCTCGGCTTGAGGCATTTTAAAAGTAGTAATTATGATTAGTGGATATAATGTGGATATAGCTTGTATTAAGGGTGTGTTTTGTAGGCTCTATATTCTCTAAGAAACGTTTCTCCACTTAAACAGTGAGCATCAGTGAAATCGTTTGACTACTTATCTAGATTCTCGCTGAAATGAACAAGAATCACCGAGAAAGCCTATTTGGTTAATTCTCATTCCTAGTTAAAAGAAAGAACCGTTAATACGGTGAATCACTCCGCAAGATGCCTGTTTGGTATAAATTTCGGTGATCCTTACGAGAAACATAACCTATTCTTATAGCGGTTGATATAGCTAATATCTATAATATGTAGGAGATGATAGTTAGTGATTGCCTTCGTTGAGATAGAATTTATAGTGAAAATTAGTTCTCGAAGAGATATTCCTATCATTCTAGACAACGATGAAGCTAGGAACGACGTTAGGACGGGCTGGCTTCCTCTAGCCTCTCCTTTCTTTCATCTTTCTCCTAATGGTGGTAAGGAGGACTTAGCCCGGGCTCTATGAAAAATCATGGCCATAGAGGGGGCTGGAGCCCGGGTAGCCCCCGCTGGCTTCGTCGCTCATTCTAGATTATATATAGTTTTGATGCCAAATATTTTTTAATAAAGTGTTAAAATATTTTTTTATGCAAGCAAAAGACTTTTAGTTAGACATTCTAAAGTATTAATAATTTTTCTGTCAAAATGTTTTTTAATAAAGTGTCAAAATGATTTTGTGTATAGATACATATACATTACATAGCAAAAGATATTTTGCCTGACTATATGTTATTAAAAAAATATTTAGGAGAGGGGGGAAAATCCTGCCAGCATTTCTCCACCGGCTGAATCCCGTTCCCCTCCGCCGCCCGCCGCCCGCCGCCCAGCGCCGCCTTGCATCTCTCCACGCGTACACCGCTGCTCCAATCGACTGGTCTGAGTAAGCTTCTCGCCCTGCTCACCGCGCTAGCGTCGATCTTGATTCCCCTACTCATGGAGCCGTGTTCTTGTTCAGCAGATCTGCAGATGTGCCTCGGCGATGGCGTCGCCGAGGCCGTACTCCCCGCCCGTCACCCGGGGCAGGCGTGCCCGAGAGGCCGCCAGCTCCGACAGGCTCCCCACGGACGTGCTGTTCAGCGTCCTGCTGCGCTTCCCGGCCAGGGACCTCTGCCGCCTCCGCGCCGTCTGCCGGTCATGGCGCTCCCTCACCGTCGACCCGGTCTTCATCAAGGAGCACGCGGCGCGGCATCCGGGCCCCCTCTTCCTCGTCCAATTCCAGGACGACAAGACGCACAGCGTCTCCATAGTCGATCTGTCAGGTAACGTGGTGAAGAGGATCGCCGGCGCGGCTGGTGGCCCTTACCACCGGCTGCAATGCACGCGGCTCGACCTTGCCTGTCTGACTACTGACTGGAACAGATGCCACGTGCTCAATCCGGCTACCGGAGCTGTGGTCCAGGCCCTGCCTGAGAGCCCGGCGGCGGAGCATGTGAATCGGGTCAACTTGCGTGACCCTTACACCTTCTTTGCCCTTGGGCGGGTCTCCTCCACGGGAGACTACAAGGTGTTCAGGATGTTCAACAGGGTTGGCTTTGCCAAGGGTGGTGAGCAGCTTTTTGAGGTGTTTACCATCAACGGTGGCGCGGAAGGTTCACGGTGGAGAGGGCAGCAGAGCCCTGGTCTCTTTATTGATGAGTGCAGTGGCGTTGTAGTTGATGGGGTGGTGTATTTCTTGACGAGCAGAATGTATGATGGTGCCCGTAATGGGATTCGTCCGGACTATATTGTCTCATTCGACCTTGGGAGAGAGGAATGGAGGAGAGATCTCCGAGGCCCTATAAGTAGCAATGCTGGATTTGTGTCAGGTTACACGCGGCATCACCTTGCTTTGGCTGAGCTAAAAGGGTCTCTAGTTCTTGCAGACCGCCGCCAGCCTCTTACCGTGGACCTTTGGTTTCTAGTGGATTTTGGCAGTGGGCACTGGGTGAAAGAGTACCATATCCTGACTGGGCCAGCAATCGAGCGGCCGGTACCGGTAGATGAGTCCTTCAAACCACTGTTGCTGCTATATGATGGGAGGTTGGTTGTTTATGTAGCAACAAAAGGGCAGCTGTTCATTCGTGAGCCAGGAACACATAATTTTGAAAAAGTGTATATGGGACTTAGTTCAGTCAGTGTGTACACAGGAAATCTCTTGAGTAGAGGTTGACTTTGTAGGTTGAGACTCAAATTAGATCATGTCTAATGTACTTCATAGAAATCTTTCCCCTAGTCTTTGGAACAGAACTTTGTATTGATATTGAAGATTATGGATCGGTTTATTGTAAATCCATGCTAGTATTCGATGTCCCCATTTTGCCAGCATCTTTTTTTATTGGATAATGAGGCATGCTTGTCCATAGATATTTGAACATATGGATTTTTCTTGGTGCCACAGTTCATGTTTCTGCTGCACCTTTGTTGGGAAATAATGGTATGATACTAGACTTATCCCTTTCTGGCCTTGTGGTAATATTGATGCAAGTAACATAATCCTTGATTATGTCTGGAGGCAATATTGCTCACTACCCATCTAAGGGGCATAGAGCATCTACTTTGCATATATTGTTATTGAGATGTCCATATTGTTAGTCTATCATTCAGTAGTTAGCCAATTTAGGATCAAGTCAATCTGTCCTATTTTTTAGTAGTCAGCTTGTCTATCAGTCAGTAGTTAGGTAAAGTTAGCAATCTTAATGAACAACAACAACAACAACAACATAGCCTTTTGTCCCAAGCAAGTTGGGGTAGGCTATGCCAAAATAGTTTTCTGTATTTTTAAGCATAAAAAGTTAGGCTACCTCCTAATTACCATGCTTCTATATTTACAACTCTTGTTGTTTGTTCAAGGAAATTTGAAAAAGGCATTGAAGCTGGTCAGGTACTGTGCAGTTTTTCTCACTTCGAAGGATTTCATTATCATATTGCATAATGATACTCTGAAACAAAATCATTTTCAGGGTGAAGCATATGCATTTGAAAACTATAAACTTAATTGCTGGATTTTGACTTCAACTATACCCAAAACCTTATGCAATATGGTAATTGATAATTATATGATTGATGGACATCATATTGTCCCTGTTTAGGTTTCTGTAAGGGAAGAAATGTGTAGGAACCCTTATCTATATTTAGATCTTCACTGCCTTTCTTTTCAATTTAGTACTAGACACTAGGAACAAGATGCATGACCCTGATACAAGATGTGTTTTATTTCCTTACTTCATTTGTTTTAAAGGGCTGAAACTAAGTGTTTGAGATGCATTGTGTTGCAGCATTGGTGTGTCAATCCTGGACCTGATAATCCATTCTGAAACCTTACTATTTCGTGAGATGATAGCTGGTTCATGTGTAATTTTTCTGGAACATTTGCTCATGAACTAATCGAACTGTAGATGAATGCCAATGCCATCTGTCTATAAATATTATTTTGCAGGATAGTATCTAACTTGGCTGCAGAGCTAGTAATTTTATCTCAGTTTTGCAATGGCCTGGAGTTTATCACAATGGTGGTGTGTTGAGTCTGTTCTTATCCAACTGATCACAACATAGTAGGAACATCTATTTTCATGCTTTGTCCAGGGAAGATGGCCTGGTGCCCTGGTATGAGTCTAGAATCTGAAGTTATGTATGCAAAGTCGGTGGCTGCTTAGCAGTGGCATTGGTGTTAGATTTGTTTGCCTTTGAGCCGTTTTTTTAAAAATATGTGAGCAAATAATGTGCTACCAGACAAACTTGTTTTCTGTTTCTGTGCAATGGTGTGCTACAATACCGTCCATTCATTAGCTTTCGGATTCTTGAGTGAACCATAATTTCAATTTATGGATGGATGGATGCTTCGTAATGTTGATGCATATTTTTGAAAATTCCTTTTTACTGTTCTTGAACTGTATTCCTGTTTGTGCTATGTATTTCTGAATTTCCCTGAGTTCCTTGGGATTTTGACCGCCTTCGTTTCCTAAACAGATGGGGCATTCATTCCCGTTGGGTTTGGGGGGCCATCTTCCCTCTTTCCCAACTAACCTTTGTTACCAACAACACCTGATTACATCTGGAGGCTGGTCACCACCCAACGAAGGGGCAAAGAGCATCTACTTTGCATATATTGTTATTGAGCACAATGTGAATCCATATTGTTAGGGTAATATTGTGTGCTCAGTCTATCAGTCAGTAGTTAGCCTAGTTAGGACCAAGTCAGTCTGTCACTTCTTTCAGCTATTCTTCACAAAGTCAGTTTGTCTATCTGTCAGTAGTTAGGCAGAGTTAGCAATCTTGATGAAGGTATGTCAAAATAGTTTCCTTTATTTTTAAGCATCAAAGGTTATGCTACCCCATAACTACCATGCCTCTGTATTTACAACTCCTGTTGTTTATGCAAGGAAATTGGAAACAGGCATTAAAGCTGGTCAGGTAGTGTATGTTTTCTCATTTTGATGGATTTCATTATCATATCCAAAAAAAATTATTTTCACGGAGAAGCATATGCATTTGAAAAATGTAAACTTAATTGCTAGATTTTAACTTCAACTATGCCCAAAACCTTATTCACTATGATAATTGATGATTATATGATCGTTGAGCATCATATTGTCCCTGCCTTGGTTTCTGAGAGGGAGGAAAATGTGTATGGACCCTTCTATCTATAGTCAGATCCTCACTGCCTTGTTTTTCAATATATAGAACTAAGAACAACATGCATGACCCTGATAGTAGATGTTGCTTATTTCTTCACTTGATCTGTTGTAAAGGGCTGAAACTAAGTGTTTGTGATGCATAATGTTACAGCGTCAGTGTGTCAATCCTGGACCTGATAATCCACTCTGAAACCTTACTGTTTCGTGAGATGATAGCTGGTTCATTTGTAATGTTTTTTGGAACATTTGTCATGAACTAATAAAACTGTAGATGAATGCCAATGCCATCTGTTTATACATATTATTTTGTATGATAGTAGCTAACTTGGCTGCAGAACTAGGAATTTTCGATAAACCTGACACTTTTTATGATTGGAAATGGGCAGCATTTTTTTCAGTTTGTTTGAGTAACGTGTGGTTTATCTCAGTTTTGCAATGGTTGCCTGGAGTTTATCACAATGGTGGTGTGTTGAGTCTGTGGTTCTCCAAGTGATCACAACATAGGGGAATCTGCTTTCTGTTTTCATGCGAGGTCCAGGGCAAGAGGGTGGTGTGTAGGAGACTAAGATCTGAAGTTATGTATGCAAAGTCGATGACTGGTTAACAGTGGCACTGGTGTTTGATTTGTTTGCCTTTCAGTCTTCGAGATGTTTTTGTTTTAACAAAAAAGTGACCAAATAATGTGCTACCAGACATACTTGTTTTCTGTTTCTGTGCAATGGTGTGCTACAACACTGTCCATTCATTAGCTTTCAACGTGTAGAGTGGACCATAATTTCAATTTATGGGCTTATGGATGGATGCATGCTTGGTAATGTGTTTCCTTTTATTGAGCTTGCAAAGTGTTTCTGTCTGTACTATATATTTCTGAATTTCCCCGAGTTTGGGATTGTGGCCCCTGTCGTTTCCTAAACATGGACTGCGTATATTCCTGGGAATTCATTCCCATTGAGCTGGGGGCCATCTTCCCCTGGTTACCCGCACTTGGCATCCAAAACAAAAGCTGAGGCTTTTTGAACTAACCTTTCTTACCAACAACTTGGTAATATTCATAATCTCTACTATAATTGAAATCTCGTTCAGGCAATTTCCTCATTCAAGATCAATGACTCACAACATGCCTACTACGGATACAATGACTGAGATTAAAAGTGTGGTTCAGCTTCTCACTCTGACACTCTCCCATCTCACGCGCACGCACCCAGCACCCCGCGTACACAGCTAGCAGCCAGGGTTCGATCCTCATGTTGTTTCACATTGTTTTTTCCGTCTCTTTTTCACCGTGGCTTCATGTTAGACTTAATCTACTACTCCCCCCACGTTTTCTCCCTGCAGTCAGTTGAGGGGCAGGTAAAAGGACAACACATGTTGCCCATGCCTTGCACACTTTAGCAGCATGTCACTAGGCCACTGTAGCAGTAGGGTAGAGGTACATCAGCTACGTCTTTGCTGATTTTAGCTAGTACTAGGAGTAGTTGGGCTGGTAAAGCCTTGTACTGTAGAGGTAAGTGGTTGGTGTACCCACCGACTGGCAGCTTATATATATATTCAACTCATGGCAATGGAGAAAGAAGTTCAGCAGGCCAAACCATTCTGGGAGACTCAGGTTTCAGAAACTGAAACCACGAGTAGAGTGTGTGTGTGTTTTCTGTGCTCAGTGAAGCTTTTGCCCCTCACATCTCGTCCAGGCAGCTAGCCAACGCTGGTGCTTGTGGGTGTGCGAGTGTGTGAGAAGACAGAGCTAAGCTCTTCTCCACTCGAGGGTCTCGGGAGGAGTCGAGGGTGGGTCGAGCAGGAGCTGCTCGCCCGAAATCTCGTCGGCGGCCAATGCTGATAGTTAGTGCCCCTGGTTGGCACCTTCCTCAGGTGGTCGGCAGTGGTCGGTGATAGGTTCAAGCGCCAACACGTGGTATCAGAGCCATATACATCGTCAGGCTTAGCAGCCAGCGATGGCGGATGCCACCGGAGCGCTGTAGGGTGGCTGTGGGGATGCGGAGAGGCAGATCCAGCCGGTGGCGTAGCCAGTGGAGGTGTGCATGGTGCGGGAGTATGGCGGGAACAACTCCTGGCCGATGCTCACCCGCACAAACTACGGCGAGTGGACTGTCCAAATAAAGTGGAATTTCCGTGCCGGAGGTGGTGGGAGGCCATGGAGGTCGGCAATGCTGGCGAGGAGGCGGAGGTGGGCGTCATGGAGACGCTCATGGCTTCTACACCGGGTGAGTTCCATGAGTCGCTCCGTTTAGGCTCGGATCGAGCCAAGCGGGCCAAGGTTTAGCAGCTGCGCTGGGAGCTCAACGACATCCGGTTCAAGTCCGGGGAGTCGGTGGAGGACTTCGTGCTTCGTCTTCAGTCGCTGGCAAGCCAACTCACCACCTATGGCAAGCCGGTGGAGGACGAGGACCTCGTCAGCAAGCTGCTCTGCGTGGTGCCCCCGAAGTACTCATAGCTCGCCATGTCGATTGAGACGATGTTGGACATCTCCACATTGTCTCTGGAAGACGTGGCAGGGCGGCTGTGGGTTGTGGAGAGCCGCCGAATGGGGCCACCGGAGCAGGAGGAGAGCAGCAAGTTGCTGCTGATCGAGAAGGAGTGGACTACGCTTATGAAGCAGCAGCGGTCCAGGGAAAGCTCCACTAGCCACGGTGGAGACCGTGGCGACAAGTGACACGAGAAGGCGCCGCAAGGCAAGAAGCGCAACACCGACCCAAACGTGTGCCGACGTTGTGGGAAGGTGGGGCACTGGGCGCGGGAGTGCCCGGAGAAGAAGCCAGAGAAGGAGGAGGCCCACCTGGCTCAAGACGACAACGACGACGAGCACGCGTTGTTGATGGGTTGTGCTGTGCGCTGGAGGACGACGAAGCAGAGAAGGCAGGGGCGGAGCAGGGGACTGCGCCACAGGCTGTCCACCTCGACGAGCCATGCGCGCAGGCCCATCTTGGCGCAGTCGACGTGCTGGAGCAGGTGGTGGTGTTCTGGTAAGTCGTCTCCGACGAGGCGGCATGGGACAGGCTAGGGGCAGGGGACGAGCCCATGGCTGCAGAGGCGGAGGAGCCACCGAGCCCAGCCGCGGAAGGCTCGCCTGCTCACTCCTCCATTCTCAGTGGTGGCGAGGCCACGGAGGAGCTGGTGGCGGGGAACAAGCCCACAGCTGCAGAGGCGAAGGAGCTGCCAAGCACAGCCGCGGAAGGCTCACCTACTCTTCGCTCTGTTTCCTGTACCGGCGAGGCAGGGGGAGCATCGGTGGCCGGGGAAGCTGAGGTGATGGAGTTCGCGGTGGGGGAAGCAGAGGAACCTGCGGTGGCAGGGGTGGAGGCGCCACCCAGTCCACCCGGAACAGAGTCCCCTAGACCCGACCGCAGTTCATCTTGCAGGGCCCCTCCTCAACAGGGAGCTTCGACCTCGGGGGCCGCGACCAGGGGTCACGAGGACACGATCGAAAGACGCGGGGCTTCGTCCGAAGGACAAGGCGGGCTCGAGGGTCGTCAAGCCGTGACAGAGTCTCGCGGTGTAGCGACCGAGGGTCGCGGGGCGTTGTCCGACTTCGAAGGCCAGAGCGGCCTTGACCGCTGGCCATAGGGCCACCACGGGAGGAGCCCTGACCATGAAACAGGGGGCACGGGAGGCCTCGACCGCGGAGGCGTGGGCAGTCTCGACCGCGAGGCAGGAGGCCTCGACCAAGAGTCAGGCGACCTCCACAGCAGGGCGGAGACCTCGAGCTCAGGCCAGCAGGCCTCGAGTACAGGGCAAGGGGGTGCGATCGCGGGAGGCGGAGCCTCGACCCCGTGACAAGGAGGTGGAGCCTCGACCGTGCGACAGGGAGGTGGAGTCCCGACCGCGAGTCAGGAGGCCACGACCACGCGTCGGGAGGCCTCGACAGCGAGATGGGCAGCCTCGACCACAACCGCAGCACGGCAGGCTTTGACCGCGGGTCGGGCAGCCCTGTCCGTGGGACCGGGGAATCAAGTGTGGGCTGGGGGGCCTCAAGCGCGGGAGGGCCCTCGATCGTAGGGCAGGAGGCCTCGAACGTAGGGCGGAGGGCCTCAACTACAGTTGTGGAGGCGTCGACCGACGGAGATTCTACGCTTCGAACGACCCCGCCTCGAGGAACACCGGTGGAGAAGCCAGCCACGTTCGCAGTTGCGAAGCGCGACGCAAAGTGGCGGAAGGCGATGCTGGAGGAGCACACAATGTACAACTGACAATGGGGGAAGGAGAAGCTCATCGTCGGGGTGTACGACGACAGCAGGACGCGTGCGACGAATATCACCGCGTTCAAGCGTGAGATGGCAGCTCGTCTCGAGATGAGTGATCTCAGCGCGCTCTCCTGCTACCTCGGCAGTGAGGTGGAGCAGTGGAGGGAATTCATCATGCTGGGGCAGCAGAGGCTGCTGGAGCGGGCTGGCATGGCGGAGTATAAGTCCATGCCGACAACGATGGAGGAGCGGATCAAGCTGTCGATCGGACAGCAGGTCACGGAGGATCCGTGGCAGGATCACTAGACGACGATGAAGAGGCTGCTGCACTACATCAAGGGGACACTTGATCAGGCAGTCATCTTCCCCGAGCACGGCAGACAGTGGCTGACGGCGTTCAGCGAGGTGCCGCTCAAGTCCGGTGAAGGTGAGCAAGGGCTCACGGCGCTCAGCGACGCGAACATGACGGGCGGTAGAGTACCTTGGGCGTACTCAGCGGTGCCAATTGCCTGGCAGTCGCTGGAGCAGAAGACGGTGGCGCTGTCAATCTTCGAGGCGGAGAACATCACAGCGGCCACCGTGGCATGCCAAGTCACTCAGGCATCACAGGAGCTGAGGTTAAGGGTTAGCAGCAGGAATAGGGGAAGAATGTTAGACTTAATCTGCCGCTCCCCCATGTTTTCTCCCTTCAGTTGGTCGAGGGGCAGGTAAAAGGACAGCACATGCTGCCCATGCCCCGCACACTATAGCTGCATAGCACTAGGCCACTATAGCAGTAGGGTAAAGGTACATCAGCTACGTCTTTGCTGATTTAAGCTAGTACTAGGAGTAGTTGGCTGGTAAAGCCTTGTACTGTAGAGGTAGGTGGTTGGTGTACCCACCGACTGGCAGCTTGTATATATATTCAACCCATGGCAATAGAGAAAAAAGTTCAGTAGGCCAAACTATTCTGGGAGACTCAGGTTTCAGAAACTAAAACCGCGAGTAGAGTGTGTGTGTGTTTGCTGTGCTCAGTGAAGCTTTTGCCCCTCACATCTCGTCCAGGCAGCTGGCCAACGCTGGTGCTTGTGGGTGTGCGAGTGTGTGAGAAGACAGAGCTAAGCTCTTCTCTACTCGAGGGTCTCGGGAAGAGTCGAGGGTGGGTCGAGCAGGAGTTGCTCGCTCGGAATCTGGCCGGCGGCCAACGTTGCTAGTTAGTGCCACCGGTCGGCACCTTCCTCAGGTGGTCGGCAGTGGTTGGTGCTAGGTGCTAGCGCCAACACTTCACTCCCCAACGCATGCAAATCTGACACGGGTAGGGTTTTTCGGCTTCCGCCAGGCCAGATCGTCTCTTCCACGCCCGCGACTACTCCTCTTCCCAAGACATGTGCGATTGCTCCCCTCCGCACACCGCTAGGCCACCCGGCGCCGGCCGTAGGTCGCAGGCCGCGCGGGGGTGGGGCCACGGCGAGCGAAGGCCATTGCCGGCCATCGGACTGGGCTCGCAACAAGGAGAGGCCAGGCTGTCCACGTGCGGAGGCCATCGGCCACGGATGCTGCGCTCACCGCCGCCGCCACCTCTGTCCATGTAGATTTTTTTCTTTTCACCTTGCGTAGTCATTGGCAGTGATGGTCTTGGCCATACTGCATTCATCATTTGTTATGGTCATTGGTCAAGAACTCCAAGCACAGGTTCTGCCTTCGTCGTCACTAGAAGGCATCATGCAGAATTCCGTTGATGGTAGGGTCAACCTACCTAATCATATTTGTTTAATAATTTTCGGATCTTATTAAGCACAAGAAATTTTATCGAGAAGGTTAGGTACGTCGAGATACTATTCTCTATGTACTCAGAGGAGTTGACATTTGCTTACAGTTATTTGTGAATTTGCTTACAATTTGATGTGAATTTTTCATAAGCCCATCTGTCTCAATACATTGATTCATTACATTAGTTGTAGCTCAGGCAAACATCAGTTTACTGTTTGCATGAATTTGTCAAAGGTATGGCTGAGGCAGGTGATGTAGCAACAGATTATTTTGGAAATAGTAATGTTTTGGTGGTGAGACGAATATTTTTTCCTGTGAATTTGTGACACCTGATCGGCCTCAGAACACGAGAGGAGCTCTTGGCTGACACACATAAGTTGGATAATGAACTCTGAATAATTATGCCAAATTGCAATTTCCAATGCAAGGATAAATATGATTGATGGTTGCGATACTTCTCTACTAGGTCTGAGAGGATTCAATGCTGACATCACTGCAGAAGTTAATGACAAAGGTGTGCAATTACTTTCATTCATTTAGATTGACTGGCTATAGTTTATCTGAACAATCTTCACTTCGTGTATTATTAATTTCTTTAACAATGTACTCCATTCTGATGGAATCAGTGGGATTAACTTTTAGCTTTACGCAACTTGTCACTTAGACTTGGATTGGATCTAGCTTTTCTATCCTCTGTGCTGTTTATGTGGCATTGATACAAAGTTATATAGCAGGACTTTTTTTTTTCATTTGCTGCTTTTGTTGATCACTGGTCGGAATAGGTTACAGGTTGCTGGTCAGAAACTTGCCTAGACTGCCAGAAAAAGCTATTGTCAAATCTTATCTGGTATGGAGCTGGGTTGACAGGAAGTGATTACAGAACTTTGACAAAACTGCTTACGTTGATCTGTCTTCTCATGATGTTTCCATGACAAAACTGCATTTCACGCTATTCAAGGTTTGAGTTCTATGTGTCGCGGCTATATTAATTTGTGCCCAATTAGGGAGTACTACTTCTGTAAGATAGATGCATCTACAAGGACAATAGTTTTACATGCCGTGACCGCGGGTTAGCTGGACTTAGTTGGCTAGCTCTTGCACCTCACGCGTGTTCATGGCTTCATGCCTTATTTGCCTATATCTGTGCTCTTGCAGGTACATCTACAATGACAAGCGACAGGACACCGTTCGACAAGCTGGCTCATGACTACTACTGCCCTGGTGAGGATGAATTCCAATGTTTTCATGTGATTCTTATTATCTGGTCTGCATGATTTTGATTTTATTAATATACACTTGATGCACTCGTTGCAAATAGATTTTGTAATCTATATACAGTTTGGGTGATAGCCTCGAAAGTGTTTCAGATGTCCTGCAGCAATATAAATGCATGGCAAAACACTAACAAGGACGAACTGAATTCTGACGGGCCTTCGATGGAACGAGGAAAGAGCGAGGATGTGGATTCGGTGTCGATGGCCAAGCCGAGATTGTTGCTTAAATACATTTGTATAAAGTTAAACTATGTAGAAAAATATATTGGTTGTTTTTATGTGCATCTCAAAACAAAAACCGTGGCGTTAGCACAGGCATTATACTAGTAAGGGTAATAGGCTGCAATGTAAGCATTTTATTGACTTGGCAGAAGGTTTCAAAAAAGAGAAACCATTTTTGCCTGGTACATCCTTCCATGAGAACTGTGTGTGGACCGGAGAGGAGAAGATGGACTCCAAAGCCGTGAAAGGAGCAGACCGAGGCAAGGTTGGGCTGTTCGGCCCAGAAATGTCCTACAAAATTCACTTGTTTTCTCTCTCTTTTATTTCAAACACAAGTAAAAAGCAAATTTTGGATTAGTTTAAAATTTAAACAAAACCACACAATGCAATAAGCATGAATGCATAAACATGTTGTTACGATTATGATGGATTTTTAATTTAATAAAAATATTATTTCCCTTACGTTCAAATGTGCACAAAAATAGATAATTAGATCAATTAAATTCTATTTGGAGAAAAACAAAATTTAGACTGTTACGACTGGGCTTCACTCTATCCATCAGTGCCATTATTGTTAGAGATCAGATGGTACACTCCATGGCACAAGATGCTCCATTTCTTCACGTCTTTTGTTCCAGACTTCTTCCACTTTACATCTTGAACTTTGGTTAAAATCTTGGTTTTCATTGATCATGATGCTACTCAAACATTAAAATCCGAGGTTGTTAAACACTATAAATTTTAAAATATGTAATTAAAACAAAAACTTTGGACTACAAAGTTGCAAATCACATTGAGCTCAATAAATTTGATATGAAGTTTGCCTTTATTTAATTTTATATGAGAATGTTATGAGTTATCTTGATACAACTATTTCTATAGACGGTCCCTTGAGCATGTCCTCTGTTAATCGATTTCTAAAAGTTTTCTTAAAATTCTCGTCCTTATTAGATACTTTTAGAGGCGAGGTGTTTTAAGATGTTTGTCTATGTAAATTGGTGATTTACCGAGACAACGAAGGCTAATGCACGCATGACCATGCATTAGGCCATGTGTATAGTCATTTCCTTCTTGGGTCGCATGGCCGGGATCCGTCTTATTCCTCCTCGCCTCTATCGCCCTATGCTCTTCTTCCTCCTCACCTCTAGACGCAGCGTCCTCATCGCCTCTGCCAGTCTTCCTCCTCGCCCCGGGCTAGTCCCTTGACCCACCCTCCATCTCGTCCTTGCTCTGTAGCCCTGTGCCCTTCTTCCTCCTCATGTCTGTCAGCCCAACTCCCTCATCACCTCTGTTCTTCCTCCTCACCATTCACCTACTCTCCTTGTTCTTGCCTTCACCGCCCACCGCGTCCCCCCGACCGTGAGGTGCTATAGGGTTCCACTAAAGCTACACGACCGCCTCCCGTCCCCCTCCTTCTATGGTGATCTCCGGCCATGAAGCTCCCCTGCCCTGACCTGGTCCGTCAGCCTCCACCGCAACTAGGGCTCCTAAATCGCTCTGTCACTGTCCCTACCGCCTAGCCGGCCTTCCTCCCCTCAAACCCCTTCTCTTCTAAACTCACTGGAGTTGGGGAAGAAGGGGGTAGAGTGGCGTGGGCGTGTGAGAACGAGCGAGGGACTGACTAAAGAAAATTACGGCGTTGAATATTAGATATAAATTATTGAAGGGTATATGGAAATACGATAGTGACGCTCTAAAAACAATAATGAAGAGGACACTGACTGCGCGACATGTTTCTATTGCGGTGACTTGTTGACTTCCGTGCCGATAGCCCAAGGCAGTTCAGCATAAACATGATAGTAGAACTCCTCATATCTTCAAGCAGAGCCCTCAGACCTTGACTAGCAAAAATGAAACGCTTGTTGTTCCTTGTATACCTCGTAATCCTTTGCCTCCTGAGGCTTGTCAGCTCCGGCGACAACCCGCGGTTCGTATACTCCGGCTCCACCGGCACAAACCTCTCCATGGATGGCGTCGCAGCCATCACGTCGGATGGCATGCTCGAGCTGACCAACGGGACGCTTCAGCGCAAGGGCCATGCGTTCTACCCGGAGCCGGTGCGTCTCCGCGACTCTGCTGCTAATGGGACGACAAGGGTGCGGTCCTTCTCCACCTCCTTCGTGTTCGGCATCCTGTCCGACCATGTCGAGCTCAGCGCGCACGGCATGGCGTTCGTGGTCGCCTCCAGCAGGAACTTCTCCGCCGCTTTGCCCAGCGGGTACCTGGGCCTCCTCAACGTCCAGAGCAACGGCAACTCTAGCAACCGCCTCTTTGCCGTCGAGCTCGACGCGATGCAGAACGACGAGTTCCGGGACATCAACGACAACCACGTCGGCGTCGACATAAACAGCCTTCACTCCGTGCAGTCATTCTACGCCGGGTACTACGACGACGGCGACAGCGACTTCCGCAACCTGACCTTGATCAGCGGAGAGGCCATGCAGGTTTGGGTGGACTACGACGCCGAGGTCGCACAGATCAACGTGACCATGGCTCCACTCACCATGGCCACCAAACCTGCGAGGCCACTGTGTCATCCAGGTACAATCTGTCAACAGTAAGTTCTGACGACTGACGACGACGCGGCCTTCGTCGGCTTCTCTGCTGCGACCGGTGGGGCGCTCAAGTCGCGGCACTATGTCCTTGGGTGGAGCTTCAGCATGGACCGTCCTGCTCCGGCCATTGACATCAGCAAGCTACCAAAGCTGCCTCGTGTTTCCGGCAAGGACAGGACAAGGACCTTGGAGATCGTCTTGCCAGTAACAACTGCGGCGTTCCTCCTCGCCGCCGGCACGGCCATCTTCCTACTGGTGCGACGACACCGAGGTACGCTGAGCTGCACGAAGACTGGGAGCTGGAGTTTGGACCACACAGGTTCTCATACAAGGATCTGTTCCACGCCACAGGAGGCTTCAAGGACTCCAACCTTCTTGGCATCGGCGGGTTCGGAAGGGTGTACAAGGGGGTGCTTCTGATGTCCAAAACAGAAATCGCAGTAAAACGGGTGTCGCATATCAAAGCAGGGCATGAAGGAGTTCATCTCAGAGATTGTTAGCCTTGGCCGCCTCCAACACCGCAGCCTTGTCCAACTGCTAGGTTATTGTCGACGGAAACGCGAACTGCTACTGGTGTACGAGTACATGCCAAATGGAAGCCTTGACAAGTACCTTCACGATCATCTAGAGGGGCAGCAGCACATGCCATTAGATTGGGCTATCAGGATCCAAATCATCAAAGATGTTGCATCGGGCCTATCCCCAACACATTTATATTGGTGAGAAAATTTTTTTAGTGCTCGGCGATAAATACGAAATTTCAGAGATTTTGGAAATATCGAGTCAAATTTAAATAAATATAAATTAATTTTTTAAAAAGTTTTGGCATCATTTCACTAGACAAACTCTAATCCGTCATCCAAATAAATTTGTATAGCATTGATGAAATAATACAATATCTCACACAAGTAAAGCCGTGGTAATACATCGATCTACGATAATGCCGATATAATTTTTTTTCGGTCCTTAGCGAAAAAGGCGACATTTCAGAAATTTCGGTCATATTTCGCCAGAAGAAATTTCCATGCACTATCCTACCTACATGAAGACTGGGAGAAAGTTGTCATCCATATCGAGATATCAAAGCGAGCAATGTCCTCCTCGACAGCAAGATGAACGGATGACTAGGAGACTTTGGCCTTGCAAGACTCTGACCATGGCGGCGGAGCTGACGACCCAAAAGCAACCCATGTGGTAGGCACCACAGGTTACATAGCTCCAGAGCTTGGTCGCACCGTACCTGCAAGCTAGGCATCCCCTCTGACTGACGTATTTGCTTTTGGCATCTTCATTCTTGAGGTGGCATGCGGACCGAGGCCCATCATCAACTCACACAAGACAGTGACGCCTTGTTGGCCGACTGGGTGCTTCATCACTCACTGAAGTAGTGGATACTATTGAAGGGAAATACGACGCTGAAGAGGCATCCATGGTACTGAAGCTAGGACTGTTATGTTCACACCCGTTCATGGACGCAAGGCCAAGCATGAGATAAGTCACCCAGTACCTTGATGCATGGTGACATAGCATTACCGGAGTTTATGCTGCCGACCTACCTTATATCATCCAGCTTGATGATTTCATAGGTACAATACGTCAACCAATGGGATCATATCTAGCCTCTCAGGGGAAGATGACCTGTGTTATATGTCTGTACGTAGTCCAACAATAAGAGTAGTAGGAATGTAGGATGTAATAACGAGGTGACAGGTGTGCATCAAAGGCACAAGGAGATGTAAGGACTATATAATGTAAAGAGTGGGCTAATCCCTCTTTTTATTGGTAATATATACTCAACCTTTAAAAATGGATTCAGTTCATTTGATTTTTTGACACCATTTCGTTTGATTTGATTTTTGTACCATGGTTTTCACTGCCGGATTGGCTAGAACAGAAGGTTCTTTTTTAACCACAATTTTAAAAACCGGTGGTGAAAATTGTTTTCGCTGCCAGGTTGACTGATGAACCTATGATGAGAAGAATGGTGGTTATCACTAAATCATTCGGCGAGTCAGCCGTGAAATCGATTTTTGGCGACAGTTTTTCGCCCACTACGCCATTCACTAAAAAATCTGCACAGGAAAGAATTTTCACCACCAGTTTGAATGCAGACATGCATAGTGGACCAAAAAGCTGACAATGAAAATTACTTTCACTGTCGATTCGGTGGATGAAGCACTCTTGAAACTTTTATTATCCCTCTTCATCCATATGGTGCCACAACCTATTTAATGCCTGGCCTAAGCTAATGACAAGAATTTGTCAATTTATTGATGTAGATGTTTTTTTTGACCAGTTATTGTTGTAGGTGTCAACATTGATTTATATTTGAGTTGGTGACCGTTTACGATGTGACAATCCCTCAAATTTACAATACTGCTACACTAGACTAGACTACAGATCATAATTTATAATACTAGCAATGGAGAGGGCGGGACGTGTGGCGTGGAAACTGGCAGCATGCCTCAAATTTATAATACTGCTACACTAGACTACAGATCATAATTAATGGCATGCATTTGCTTGATGTTGACGTATGATGACGAGTAGGAGTACACGTGTATAGGAACCTGATGTCGAGGCTAGGGTTTTGTCCGCTCTCAACTTTGCCTGTTTTGAAGATGTCGCATTGCTATGGATTTAGTAGGCCTCCCCTTATTTATGGATGTCGTTTCCACGGCTGAACTCTACCGCTAGATGTAAACCCCCACGTGAGCCTTTTGGCAATCACAGTTAGATGCTGGTATTACCCTTTAATAAAGTTTAGCCGTTTCTTTAAATATGTATATCATTTCTTTGCGACGTTGGGATATTTGTGCGTGATTCAGGCGTAAATACGTGAATTTCAAGACTCTCAAATTGAGGGGCCTACACTTGCATAGGGGCCGGACAGGGATGGCTGCCACCTGGGGGCCGAGGCACCGGAGGCTGCTGGCCGCTGGTAGATTGCTACCGGTAGTGCGGTGCAAGGCAGGCTACTACCGACGCGGCCACGAGTTCTTGAGAATGATCTCTCTCCTCCTGTGCGTCATAGGGCCATGAATCGATGTCTACCCTAAAGTTATCAAACTCCTCTTCAGCGTGAGTGTCCAAAATATAACTTTGATCGTTAATTTTAGAATTTCTAGTCTTTTCCAATTAAAACCGCTGCTTTCACACTACTACACAAATGAGCTTCCGTGACGTTGCCAAAATGCCCTCCGTGCCGGGCATTTTTTTTTGCCCACTACGGTAAATCGCACAATTTACCGCAGCAGGCAATTTTCATTAACCATGGCGGCCATTATTGCCCGCTGCGGTAAATTGATTTACCGCAGCGGGCATCTTAAATTGCCTGCCATAAAAAATATCTATTTACCATGACGGGCATATTAAGATGCCCGCTGCGGTAAATCGATTTACCACAACAGGCATCCAGTGAGGCCCGCCACGGTTAAGGCCAAGGCCCATCGACTACCACGCGCGAGGCCTCCCTCCTTGACGGATCCAGCCGCGCGAGGTCCGTGAATCCGACGCCCCTCCACCCTCTGACCTCCATCCCTCCTCCTCTGACCTCCATCCCTCCTCCCATGGCAGGCCCAGCTGCGACGACTGGCGCGCAGTGGTAAGGAGGATAGGCAGCTCCAGATCCGGCCATCCTGTCTAGCGGCGGCGCTGCAAACCCTAAACGGGCTCCGGCGACGGAGGGCGTTGTTTGAGCTTTACGGCGGCAGATTCAGGAGCCATGGCGGGGATCCAGGGCACAAGCGGCGTGGCGTCGGCGTGGGCTACCGAGCTCGGTGGGCCTTTTTTTTAACCCTAAAATTCTTTACCGCAGCGGGCAACATAAGTTGCTCGGTGCGGTTAATAAGTATTAATCGCAGCAACACCTTATATTGCTCGCTGCGGTAAATCAATTTACCACAGTGGGCAAAGACGTCCGTTACGGTGGAGGCCATGATTAACCATGACCTTCCATTTGTGATGGACGCCTTTGTCCGCTGCGAAAAATGGTTTTCGCTCGCCACAAAAAAGATTTATGTAGTACTGTCAGTAGTATTGCTCTAAACAATTCTATTTTAACTTTGCCACTAACTTCACTACCCAACACCAACTATTGACAACCACCATACTCCGCACCTAGTGCTCTCGCTTCCATTGGCCCGCTTGCATCCATTATATCTTAGGGTAGCTTGAGTATCACCAAAATCAAACCATGGGCTCGTCCGACCGATCCAAGCACACTAGAGTATTCAAACCATAGCGGTCAGAACGAAAATCACATTCGGAAGACGAGTCTAACCGAGGCCGTAAAATAATCAGTTGAGCCACCCCACATGAGCAGAGACCAGAACAATTTTGGTAAATCTGCCTGCGCATTAGACGGATGGAGACGGATTTATTAATTCTATGTCTGTTCTGTAGTTATCTAACTCCTCTTGTGTTCCCCTTCCGTGGATTTCACAATTCGATTCTAGTCTAGCCTAAATGCTCGTTGGCAATCATGAAATGAGAAAATCGTAATTTTTAACGTGAACGGAAAGGTGTGTAAGTAAAAAAAAAAAAGAGATAACAATGCAACTATTTGTTTCTCGGACATGAAAAAAGCCCAGCGCCGGTCCCTAACCTAAACCTAACTTTCTGCTGAAAACAAACCCTACTCTACCTACCACCATTCTCTCTGTATATAGCTCGACCGAACCCCTCGGTCTGAGCCGCCGCCGGCGCCCTCCACATGGAGACCGCTGCCGCCCGCCTCCTCGAAGCCAAGTCGACCTAACGGGCAGGTAATCCTCGACTTGCTGAAAGCGATTCAGCGCGTCGCTGATCTACGTGCTGATTCGGATTCCTTTCTTTACGTAGGTGAGGATGGCGCCGATCACCCTTGCCCGTGCCAGTCGAGCGCGCGATGCTTCCAACTCCGACAAGCCAAGTCCACCTAACGGGATGGTAAGCTCTTCATCTTGGTCAGCTTCACAACGAGATAGATAGCTCCGATTCGATTCAGCGTCGTCAATCTATCCGCTCTTTGCCCATAAGGCTGTATGCTTGTCGTCCAATCGGATGTGCGTAGGTGGTGGCGCCGCAGAGGCCATACTCGCCGCCGATGACCCGTGCCAGGCGAGCGCGCTACGCCTCCAGCTCCGACAGGCTCCGACGTCCTGCAGCGGCTTCCGGCCAAGGAGCTCTGCCGCCTCCGGACCGTCTGCAGGTCGTGGCGCTCCATCACCTCGGATGCAGCCTTCGTCAGGGAGCACGCGGACAGCCACAAGGAACCGCTCTTGCTGGCCAAATTCAGAAACGACAAGAAGCACGTCTACGTCGTGGATCTCGATGGCAATGTGGTCAAGCGGATTGCCGGCGCGGATGGCGGCCTGCAGGTGCTAGGCACACGCCTGGACCTGGCTTGTCTGGCCACGGCATGGAACAAATGCCGTGTGCTCAACCCGGGTACCGGAGGTATTCGTCAGGTCCCTCCTCTGCTTGCTAATCGTCGTGTGATCCTGCGCAACGCTTCAACCTTCTTCGCGTTTGGGTTGGTTGCCTCTAGGGGAGAGTACAGCTACAAGCTGCTGTGCTGCCTGATCACATTCGATGGCGTTTTTGGTCGGGAGCAGCTCTCTGGGGTGCAGCTGCGTACCATCAATGGAGATACCACTGGTACCGACCATGCACAGTGGAGACGAATGCCTCATCCTCCTCTCTCTATTGATGTGCACAGTCGCGCTGTAGTTGATGGAGTGGTATATTTCTTGACGAGCCAAGACTACCTCCTTTTTCATGATGGGGTGATGGGGTGCTTGTGCTTGCAGACTACATACTTTCATTTGACCTTGCAAAAGAGCAGTGGACGAGAATTCTCCATGGGCCTTCAAGTACGGGCAACCTTACTTCTGGGCCAATGGTGAGGAGTGAGCTTACTCTAGCTGATCTGAGTGGCTCTCTAGTCCTGGCACACCACCCTGGCAGCTTGTCGATCATGGACCTATGGTTTCTACTAGACTTTGAGAGTAGGCTCTGGGTGAAACAATACAGCATTGGGACTGAATCTGTGACCAGAAGCTTTGCTACTGGATACAATCTAATTCCATTGTTGGCGTTAGATGATGGTCGGTTGGTCATTTATGTAGCACCGTATGGACTATTGTTCATATGTGATCCTGGAACTAACAATTTCACAAGGTTGAAAACAAGAGTTCAAGTTTTTTCAGTTAGTGTGTACACAGGAAGTCTGTTGAGCCTACAAGAGGGACACATGGTGTAGTATTGTCATGATGCATGAGTTGCTGCTCTTTAGCTCGTCTAAGTTGATCTAGAGTCTACAACAAGTCATTGCTGTTTTATGAAGACTGTGTTGTATGAAGATGTTTGATGTTCCCGTTTTCCACCCTCTTTGTTGATGTAGAATAAGGCATGCTTGTGCGGCTGTGCCCAAATAAATATTTTAAGCTTATGGCACTGTCTACATGTCTCGGTCATGTCAACAGTTGTTTCTCATGCTTACTCTGTTAGTTTGTGCAAACCTTGTTGGATGATAAGAGGGTGAGGATATTGAAATTAATATAATTTTTCTCCATATTATGTTATATGTTTTGTATTGGGAATGATGTATGCGACTTAAGAAATGCATGGTTGTGTCGATGTAGGAGAGGCTTAGTTCCTTCCATTCAGATTTTTCATCCATTGTCCACTCACTTTCCCAAAGACCTCGTGCATGATTGCCTGTTTCAACGAGCACACAAAAAAATGATCTGATGCTCGAAAACCAAATATTCCCTCACACAGTAAATTTTCCATTTGCTTGCCATTTCTGGCAGATGCTGGACTGCAGATATATTATTAAGCAACCCTCTTTGCATCCAACATATATAAAGCATGATGAGGCAGTGTAATAACACCTAATCACGGAATACATCTTTGCCCTTCAGACATGGATATGCATACTTGTGAATGGTAGCATGATACAGCGATACTTGGTTTGTGTCCAAAATCAGCAGCACACTTAACACAGTACTATTTATCGTCTGAGCAATGATGATTTGGAGCGAAATGACTATATTTTTAATGCCCCCTGTCGAGCTCTCCTTATTGGTGCATTGGCTGATGATTAACGTTATCTGTGAAGAGGGTTGTGAGTTTGGCATTCAGCTCTCTCTTAACTCTTCACTTAATGTGGCTTAATGTGCCAAGTCTACTTGCCTAGCCTAATCTTGTTTCAGTTTTTGTCTGTGTTTAGTCTTTTTCTTTCGTTTGTTTTTGGCTGTAGAATTCAGTGTCTATTTTGTTCTCTTATCCTTAATTCAATGACAGGCAGCTCTACTCTGCTTGAGATGAAAAAACTTGACACCTTTTGTAGACGTGTATTCCATTATATTTTAATTATTCAATAGAACAATGTTTGTTATGCAATGTGTTTCCTAGGCAGACACTGATGCTTCGTAAACCTGTCTTAAGCAGCTGTTAGTGACAGTTTGGAATAACGAAATTATTTTTCTGGCTATCAAATCCAGTGTGGTTCAGTTCTCCGGTACTAATTAAAGCACTATGTTGTTAAGTCTGGATACCTAGTTATTATTCTTCATTACGGATCCTGCATTTTATTTACGCATAGTTTATTGATTACCATGGATAGAGTGGCTTCTTTGTATTTCTTTTCATATATGAACTTTTCTTTGCTAGTTAGAATACTGTAAGAGCACTACACTATGTATAATGGAAACTGTACGGACTAATTAACAACTTATCATGAAATATACTCTTTTTGGGTTCATTCCTTTGGCATTGTATATATTTCACACAACACTTCAGTTAGCATCATCTCTTAATTCATACCATATACAAACAGTTCAATGTGAGATTGTAATAATTAGATTTGCATTAATATTTTTTTGTGCTATAACCCTAGCTTCTCAGTTTACTCCCAGATGTTCTAACTTTGCATAGGTCGTAGTAAACATGTGCTATTATTTTGTTATACTTGAAAACCTTTGGCATGGCGTGGACTACATTTTACCACACATTTATATAAACTCTGACTATTCTCTCTAAGGATCTTATCATTTTCAAGAACTTGAAGTTAAAGCTTGTACATGGAGATAAATGGGGCCCCCACAAAACTTATTAGATTGCACCAAGTAACAAAATTTCCTTGTGGTGAGAGAGGAAGTAAAATTCTTGCATGACTCTAGTTGCGCCAGTGGATCAGAATTGTTTTTTGAAAAGAGAATTAACTCTGCTTTACGTCGGGTAAGGTACATCAGTTTACGTCGGGGATGCCGACTTACAAAGCAAAGCTCAAAGAAAAAAAAGCCAGTCGAGGAAGACGACATGGCACAGACCCGCTACATAGGAAGCTTAGGCTACAAAACTCCACATCGGAAGTCATCATGACAAAAAGAAAACAGCCACCTCAGAAATCCTTCCGACGACTTGAAGAATGCGATATGGATCAACCTCCCACCTAAATCTCAACCATGTCAGTGAGCGCCACCGGATTTGGTTTGAAGTCTTGCATCCACCTCATGTGGACCAGAATTTTTTTTAGGGATGACCGGCAAAGATTCTCCACATGTATGCCATTCAAAGTTTTTTTGGAAGCCAAAGTATGACTAAAGGATCTTTAGGAGATTACATAGAACAAGTCAAGCACCAAAAGAAAAGTTTTTTGCATTCTATTCACTTCATTACACGAGGCCATTGTAATGTGCCAATCACTTTAAACTGCTAGCTCCAGAGATGAACTGACAGCTGGACAGCTGAAAAGTTGGTGGTCTGTTTTTTGGTTCTCTGGACCGCAAAGGTCACAAGATGCATTTGTGATCAGGATGTCAAATAAATTGGTCAGCCTGTTCAGTAGGCTGGGCTGGATATGGCTGGGCTAGATTTGGCTAGGCTGATCAGCCCAGCCGTTCGGCAGCCCAGCACCAGCCGAACGACTGAAACTAGCAGCAGCGTTGGCTTCTTCGGTGCTTCCCTAAAAAATTAGAAAACCCACCGACGGTTTGGCTTGCTGGTCCGCCGCTCCTCTTGGTTCGCTGTTGTGTAAACAAATTTAAACTGGCTGAAAGTTGGTCTGGTTATGGCTGGTTGCTGCCAGCAGCTTGTTGGCTTGCTGGTTGAGCACTAGCGCCAGCCCAGCCCATCCAGCCCCGCCGAACAGGCTGGGTATTGATAAAATTAAGTTCTACCTGGTTTCATTTATTTAGTTCCATGGGTTACTGATGGTTTGGCATCGAATTACTCAACCATGATGTGGTGCCTGAGTGTTATATATTATGATTAAATTATGTTGGTGTGAAGCCAAATGCCTGTCTGAGTGAAGTGGCATTATATTTTGGTATGCTTGACACCACATGCTTCTTTGAGGACTAGGGTTTGTATGGTGTTTGTCATAAAATTCTATTATGAAGTTATTAGTATTATATCTTAATTAAACCCATGGTTTTGTGCTATTATCAACTCCTGCGATTGTGCATCAGAGCACGATTTTTGGTTGTTCTTGGTGGTGACAAGTCGAGTATCATTGTTTTGTGACTCTCACATAAATGAAAAAACTGATTTTTGGAGCCAAGTTTTTTCTAGACCTCCACGTACCTGCCCGACTACCTGTGCCAATGTCAGTGCTTGTCGCCACCATCATCGTGAGCTCCCAAGGAGATGAGTTGTCATGTCACAGGCTGTCACTGCTGTCATTGTCAATACCTAAAGAGACAAGGTGGTAATGCCAGATCTGCTGGAGTCATGCTTCCCATGCCTGGATACAGAAGCCACCACATGGTACCCCATGGGCGTCACCGAACTCAAGACATGGGGAGGTTCCTGGTCCGATAGAGAGAAGCACACGGTCGCAGCTTTAGCACGATACGCAGATCTGTAGGCTCCCTCGAGTTCGGCGTCATTCTGTTTGGCGTCACCACACATGGAGGAGAGGCCGGTGGAGTAGTTCCGGACACTATCGACGATGCCCCACCCTTGACACAAGTGCCGCCTCGTTAGTGCAGAAGTTCCACGAACATGATGACTCCACTCGTTCGATCACCTCGATGCATGTGTCCTAGCCGTAGCTCCAAAAATTCCTGCTTTGAGCTCGTAGCAGCCCCTGCCCCACTAAGCCACCACCCACCCTATGTCCGCCGTTGTTACCTCGATGCCACGACCCCACCGTGTGTATATGGATTAGTTCTGGGCGCACCATCCAACTCCTGTGCACCAAGAGGAGCAAAAGAAGGTTAGGCGGTTCTGCTTGATCTCATAATTTGTTGCTAGACATTGTTGCTACTGGCCATTAGGCCAGTCTCCATGGAGTTTCACGAAGAGTATCATGCACATTTAATAAGGTGTACGTTTTGTATGAAATGGACAGGAGAGAAAAGATATTAGTTTCATTCCCACGACACAACCTCGGTGGTGTTTCCAAGGCCGTGAAACTCGACGAAACTCCCACTGAGAAAGCTCATTTCATTTCATTTCATTGTGTCTGTATCTTCTTCTTCGTTCGAGCGTAAATCACTAGTGGACGCCGGCCATGGGACCTTCGTCGTGGGAGTCGGCCGTCTGAGGGGAAGCCAACCGCGACCTCCGTCATGGGCGCCGCCGCTGTGGTGTGAGGGTGGGGGCGAGGGGGAAGCCAGCCGCGACCTCCATCGCGGGTGCCATCGGCCACGCGTGGGCTCTGCCACGCCGCGGTCGTGAGCGGGCACGAGCTCCGCCACCGGCCACGTGCGGGCTCCGACATCGTGGGCGCAGGCGAGGCTGTCGGGTGTCAGCAAAGCTGGGCACTAGGTCTGCTGGGCGCGGATCCTTGGGCGGCCGCGAGTGCATCCACTGAGCTCCATTGGTGGCGGCGTAGGGCAAGCACGTGCATGAACTAGAGCTCCCCGATGTAGGCCATGCGAGGTCTGCTGTGGCCACGCGACCTCCCCAGCGGGCGGCCGTGCGTGGTCAGTGCATGTTCGCAGCGGCTGTGCGAGTCCTCTTGTGGTGCACGAGTGAGGCGGCGGCGCTTTCCATGGCACCACGTGACCTCCCACAAAAGCGGGGCGTTGAAGTCCTAGTTTGCCTCACAGTGCAAGTCACCGGAGCCTGAAGCCGGCGCACGGGACACTGGAGCCTAGAGCTGCTTGAGTTGCATGGTGCCTCTGCAAGAAGTTTGCAACCATGGCTTTGCAAGTTGGATGAGCATGCAAGGGAGGGAGAAGGATTACCACACATGGAAGATATCAACTAAATTGTGATGTACTAGCCACGAGCGCAAGGTCCGCCGAGCTCGGCGGCCACGGCTGCCAAAGGGAAAAGAGCGGCAGGGAAGGGAAGGAAAAGGGAGACAGGGAGAGACTGGTGGGCCCCATAGAAGTTCAAATAACCTTATGAAACCGTGTCATGAAACTATCTATTGAGAAAGACAAGTTTTACTTCATGGAAACCAGGAGATGAAATCATACATTGAGACTGACCTTAGGGGATCTCTGAATCATATATAGCATCAATCCATCCCCTTCCTAGAAGCCTAGCTTTTGGGCGAGCCTTAATGATTACTGCAGGTGTCCCTCAGGTGTGCCACCAATTGTGGTGGCCATTTCAGCCAGCAGCCACTGGTTACCATGGATCGCCCCCTCTTGATGCACTGTAGCAACTTTTATTGTGTGAATGTCTATAGCTATTCTAGGCCTTGTTTAGTTTCCCCAAAAAGACTAGAAATTTTACTTAATCTCCATCACATCAAATGTTGTGCCGTATGCTTGGAGCATTAAATGTTAGTAAAATATATATCTAATTGTACAGGTTAGTTATAAATCATGAGACAAATCTTTTGATTCTAGTCAGGACATGATTGGATAATATTTGTCAAATACAAATAAAATGCTATAATACTTTTTAAACTAGAAATTTTAGGAACTAAACGAAACCCTAGTTTTGTTTAGTGTGTGGCTGGCGGCATTGCTATAGTCACCAATACAAATGTAACTTTAATTAGTCTAGTAGTGGTTGGCTGCAGTTGCAGCCATATAGCCACAACTATCCGTACTGACCACATCTTGTTACTCGTTTTCATATTTATATTTCATAATTTAATTTGTGTTAGAATTTAAACCGTCGCCACCGACCGTATCTTAGTTATTCTTGCTCATATTCGGATTCGTGTAGATGTATAAGCAAAAACAAATAACATGCTACAATAAGACAACTGAAATTTTTTTGGTTTTCTCATCAATATCTATGTATCTGTATCTATATATCTATATCTATATCTATATCTATATTTATATCTATATCTATATCTATATATCTGTATTTTGATAAAGATTTTGTCCAAAGTGGCACTTACCACTCCTGGAAAGTCAAACTTCTTTGACGGTGCCATAACCGTCAGGGAAATAGAAAAACCATCGGGGAAAATGAAAAATTAATTTCCCTGCAGCAACTTTTTAATGGCACTTACCACTATGTATAAGGGATAGCTAATATAACTTTTTAATGTCACTGACTACCTCGGCAATGAACTCCTTCATTCCTTGCCTGGACTCGTGAGAGATCCTCTTCACAGCTACCTCCAACTCAAGAACTCCTTTGTACACTTTCCCAAATCCACCGGCACCCAGTAGATGTTTGCTCTTAAAGCCGCTAGTTGCGTGGTACAGATCCTTGAAAGAGAAGCGCTGTGGCCCAAACTCAAGCTCCCAGTCTTCAAGGAGCTCAGCGTACCTCAGCTTTCTCAGCACGGCAAGAGCGGCGACGGTGCCGGCGGTGATGATGATTGCTGCAGTAGCTATTGGCAGGACAATCTCCAGGACCTTAGAGCGAGGCTTGGGTCCAATGCGAGGTAGCTTGGGCAGGCTGGCGATGTCGATGGCTGGAGCAGGACCGTTCATGGCGAAGCTCCAGCCGAGCACGTAGTGTCTCGAGTTGATCCCGCCTGTCGCCGACGAGAAGCCGATGTACGACTGCTCCTTGAGCACCGTCGAGAGATTGTAGATGGCCGAGACCAAGGGTCTCGCCGGCTTGCTGGCCACCGTGATGGGTGCCAGGGTCACATCGATCCGGCCCGTCTCGCCGTCGTATTCCACCCACACCTGCATCGCCTCCCGGCTGAAGAGGGTCAGGTTCCTGAAGGCGCCGCCGTTGTCATCGTAGTAGCCCGTAGGGGAGGACTGCACCGAGTGCAGATTGTTGATGTCGACGCCGACGTGGTTGGCGTTGATGTCCTGGAAGTCGGTGTTCTGGGTGGTGTCAAGCTCGACGGCGAAGAGGTGGTTGCTCGCGTTGCCATTGTTCTGGACGTTGAGGAGGGCCAGGTACCCAGCGGGGAGCGCGGCGGCGAAGCTCTTGTTCGGGGCCACCACGAAGGCCATGCCGTGGGCGCTGAAGTCGGTGTAGTCGGAGACGATGGCGAACACGAAGGCGGCCGCGAAGGACGGCACCTTGACCTTGCCGCCGCCCCCTGGCGGCGCCTGCGTGCTGCTGAACTGCAGCGGCGTGGGGTAGAAGGCGTGGCCCTGGAGGTTGGTCTTGCTGCTGGTGAGCACCAGGAGCCCATCGGGCGTGACAGTGGCGTTGCCATCGATGGTGAGGTTAACGCCGGCGAAGCCCGAGTAGGCGAACCGGGTTTCATCGGTGCCGGCGCACAAGGTGACCGCCATGTTAAGGGTCATCAGGAAGAGCAGGCGAAGGAGGAGGAAGACGATAATATGCTTCATGTTCATGGGGAGTTTAGCTTGCGGCATGAGCAGGTTGAAAGGAAGAGCTGCTGACATGTTTCTGTTGTGTCAAAAGAAATATCTTGAGCCGGCCTGAACTTCTGAGCGTGAAAGCGAAACTGTAGTAGGGCTAGTGTGTTTGTGTGTGAACTAAGGAACGAGACTTGCGTAGACTTGCGTAGCTGTTGAAAACTTGGAACAGAGAACAATTTCTTTATTCAAGGCTGTGTACTGCAGTGTCATATCTGTTTCAGTAGTTTTAGTCGTCGAATAATTTAGATAGAAGTATGTGGCGCAGTCACTGTCGTCTTCTTTGTATACTCCCTCTGTCCGGAGTAGACCGTAATCGTAAAATTTTGTTCCAAAATAAATACGCATATAGTACACATGTCACCGTGTCAGATCATGAGATTCATCCATCTAGAGTAAAACTAATACAAGTCATCTTTCACTCTTAGAACTCTTCGGCACAAGGGGATTATTAGGCTATAGCACTGAACTTAATCTTTATGGGTTGCATTTTTTTTTTGGTCGGAGGGAGTACCGTTCAATATTTTTTTACATCTAATATTCATACCAAAATTTTTTTAGTCGATCCGTTGCTCCCTCTAATCTTATTAAGATGTCTAAAGGGTAATTGATTAATAGCGGCAGACTTCATAAGATGCCTGGCTCTAAAAGTATCAACCAAAAAAGGCGGACATTTTAAGAGTCATCTTCTAGAAATCGATTAATAGATGGACTTGCTCGGAGGGGGGCATCTATAAAAATAATTACATCAAAGTTGTGAAATCGATGTGATCCGCAGCTTTGTAGTCAACAATTTTTTTCTTTAAAATATATACAGCTCAATTTTTTTTTGTTTAAATTCTTAGTTTTTATATTTAAAATTTCACTATTTTTAACAACATCAGATGTTAACATAGTGTACACAAAATGGCATCTAGCTAAGGTCATTAAGTGATTTTATTGATTGAGTGACATCATGATAATTGGGACTGATGTTGTTTGCTGTACACAAGATTTTAGTCCTATGAATGTAAAGATGGAGTGGTGATCATGTGATCAGGATCCTCAGAAAAAATATAGAAGACAAGCAAGATATAGAGTGGAGCCCAGTCTATAACGCTCTAAATTTGCTTTGCTCCTAACAGAATGATTTAATAATGTATTTTTGTGCACATTTGGACCCAGGGAAAATATTAACTTTTATATGGAACTAAAACTCGTCAAAAGCCTAGAAACATGGTTATGCATTCGTACTTGTCCACTGATATTATCTCACTCTGTAGTTTCGTTTAAATTTAAAACCGATTCAAAATTTGCTTTTGAATTGGCTTCAAAATAGAAGACGAAAATCATAATTTTATTGGAAAACCTTACTCACTCTCATTTGTGGCCCGAATAGCCCAACCTTCATTCTCTTTCGGCCTACACCCACTGCCCCTCTCTCCTCAGGCCCACGGTCTGCTGCTTTCACGGCTTTGGAGCCCAGCGCACAAGACCAGCAAGAGCGTGGCCCAGCTACGTCGTCCCTCCTGCTCCCGCGAGTATGTCGCCCCTTGCCGCTTCATTTGAGCCACATCGCCGCTTCATTTGCCGCCGCTTTGTCTTGAGCACACCCCTTAGCTATCGCCGAACTTCAAGCTAATTCGTCACTGCTCGGCAGGAAAAAAAATGAACAGCCTGAAGCGAGGACATGCACATGATATGTTCATAATTGTAATGGCTAATATATATGAATGTTAAAACTTGGTGATGAATAAATCTATTTGTACGATAACGTGCACAGTGATATATTGGACTTTTGTATTAAACTACAACCAAATGGGCTTTATTGTTAAATCTATTTAAATGGTCTTTTCGAACCACTATTTGCTTATAGAATTTATAACATCACACTATTATTTGAGAAAGATTTTTTTGTTTTAATTTGGCAAAGAATGTTAGAGCAGTCGATATAGGTTGTTTCTGTTGGTAACGATTTTGCCCAGTGTCACTTATACCATCAACAAGGGTCAGTCAGTGTAACTTTTTACTGACTAACCGACTACCAGTATAGCAAATTTTGCCCTTTGACTCTGTCGATATTTTAGGTGCTGTGGTGTAGTGTGTGTTGGAGCTACTAGTAACCACTGTAAGAATAACTTTATTTAGTTTAGCAATGACCGGCTGCAGTTCCAGCCATATAACCACTAGCTGTAACGACGTCATCTCAGTTACTCATGTTCATATTCAAATTTATGTACGAATTTAATTTATTCATACCAACTACATCTCAGTTACTCGTGTTCATATTCCAATTTGAGTAGAAAAAGTAAGAAAAACAAATAACACGATTAATAAGTCTACTAATAATGTTGTCTGTACGTGTATCTGTATCTATATCTATATCTATATCTATATTTTATATAAGTAAACAATATTTGTGCTATGTGCCTACTTGGTTGACATCTAACATTTGCCATACCAATAATTTGGCAGCTATGGTTTTGGCTAGCACTTGATTTGCTATCAAAACTTCCAACATCACACATTTGACTTGCCAAGTCTATGGCAATATTTTTGCCCAACTTTTGGCTTGCTAAATCTTTGAAAGGGCAAATTTTAGATGTCAACCAAGAAAGCCCTATATCTCCACATACAAGCTATCCATCTCGTCCCACAATAAATACTAGAGTAAAATGCATTATAGGTACTTCAACTATTGTTGGGGTAACAAATGGATACTTCAACTGAAAAACTTACACCTAGGTACGTAAATTATACTTGTTGGTCACTACGAGTACTAAATTACCCCACGCAGGCATCATCAGCCTAATGGACATGCCTTTTTTGCTAAAAACCCCTCGTCGAATCTAGGACTTTTTTTTTATCACCAACACCAAGTGAGCTTAAGCGCATGCACCGCACATCCGCGGAGTCCGCTGCGCTCGCAAGGGATCGGCGCCACGCTAGGCTGCTAATTCGGTTAAGCTGCAGCGACAGGCCGCAATAACGGCGGGACTCGTGCTCGTGCTCGTGCTCGCATCAGATCATCCATAGATCGATCCGTACGAGTGCACACAATAATGGCGGGGTCCGTGCTCGTGCCCCGTGCGAGTGCTGGAACATGCAGCCGAGTGCAGGCCGACGAGCAGCAGCCAAGTGCGAGAGCGCAGCCATGGAGAGGCATCGGGCCAGCTGCTGCTGCGTGCTCGCCGCAAGGACGGTCAATCAAGCAAGCAGCATCCAGGCGAGCGCGTCGCCAGCCGGGCAGACGCTGAGGTAAGGCACACCTTGCTTGTTTGTTAGCTTAGCCTTGCTTGCTTGTTGAAACGTGGGTTGTGTGCACACCGGACGACACACCCTAATGGATTCGAACATCTTTGCTGCAGTGTTTCTTTGCTGCAGTAGCTTCTTTCTGAACTTGCAAAATGGTTCTTAGCTGCAGTGTTTCTTTGCTGCAGTGTTAAGTTTCTACTTCCTGTTGGTGACCAACAAAAATAGTCCTAGATTCAGTAGGGGTTTTTAGCAAAAAAGACATGTCTATTAGGCTGATGATGCCTGCATGGTGTAATTTAGTACCCATAGTGACCAATAAGTATAGATATAGTATCTAGGTGGTAAGTTTTCTAGTTGGACTACCTATTTGTTATCCTAACAATAGTTGAAGTACCTGTGGTGTATTTTACTCATAAATACTATGTCATTTGCCACTACCTTTCAATCTCATCACGTGCAAGCTATCCATGCCATCCTCCACTTTGTGTTACTATTTTCAATCTATCAAAAATACAAGGCGTCCAAATATGCTATTTAATTTTTGCAGTTCCCTCATCTTATAATTTGATATAATGTTCTAAGTTTTTATTGAATTTTTTCATTACCTTGCATAATTTTGACAAGAACTAATTTGAGAACATATAGGTACAAATTATCCAAGCAATGCCTATATTTCTAAGCAAGCCTCATATCAACACTCGAGATATCCATCTAGTTTAGTAATCTTCAAGGAATTTGCAGCCCTGTTGAAGATCCTCAAGACCAAAGGGAGCCACTATTCTTGAGCTGCAAAAAATGGTTCCAACTCCAGCGGCAACACTCCTAGCCCATATTTCTTTTGCTCTTCTATTTCCACATATACAATACTTGTTTCTTCCATTCTTCGCACCACAATAATCCAAACATTAATAATTTCTATTTAAAATAATTCAACTGTATTCAAGTCCAAAATTTCAAATATCATGATAACTAAACTCAAATTCAGATCTTTTGGACATGGAAATGGCATATCATATTTGAAATGTCATGTAAACATCACAAATTGTTCAACCAGATCACTCAACATATGTAAACATAGTTGGCAAAATAACATAACCGAAGTCCATGAAAGAGGAAAACTAATATTCTGTCCTGACATATGCGCTATTGGTTAGCCCTCTTGGTTGGTGTTGTCATAGTAGTGTTAGTGGAGAGAGAAGGAGAGGCACCGGAAGCTACAAAAAAAATTACATGGTGGCATATCGAGCATACGAATGGCAGGCAACTACACTAGGGTACCATGGGACATCTGATGCTATTGTGGTGGGGGTGCGTGGGGGAGGAGTTCACTGGAGCAAGATAGTCATTGGAGAGGACGGTAGCTTGCATGAAATCGGCTGGAGGAAGGCCCAATGTGATAGCAACAATGCCCTATGTGTTGTGAGCGAGGAGAGCCAATGAGCATGAAGTATGAAAGTTGCCAAATGCTCGTTGGCAACCATGAAATGAGAAAACCCTAATTTTTAACGTGAACAAAAAAGGTGTGTGAAAAACATAATAATGCAAATATTTGACGGCCCATTTTGTTTCTCAGACTTGAAAAAAGCCCAGCGCCGGTCCTTACCCTAACCTACCTACCACCATTCTCTCTCCCTATATATCCGACCGATCCCTCGGTTTCAGCGGCGCTGTCTGCCGCCACCAGCGCCCTCCACATCCGTTGCTTCAAACCACTGATCGTTCTGAGCATGGAGACGATTCCGAGCGTCGTCCTAATGGGCTGGTAATGGGCTGGTAAGCTAATGGGCTGGTAAGCTCCTCGACTTGCTCAAAGCGATTCCGCGCGTCGTCGATCTACTTTTTTATTTTTTGAGGGAACTGAAGGGACCGAAGTCCCTGCAGGAGCTTTAATAAACAAATCTAAAAAGCAGAGAGTTCCAAATACAAAAGGCAGAGAAGAAACAAAGAAAGAAAGAGCAGAGAGCAGAGCAACCTGAAACAAACTAGGGTACATCAAAAGAGAGATGGCGCCGATCACCCGTGCCACTGCCAGGCGAGCTCGCGACAAGCCAAGTCCACCTGACGTGCAGGTAAAGATGCTCAACAAGATAGGTTCGATTCGATTCAGCGTCATCGATCTATCCGCTCCTTACCCGTGAGGATGTATTTATGCTTGTCGTCCAATCGGATGTGCGTAGGTTGTGGCGCCGCAGATCTCGTACTCGCCGCCGGTCACCCGTGCCAGGCGAGCGCGCAACGCCGCCAGCTCCGACAGGCTCCCCGCGGACGTGCTGTCCGACGTCCTGCAGCGGCTTCCGGCCAAGGAGCTCTGCCGCCTCCGGACCGTCTGCAGGTCGTGGCGCTCCATCACCTCGGATGCAGCCTTCTTCAGGGAGCACGCGGACAGCCACAAGGAACCGCTCTTGCTGGCCAAATTCAGAAACGACAAGAAGCACGTCTACGTCGTGGATCTCGATGGCAACGTGGTCAAGCGGATTGCCGGCGCGGATGGCGGCCTGCAGGTGCTAGGCACACGCCTGGACCTGGCTTGTCTGGCCACGGCATGGAACAAATGCCGTGTGCTCAACCCGGGTACCGGAGGTATTCGTCAGGTCCCTCCTCTGCTTGCTAATCGTCGTGTGATCCTGCGCAACGCTTCAACCTTCTTCGCGTTTGGGTTGGTTGCCTCCAGGGGAGAGTACAGCTACAAGCTTCTGTGCTGCCTGATCACATTCGATGGCGTTTTTGGTCGGGAGCAGCTCTCTGGGGTGCAGCTGCGTACCATCAATGGAGATACCACCGGTACCGACCATGCACAGTGGAGGCGAATGCCTCATCCTCCTCTGTCTATTGATGTGCACAGTGGCGCTGTAGTTGATGGAGTGGTGTATTTGTTGAGGAGCCAAGACTACCTCCTTTTTAATGATGGGGTGCTTGCAGACTACATACTTTCATTTGACCTTGCAAAAGAGCAGTGGACGAGAATTCTCCATGGGCCTTCAAGTACCGGCAACCTTACTTCTGGGCCAATGGTGAGGAGTGAGCTTACTATAGCTGATCTGAATGGCTCTCTAGTCCTGGCACACCACCCTGGCAGCTTGTCGATCATGGACCTATGGTTTCTACTAGACTTTGAGAGTAGGCTCTGGGTGAAACAGTACAGCATTGGGACTGAATCTGTGACCAGAAGCTTTGCTACTGGATACAATCTAATTCCATTGTTGGCGTTAGATGATGGTCGGTTGGTCATTTATGTAGCACCGTATGGACTATTGTTCATATGTGATCCTGGAACTAACAATTTCACAAGGTTGAAAACAAGAGGTCAAGTTTTTTCAGTTAGTGTGTACACAGGAAGTCTGTTGAGCCTACAAGAGGGACACATGGTGTAGTATTGTCATGATGCATGAGTTGCTGCTCTTTAGCTCGTCTAAGTTGATCTAGAGTCTACAACAA
>CM041630.1:20993005-21044311 GCA_023333625.1 Bothriochloa decipiens
CCCCCCACTTCGCCGTGCGAATCTCGCCAGGATGCCTGATTCGGTGCCTCACCCCGAATCAGACATACGGATGGGCGTCGAGCAGCGCAAAACCATTGGCATGCTGAAGGCTAGATTCTGGTTCGCACGAGATGGACGGATCTGTGTTCCGAAATACGCCCCTTTTAGCTTCGCGGTGTCATTACTGATTCACGACATCGTGGCGTTGTTAGCCTGGTGACGGCCACTCCGGCAAAGCTAACGGCCCTGATGCTACAGGGTGAAGGAGGATTTTTTGTGCGCAGGTCCAACGGGCCCGGCTGGGAGCGGTCCTCGGGTGACACGCGTCCTAGCTTTGCGAAGCCGTCCGTACAGAGGGACATAGCAATGGCGTGAATGGCCCTGGTTGGCATAAAGCATCGAACAACGGAATATTTCAGAAGGGTAAAATGGCCATGTAAATGCCTACGGGCTACTATAGGGCTCCTCGCTGAGCATGTAAAGAGGTCGGTCCTGTGCGTTTTAGCTGGGACTATGCTAATAAGAAGAGCATATCTTTCGTTCTGTTCGAGCTATTGTTTCGGTACTCTACATCTCGATTCGGGCCCCGGGGGTGTCAACCTTCGGGGGGTGAATCAACAGTGGCGCCGACCGTGGTTGTTGATCGAGGCAGCTAATGCAATCACGTAGGCAGAAGGAAAATAACGCAACCAAAGCAAACCCGGTGGTGGAAGATGTTCGGGTCACCATGTCTCCGGCCAGCGACCCAACTACAACTTTGGGTGCGCAGCCGGGTGTCACTCAGGCATCTGAGCCCAGTGCCGCCTTGGCACTTCAGTTTGGCATGCCCCCGTCCAGCAGCGTGGGTACAGCGTCGGCATCGGTACCACCACGGGAACAACCACCACTAGGTGACGAAGCAGATCGCAAGGAGCCACCAGTGGCAGATCGCGAAGAGCCGCCGCCGGGCTATGGAGCAGCCGATTAGCTGGCTGGCGCTGATTAGGACCCTGAGGCACCAAATTCACTGGACACCAAAAATGCCAGATTGCTCAGGGCACTCAACGAGCAACAACAAAGGCCGGAGGCGCTGAAGCAGCAGTATGACCAGTTGGCAAACCAGGTGGCGGCTAGAAACTGTGAGGCAGCCATGCAGTAGGCAATCATTCAAGCAGTAGCCGAAGCTGCAAGAATCCAACAAGAGCTACAAGCACTGCAGGCCAATGCCGATGCCGAAGCCGTGCACCCGAAGGCCAGAGGGAGCCAATCTGCGAAGAACCACGAGAAGCATGCATTGACCTGGACACGTCTTCACCATTGTCCATCGAGCTGCAACGGTACCCATGGCCACCGGTTTTTGAAACAAAGATACCATCTTTTAACGGGTGTTCAAACCCAAGGAAATTCATCTGTAGCTTCAAAGCTTTGGTGCGCTCAGTAGGAGGCAACGACAAGATACTAGCTAAGTCACTCGTCATGGCAGTCAAAGATGTCACCCATGATTGGTACATGTCCTTAAGGCCACTTTCCATCAATTCATGGAACCAAGTCAAGGGCGACCTCCTTGTTACCTTCCAAGGGTTCCAATCCGAACAAAAAACTATGATGGATCTGCTCACATTGTTCTAGCCGGATGACGAGCCTATATCCGCTTACCTTGAAAGGATTATTCAGATGAAGGTGCAGTTGCCGAATGTGAATGACGATGTCATCATAGCTATGGCCATAAAGGGGCTCAAGGACGGGCCGTGTGTGGAGGTCCTCTCCAGAGAAATCCCTTTGTCGGTTAACCAACTATTTGAAGATATGAGGAAGTTTGCCAGATCCGAGGTCGAGCAAGAACGGCAGAAAGCATTAAGGAATTGTCTTAAGTAGACAATGCCGAAGCCAGCGATGCAAGCAGCCCAGAAAGCCATGAACGCAGTGCAAGAAGAGTAGCCTCAAGCAGCCCAAGACCAACCATAGTCGAATGAGGGTCACGAACACGGGAATGATCAGAATGGGCGCGGCGGCGGCCGAGGCGGCTGTGGTCGTGGGAGAGGCCACGGTAAAGGGCCGAAGATCCCATACTGTGTTGTGTGCAGCGAAAACAAGGGGCATTTCTCAAAAGAATGCAAATACACATTGTTGGCGAAGGAACAACGTGAGAAAGATGAAGCTCCCAAGCATCTAGAAAATGCGAAGCAAGTTCTCCACAATGCGCCAAGGGATATTTTGGCAGCCCAGTACCCAATGCATCAGCATGCCTTCGGCGCTCAATACCAATCGGGTTACAATCCCTACACATATCAACAGCCAGTCTACTGGTAACAAACCTAGCCTTATGTTCAACAAACCTTCCCTCCGGCTCAGCCGCAGGTAAATTCAGTTGCCGCATCTTCATCAGCGCCAACAGAGCAATTGCAGCAAGGACAACAGTTGGTCCCAAAGTTGGAGAACTCCAAAGCGTTGCAAATTGTCAACACCGCCATGCCCAAAATGGTCACATATACGCCATTACAGGTGGATCAAATTGTGAGCATGAGGGCAAGAGAGCAAGGAGGGAATTTGAAAGGCAGGTGCTTTTCGTGTCCCCGAGGTGCCCAGTTAACAATCCGACTTGGAAACTGGAACCCATAATTTTAAATGAAGAAGATTTTCAGCTTTGGGATTACCCGCATTGCTATGCCTTTGTTGCAATGGCGTTTGTAGCCGGATATACGCTCCACGACATCCTAGTCGACAATGGCAGCTCAGCGAACATCATATTCACCAAGGCATTGGACGGCATGAAGCAAGATAGAAAGTCTCTTGAATCACCTTGGAGTGCTCTATTCGGCTTTGGGGCGAAAAGAATCGACCCGATAGGAAAGAATACTATGACTGTAGCATTCAACGAAGGCGAGAGGGTCAGGGCAGAAGAAATCACATTCGACATCGTTGACATGCCATACCCCTACTCAGCCATATTTGGCACGGTATCATTAACAAGTTTGACATGATCATCAAACAAAGTTACTTATGCATCAAAATGCCTTCCCCATTCGGCATCATCACAATCCGAGGTGACCAGATTGCAGCAAGAAAAATCAATGGCAAACCAATACCGGGGTACAGTATGATCCATGAGGTGAAGCAAGCCAGGCAGGCTGGCTAAGACGATTTGGAGTCAGAGAAGAATAGAGAACCAAAGGCTGAGCCCGGCGAAGACACAATTCGCGGACCGTTGAGTACCAACAGAACAGACAAGTGTGTTCACATTGGGGCTAGACTCAGTAGCAGCGAAGCTGAAGAATTGCTAAAATTTCTGGATGACAACAGTGGTGTTTTCACCTGGTCTACTAGAGATTTACTTGGAGTGGACTGCAAACTCGTGCAGCACAATCTGAATGTGGTCAAATCTGTGAAGCCGAAAAAGCAGAGACTCCAAAAGATGTCGGCTGAGAGAGCAGAAGCAGCAAGCGCCAAAGTTCAAAGGTTACTCGATGCCAGGGTTATCCGAAAGGTGTAGTATCTCGACTGGCTGGCCAACGTCGTAATGGTGAAAAAGAAGAGCAGGAAATGGTGGATGTGTGTTGATTTCATTGATCTCAACAAAGAATGTCCGAATGATCCATACCCATTGTCGAGAATTAACAAACTAGTCAACATCGCCGCTGGTTGCAAACGATAGAGCCTGCTGGATTGTTTCTCCGGGTATCATCAGATTTGGCTGAAGCCGGTAGACGAAGAGAAGACGAGTTTCATCACCCCCTACAGAACTTATTGTTACAAGCGAATGCCGGAGGGTCTCAGGAATGCAGGACCAACTTTCTCTAGAATGACAAACGAAGTGTTCTATGAGCAAAAGAAAAAGCGAAACCTCGTCACTTATGTCGACGATATAGTTGTTAAGAGCGACAAGAAGCAGACACACATCGAAGACCTAAAGGAGACATTCACCAATTTGTGGTCCAGTGGTTTGAAATTAAACCCAAAAAAATGCATATTCGGCATAAGCAAAGGGAAGTTACTGGGTTGCCTATTGTCAGCCAGGGGCATAGAAGCGAACCCAGATAAGATTGCCGCCATAGTAAACATGAAGCCACTAGAACCTAAGAAGTAAGTGCAGAAATTAATGGGACAAATCACGTCACTCGGCAGATTCATCTCAAGATCAGCTGAAAGGGGATTACCATTCTTCAGGGTGCTAAGAGAGGCAGACAAATTCGAGTGGGGGCCAGAGCAGCAGCAGGCTTTCAGATCTAAAAGCATACTTGATGAAGCTCACAACATTATCCAAACCTTCACCAGACGTGGTGCTGTTGCTGTACTTGGCAGCTTTGTCGGTGGCTATAAGCGCAATGTTGGTAGAGGAAAAGAACATGAGGGGAAGATGAAGGAGTTCCCAATCTATTTTGTGTCTGAAGCCCTGTCTGGAGCAAAGTTGAACTATTTGAAGCTTGAGAAAATCGCATACACTGTAGTGATGGCCTCCAGAAAGCTGAAGCACTATTTTCTGGAGGACCACATTCGAGTACTGTCAGCTCAGCCTTTGGACTCCTTGTTCCACAACACCAAAGCAATAGGCCGCATGGGCAAATGGGTAGCCAAGTTTAATGAGTTTGTGATTGATTTCAAGCACAGATCAATGATCAAGTTCTAGGCAATTGCTGACTTCATAGCTGACTAGACGCCTGGCGCAGATGACACAACCTTGTAGTTCAAAGAGCAAGTATGGACAGTGCATTATGACGGAGCTTGGTGCTTCGCAGGTGCTGCTATCTTAGCAGATATGCTACAAGACTTTAGTTTCTCACAACCAACAATACTGCCAAATATGAAGCAGTGCTGTTGGGCCTCATGAAATTGAGGGCTTTGGGTGTTCACAGATGCATCATCAAATTTGATTCGCAGGTGGTTGTAGGTCATGTGCAGAAAGAGTACACCGCCAGGGAAAATGAACTAATCAAGTACTTGGTAGCAGTTAGGAAGATGGAAAAATACTTCCTGGGCTTCACCTTGAAATACATCCCACGAGCTGAGAACGCTGAAGCTGACGAACTGGCGAAAGTCGTAGCTCAGAACTTGTCCTAGCCTCCGGATGTGTTTTTCCAGGTCCTGAAAATTAAGGCCATCAAAGACGAAGATCACCCAGCGGCCGTTCACGCAATTGCAAGCGATGATTGGAGGGCGCCAATTTGGGCCTTCTTGTCTGGTACTTATGAGCCTTCATCGAAGAAAGAAGAACACCGAATGAGATCTCACACAAAGCAGTATTCCATCATAGGCAAAGCTCTATACAAAGAAGGGGTGGTGGCACTAACAGCAGAGACGAAGGTATTCAACTGCTAAACGAGATACATTCAAGAATGTGTGGAGCTCACTGGGGACCTCATGTGATAGCGCATAGAGCAATGAGGCAGGTTTTTACTGGCCATCAGCGGCCGAAGATGCAAAGCAAATTGTTAAGACGTGCCGAGCTTGCTAGATGTTCACCAAGAAGCAAAACTTGACCGTGAATCCAACCTCATCCATCTACCCAACCTGGCCGTTGCAACGATGGGGAGTTGATATTGTGGGCGTCCTTCTAGCGGCCCCAGGAAACTTGAAATATGCGGCAGTCGCGCTCGAATACTTCACCAAGTGGATAGAAGCTAAGGCATTAGCGAAGATAACATCTGCCACCCTGATCAACTTCATGTGGTAGAGGATTGTTTGCAGATTTGGGGTGCCAGCATACATCACGGTTGATAATGAGAAGAAATTTGATTCATCGCAGTTCAGAACTCTCTACGAAGAGCTCGGCATCAAACTAGCTTTCGCATCTATCAATCATCCCAAATCAAATGGTGCAGTTGAAAGAGTCAATGGAGAAATGTTCACCTCAGTATCAAAAATCATCAATGACAACAAGGAGAAAGGCAAGTGGGCGTAGGTTCTTGTTACTGCTATTTGGGCTCACAATGTCTCTAAGTCGAGGGCGACGGATTTTACACCATTCAGGCTCCTATTCGACGAAGAAGCTATCACCCCAGAAGAAATGAAGCTAGGTTTGTTCAGAACAGAAATAGCAGCCACCACACCAATCCAAAGACTGGTGGAAAACAAAATTGCTTAAAGAAGTAGAAAACCTTGACAAATACCATCAAGAAACAAAGGCCTGGAGAGACAAAAGGGTACTCAGAAAGAATATATATCCAGGGGACTTAGTGTTGATTTGTCACCTAGACAAGCAAGGCAAACTCCAGTCACAATGGTACGGGCCATTTATCGTCGTGAAGATGATCAAGCCAGGTGTCTACACCTGGATGAACAAAGAGGGCATCAAGTATGCTCACACTTGGAATGCCGACAACCTTTGGCGCTTTTACACGTGAAGATTTGATTGCCCAAAATGGGTTGTAATTTTATTTTCCTTATTACCTAAACAATTAAAAACATTCGGGGGGCTGCACTCTTTTTCCTCACTAGGGAAGCCTCTCCGGAGGTGTGAGGTTTTTTAATGAGGCAGTCCTTTGTACCCCTATCATGTTAATTCGCATTCGGTTCCCCTAAACTATTTTGCACATGGAGCCGGCCAACGCCGAAAAAGAACGGCCAAGACTATCCTCTATGATATTCGGCAGTACAAAATAAGGTTGCGAGCAACCAAGTGAGCACCGAATATGGTAGCCACACATCATCAGCCAGAAAAGGCAAAGACAAAACCAAGGCAAAAACGCCAAATCTGAGTACTGATGAGTACTCGACCAGGCACCAGAAATGGTCGCCACGACCCAAAAGCCGAATACAGTAAGGGATCAAATTGATGAAACACACGAAGCTGTCACACGAATAACGAAACCGAATCTGGCCTAATGGGACATCATGCCATCAGACCGCCAAATAATGGTCACAGTGCAGTTCCAGGCTCAATAACATCAGTATACCTAACCAATAATAAAAGTGATCAGGCGTATCTTAACCAACGACCAACTAATGGTACATGACAATTCAACGCGCATCAAAGGAGATCATGTCATTATGTCCAGCTGGACGCCAAGCATACCCTCTAAAAGACCACTAAGCGTATTGTCATACTAAGCACAAAGCACAAACTCCTCGCCAGCCACACTCAGGTCAATAAGGCCCAACAACTTTGGGTGGGGGAATATAGGAATCAGAGGATTTGGGATTGTGCAGGATTCGAATTCGGTGCTTCAGGCCGCCTTTGACAAATCATCCAGAGAGTTATGCTTAGGATGTGTAGAGAATGGTCTCTCTCTAGTGGTTGTGGGACTAGGTGCTAGGCCTAGGCATTTCTCAAAACCAACAAAAGCCGAGTAAAGCAATTATGTCCCAGGAATGGCTTGCGGGCCAGTCAAACAACGCTCTATTTCAGTCACCACAGTGACTTGTTGAAGTAAGCCAAGTCGCTCAGCTCCATGAAATCCTGGCGATCAAGCTATGGATTCGGCAGGCACTACAAGCATAAAAACCTAGCACCGAAAGGCTCGTCATGTCTAGGGCGCCTAGGATACCAGAGGCACTGGGTTATTATACGAATGCAGCAGACCCAGAGGACATTCCAGCCAACCATATCACGGACAGAATTTAAATTCATTCGCTTGCCTGTATCATATACGAAGCTGTAAGCATGTGAATGGTGCTCTATTCAAAGCACAAATGTAATAACAAAAATACATAGAGCAAAGGAGAGGTGAAAAGGCTAAACCCTGTCTTACAAACCCCTCCAGCTAAAAAAGTTGGGGGGACGACATTTTGAAACATCAAGATGCATGACTACCGAAGCTGAAGGGCTTCAACCTTGTGTTTAGCTCTTTCAACCAAATAGTTGGGGGAAAGGCGTCCTATAGTACCCACAAGCTATATTACCAAACAAAAAGAATAAGGGTCAAATCTCGAAGTAAGCGAATCAGGCAGCAACTTCGACGCGGGCTGAGCTATCGGCTCCTTCTCGCCAAAGCACCACAAAGTGAATAGCAAGGGCCGTGGAGTCAAATGATCCAAATCAAACCAATCTACGAAAATAAATCATTCACGAATATCAGCCAGACATAGTTGCACAACATACTAGTGTCTCAACAAAAGCATCGCGAATCAGTTAACGACCACCAGGCCGCCACGCAAAGTTTCATGTTTACAAATAGACATTGTTTAAAAACTCCCACATGTGGGAGCCATCAATAAACAAGATTCATTAACATCAATTCACTAAAGTAAGTCAGGCAGCTGGATCCACCGGGGCAGTTCGTCCTGGGCAGCAGCAGAAGTAGACGGTTCCTTAGGGGCTGCAGAAGTGTTTGCAGCAGCTTCGACTGGGCTAGCTTCGGGGACCGCGGTGGCTTTGATCTACAGAGCTGGTGTTTCGGCGTCGTCTCACGAAGGGGTGCCTGCATCGAAGCCAGCTTCACGATCATCGCACTCGCTGATATACGCCATCACTTTTCGCTTGATAGCAGCATGTTCAACAGGATCCTACACGAAACGCGAAGTTTTCCTTCCTTGTTAAAAAGGGGAAAGAAAATCAACGATGAGCAAAGATAAAATTTATTCTGCTAGCATTCAAAACTTACAGAAGAGCGATTCATTGCGGCCCGAATCAAACCTAGGTTCCGGCACCCAAACTCCCAGTAGTCCTTGAAGAATCTGACAGCCGCAGCGCTAACATCAGGGCCTGGTTGCCAGTACGCAATCGCATCATCTGCCGCTTGGAGCCCCTCAAAGTGAGTGAAACCCACATCTTTTAGAGCAGCACAAAGCGCCCAGCAAGCCTCAAGAGCAGCGTATTTTTGGCCCAGGTCCATAGCACCTTCTAGCTGGTCCATCCCGGACTTAAGAAATGGCAAGTAGTTGAAGGCGGAGATTTCTTCTCCTGGGCTGGGCTTCGAGAGCTCTGCTTTGTCCCCAACGCTGGCAAGCAGCCTGAGATACTTCTCGGAAATGTCTTTAAGGGCTCCGCAGACCTGCTGACATTGCGACTTCATGACTACATCCCGGGTGTTCAGGTTCACCTGCAGCTGCTTGGCTAGCTCCTCCGCCCGGCGTCGGGCAACATTCTCCTCCCCAAGCAGCGTGTCAATCTCCTGAATCTGGGCTTTAGATTTCTCAAGCTCCGACTCAGCTAGGGCCAGCGCCGCTCTGTCTTGCTTTTGCAGGGCCGCATTGATCACTGAAGCCTACGCCGAGTCAAAAGGCGAATCAAAATGGATGTACACAAATGACAACGAAGTAAGCAACCAACAAATAACTTAGTGAATAAACACTTACTGAGATAGTGTGAAACTCTAAAGCCGAGTGAAGCTCCTCCCAGTCGGACAGCATCAGGTCCCTCTCTCTATGGGTGGCAGAGAAGGACGAGGCGCACTGTTGTGCAAACGCGGCTCCCGTTGCTGCGGGGAGAATGCCAGAGGTTTGGCAGTCCACTCTTGTCACCAGCCGGGCTTCAGAGGCAGCTCCTAAAGCATGAGCAATTTGATAAGCTTCCTCGCAAAGTGGACTCATCTCATACGGAGAAGACACGCCCGAATACACCCGTATCTCACCATATTCAGCGAGGGTGCTGTCCAGCGGAAGCACTCCATGCCCAAAAAGTGTACACACCAGTTATCCCCGAATGCTTATGGAAGAAGCGGGATTTACCAATCGCGCGAGTCGAGGCAGGCTTCGACAGACGCTCGCGCCCTATGGTAGGGGCAGCCTGTTTCGGGGCCGCGTCTATGACCTCAACAGATTTGGACCACGATGAAGTCGCGCCCCACTTCGACAACTTAGCGCCAGTGTCTTCCGATGCAGGCTTCCGTTTCCTAGGGTTGATCTGGAGGCCAGCGCTGCTTAGCGTGGGCATGTCATCCAGGGCCAGGGAGAGCGGGTCCACCATGTTACCAGCACGCTTTAGAGCCATTGGGAGAGAAGTGTCCGTCTCATCCTCCAAGCAATCCTGCATACATAAAGGCCAAGAGTAAGCATTAGAAATCAAACATGAAGAATATATAAGCAAACAGAGCAACGCCAAGATCTTAGCGATAAAAAATACGGTCGCTAAGCAATCGAGTCACAACCATATCATCTGCGACCGAAAAGGAGATGAGTCATCCAAGGTGAACTTCGTGCTTTTCCTGATAGGTTTGGGCTGAAGGAGCCCAACCATCTCTCGACCAACTACAACATTGGCAGGATCTCCAGCGCTTTGTAGCCTGAGAGCGCTGTGCTTCCACCATTCTGCGAGAATGGTGCCACTACCGAGTGGAATAACATCAGCAGCCCCTTGCCCACGATGGCCACGATCGCGTCCGGCGGCACTGCTACCGCTGAGCCCCGAAATAGGAGCAGAGGGCGCATCTGCAGCAGCCTTGGTAATTTTCCCCTTCCTCTTAACTTTGACGGCTGGAACTGGACGCTTGCCATATTTGGCACCCATGGCACGGTTTATTTGGCATGCATGACCCATCCTAGTTCGGGCTTCATGTTCTTTCCAATTATAGGAGTCGCATAAGCGATTCGTGAGAAGCTCAGTTCAAGACACAAGATCCTCATTAGTCTGATAGCCCTTAGGCCGGATAGCCTCCAGACAGGGCCTTTATACCCTTCGCGCTCCTCGAATGAGTCAAAACGAACCTCACTACTCAATGGCCATGTATCTGAGCATATGATTTCCTCGACCAGGTCGTGGTTGGTTTGATGGTTAGCAGTGCGCTGGAATGATTCGAGCACGCGTGTGTCACCAGGGGTCAGAGTGTGAACTGGCGCTCGGCTGAGACCCACCATGGGTATCATTACCAAAGCTAGAGTATGAGCCTTGAGCAAGCCTTTCTGCGCAGCCTCTTTCGCGGCTTCATCAGAGCAAACGTGAACATAAAACCAGAAATCTTTCCAGTTGTCCCACTTGTTCTTGAAAGCAGGCACGATGCAAGAGTCTTTCTTGTTGCGGGCTGGTATGAAGTTGTATGACCCATATTCGGCCCTGACGTCATCAACTCCGCCAAGTTTCCCAACTTTGGAGTGATGATGAGCATCGTGAATGTGGGAGAAGACATTCACATTTAGTTCACTGCCCATCATCTTCATAGCCATAGCAAAAACACTAAGCCGGGCAAATGCATTTGCGTTAGATGGTGAATTTGTAGGTGAAATTGCTCCAGCACTTCGCCAAGGAAGGGCTCCGGAGGCAATTGAAGCCCAGCTTTGAAGTAATCTCTAAATGCAAGGCATTCATAGGGTCATGGTTTTGGGATAATCTCATCCTCATCAGGAGCACAGCACAGACTTCTCTCAAAGGCGCTGATAATACCAGAGGATGCAAAGCCGTCGAGGGCACCTTCGTCAATTCTAGATGGGTTCAGACAATACGTCAGGTGGCATGTTCTGGTCTTTTCTTCAGAGGACCCGAATCAACATCTCCCGCAAAATCATGAGTTTCTAATACTTGACTACCGGCGCCCTCCGTGTAGCCCTCTACGTCAACGTAAGCATCAGTCCCATCACCCACCGAACCTTGTAGGCTATGAACTTTGAGGTTAACTCCGGACCCTGCCTCAGACCCCAGATTGGTGGTTTCTGGCTGATTAGTCATCGCACTTGGAGTGGCAGAAGTGCTCGAGCTGTCGTTAGAACTCGAATCTCACTCCGAATTCGAGCTTAAATTGTCATTAGACATAGACTTGCTAGTAGCCTTGATTTTGCCAGAGTTAGAATGCCCCATGACACCCGAAGCGAACGCAAAATGGAAACTCAATGAACTAAATAAGAAAAGCAGAAGAAATAAGAAAAAATGCGTCCCACGCGATGGCCGAATGCGGTGAACAGAAAGTGAAACGAAGCTCTGAGATGCGAAGGTACTCACCGAAGCCAAACAAGGCGGACCTCTGAAGCAGCGGTGCCGAAGTAGATGAGAAGACGGCGTGGCGGCGGCAGTTCCTTAGCGCGAGGAATGAATGAGTCCTGGTCCCTGCCGGGGAGTGCCTTTTATACTCGCCCCAAGAGGCATCCGTTGGAATATCAACGGACGCGTCGGCTCGCCGGTCGAAAAATCCTCGGCCGTCCAATGAATTCTCTAAATTTTTTTAAATTACAAAGAATAAATAATGAAAATAATTTGGCATCCCTGTTTGGGACGGCGTTCGGCGGGCTTCGCTTGCATTTGGCTCGGTACCAGCACACACATTCGGTGGCCATGAGACAGGAAAGGAATTCGGGAGAGATTTGGCGTCGAGGCCATTGAAGACGCGGCCCGAGCCAAGGCTTTGGGGCGCGCTGAAGGGCTACTATTGGGACAGGGGAGATGATGGCCACCCCACCCCCCACTTCTCCGTGCGAATCTCGCCAGGATTCCTGATTCAGTGCCTTACCCCGAATCAGACATACGGACGGGCATCGAGGAGCGCAAAACCATTGGCATGCCGAAGGCTAGATTTAGGTTCGCACGAGATGGATGGACCTGTGTTCCGAAATACACCCCTTTTAGCTTCGCAGTGTCGTTACTGCTTCGCAACATCGCTGCGTTGTCAGCCTGGTGACGGCCACTCCGGCGAAGCTAACGGCCCCCGATGCTGCGGGGTGAAGGAGGATTTTTTGTGTGCAGGTCCAGCGGGCCCGGTGGGGAGTGGTCCTTGGGCGACATGCGTCCTGGCTTTGCGAAGCCGTCTGTACAGAGGAACATAGCAAATGGTGTGAATGGCCCTGGTTGGCATAAAGCATCGAACAACGGAACGTTTTGGAAGGGTAAAATGGTCATGTAAATGCCTACGGGCTACTATAAAAGGGGCTCCTCGCTGAGCACGTAAAGAGGTCGGTCCCTTGCATTTTAGCCGGGACTGTGCTAATAAGAAGAAGAGCATATCTTTCGTTCCGTTTGAGCTATTGTTTTGGTACTCTACATCTCAATTCGGGCCCCGGGGGTGTCAAACTTCGGGGGTGAATCAACACCTAGGCAGACTTGTAATGACATCTTGGTATGACAGCTTGTTCGATTATCTGACAGCATATCTCGTTATGAAAATGTTAGTGAAAATCTGGAATAACAAAATTATGTTCTGGCTATCAAATCCAGTTTGGTTCAGTTCTCTTGTACTAAATGGCTATGTTGTTAACTCTGGATACCCAGTGAAGAGTGAACAAGAACTTTTGCTTCAATTTCTGTTGGTTTTATAGAGGCACACATCAGATTATAAAATCTTAACTTTGAATAAAAATAATCTATGATGCATGGTTTGAGTTGCAAGTTCAACAAATCTTATTAATGACATGAAAATAAGATGAGTTCCTAGTATGGTCGACTCCTCTCCAGCTCTCCTTATGTGCATTGGTTGATGATTAATGTTATTCACAACGAGGCTTCACTTCGCCATAAATCCACCATTAATCTTCAGCTCAAGCTCCATTAGTTACACCCCCCCACACCCCCCACACCCGCCGGGTGCTCATCCTGGATCCGCCATTGTTGGCATTGATCTCTCTCTGAATTTGTTCACTCAATGTGCCTTGAGTGTTTTAGATTTGTGTTTTGACTCAATCTACTCGCCAAGCCTAATCTTATTCAGTATTTCAATTTTGTGTTTAGTCTTTTCCTTTCTTTTATCTCTGGTTGTTTTATCGCTTCTTAATCCAATGACAGGTAAGCTCTACCTTCCTTTTGAAGAAAAAACAGGTGCTTGATATGACAGCTTGTTCAACTATCTGATGGCACATCTTTGTTAACTTATGTTAAGCAACTGCTAGTTGCAGTTTGGAATAACGGAATTATATTCTGGTTATCAAATCCAGTTTGGTTAAGTTCTCTTGTACTAAAGAGCTATGTTGTTAAATCTGGATATACCTATTTATTATTATTTTCATTGAGGATCCTGCATTTTATTCCTCTTTGAGGTATACACATATTTTATGGATTACCATGGATAAAGTGGTTTCTTTGTATTTCTTGTCATATATAAATTTTTCTTTGCTAGTTAAGATACAATAATTTAGCACTACACTATGTATTATACTATTATGGAAACTGTACATAGTGCTTGCTGCTGTGAAGTACAGTTCTCTTTTGCGGTTCATTTTTCTGCTACGTATACATTTCACACAACACTTGGCATCTCATCTCTTAATCCATACCATGCGAACATTTCCAATGTGAGAATGCAACAATTAGCTTTGCATATGTTTACTTCCAGCTATTCCAACTGGCATAAGATCTCAGTAAACATGTACTATTATTTTGCTATGCTCGAAATTTTTAGGCATTGAGTGGATTATATTTTACCAAAAATTTACATAAACTCCGACCTTTCTCTTCAAGGATCCTAACATTTTCAATAACTAATAAAAGTTAAAGCTATTTGGATACTACAAACTTAGATGGCATTGGTAAAATGTAAGTTTGTAGTATCTATATAGCTTTAACTTTTATTAGTTATTCAAAATGTTAGGATCCTCGAAGAGAAAGGTCGGAGTTTATGTAAATTTTTGGTAAAATGTAATCCACTCCAAGCCTAAAAATTTCGAGCATAGTAAAATAATAGTACATGTTTACTGAGATCTTATGCCAGTCAGAACAGCTGGAAGTAAACATATGCAAAGCTAATTGTTGCATTCTCACATTGGAAATGCTCGCATGGTATGGATTAAGAGATGAGATGACAAATGAAGTGTTGTGTAAAATGTATACGTAGCAGAGAAATGAACCGCAAAAGAGAACTGTACTTCACAGCAGCAAGCACTATGTAAAGTGTCGGGGACCCAAAACAAAGAGGGGGTGGGTGCCACTTTTGATTCTCCCAGGTGCCTGTCGGGGACCCGAAATATAGGAGGCCTACTATAAAACCCGCTATAGCCAACCCATCCCTAAGTATAAATGTGTACTAAAAATTGATCCCTCTCCTCCCCTCTTCCTACACCCCTATGCACAGCCGCAGCCACACAGGCAAAGGGGCACACAGCACTGCCCCCGCATCGGCACCTATTCACCCATCGGTACAAGCTGCTGCGCTCCCTGAGCACATTCAGGCTCTCTGGGGTCTATGTGCTTACCATCAATGGAGGTACCGACCATGCATAGTGAAGACGAAGGCGGGGTCCTTGTCTCTCTGTTGATGCGTGCAGTGGCATTGTAGTTAATGGGGTGGTATATTTTTTGATGAGCGCGGACACCATCATCCTTCCATTACCGCTTGGGAGATCTACTGTGTATGGTAATGCTGGGACGCCTGCAGACTACATCCTTTCATTCGACCTTGCCAGGGAGGAGTGGAGGAGAGTTCTCCATGGGCCTTCAAGTAGTGGCAACCTTACATCTGGGCAGATGGAGAGGAGTCGCCTTACTCTAGCTGATCTGAATGACTCTCTGGTTCTAGCACACCACCCTTGCTGCCGGTTGGTCATGGACATATGGTTGGTCATTCATCTTGTACCGACTGGACTATTGTTCATCTGTGATCCAGGAACCAACACATCTACACAGGTGGATATGAGACATCTTGATTCAATTGCTGTGTACACAGGAAGTCTCTTGAGTCTAAAATAAGGAGATATATGGTGTAGTGTTGTCATATGTTGCTTCTATTTAGTTTGTCTATGTTGAATTGTTGATCTAGAGTCTACAACATCTCATAGCTGTTGTATGAAGTGGTTGTACGAAGGTGTTTGATGTTTCCATTTTTCATCCTTTTAACTATTGTAGAGCATGGCATGCTTGTGCGGTTGTGCCCAATTAAATATTTTAGCTTATGGCACTGTGTACATGTATCTGCATTGTCAAGAGAATGCGTTGTAGCTGTTTACTTTGTTGGTTTCTGCAAACCTTGTGTGCTGTTAAGAGAATGATGACATTGGAATTAATATAATTTTTCTCCATGTTACCATACAATGTTGTTATATATGTCTGATATTGAGAAGACTTGGCTGTGTCAATATTGCTAGGAGAGGGTTAGTTCCCTTCATTTAGATTTTTCATCCATTTTCCACTCACTTTCCCAAAGACCTTTTGCTTGATTGCCTGCTGTAACGAGCACAAATAATAGATCTGAAGCACTACACATCTAGATATTCACTCACAATGCAAATTTTTCTGTCAGCTAACCTCTTTGAAACCAACATATATACTACATGATGAGGCAGTGTAACAACACCTCATCACTGAATGCATCTTTGCCCATGAGGCATGGATATGAGGATATCCATACTTGTTGAGTGGTGTGAACCTTTCAGTGAATGGTGGCATGAGACAGATACTTGGTGCCCAACAATCAGCAGCAGATTCAACATAGAACTGATTATCCTTGGAGCATTGATGATTTGAATGAACGGTAATGACTATGTTTTAAATTTGTCCTCTCCAACTCTATTTATGTGCATTGGCTGATGATTAACATTATTTGCGAAGAGGCTTCACTTTGACATTAAGCTCTCTCTGAATTAAAGGAATAAGTGAAAAACAAGGTCGCAGTGGGTTCAATAAAGCAAGGGATAAAATATTTATAGTTCTACTAGTATACATATTCAGACCTACTTTGAGAGTCACTCCAGTTAACTGTACCTTGCTCCCACGATCTCTCCTGTTTCCTACTCGCCCAAATTTTGAAGAGCTATGAGCTGCACGATAGGATGGGCTGCCATCCACCGTTGTGGGAATACTGAGTTGAAAATAACAGTTTTGTCGCGGTGATATTCAGTGTCAGTTCCGCCGACACCCGGGAACAACGCACTCATCGTCATCATCAGGTATTCAGGTCATAACGAGTTGCCGAGCTTTGAATCTTTGATGTGTGTGCTTCCCTTCTCCCGCCCTGCTTTCTGATCTGTTGCTACTGAATCTGCGGCATCTTTTCATTCAGTTGAGTCCCTCATGACGATCAGTCGAAAATGGTTGTGTAAGATTGACTGAAATAAATGCAACTCGAATAACCTTGCTCAGTTACACATACTACATGCATTCTTCGTGCAATCTTCCACAGCTACTGCCTACTACACACACCTACGATACGGCACCTTCTTCTTTTTTCTTTTTTTTCATTTTTTTTTTGTGGAATCTGTTGTGCAGCCTAGTTTGACCCAACCTGCTGCTGTCAGTGACTCAGTGTCAGTTTGGCAATCCCTTAGCTTAACTGGATTATCATACTTTTTTAGATAATGAACTCGACTATCATATCATAGGTTTTTTTTAACCTAAAGATCCCTTGCTTTTTAAACCCACAGGTGTTTTTTAATATTATTTATGTGCCAATCGGTTATCTTTTAGCTTTGTTTTTATTGTCTCAATCTACTTGCGTAGCCTAATCTTGTTTCAGTTTTTCATTTTTGTGTTTACTCTTTTTCTTTGTTTTTCTTGGCCATCCCGGCTTCCAGAGCTCGTGTATTTGGTTCTTTTATCAACTTGTTAATTCAATGGCAGGAAGCTCTACTCTGTTTTAGAAGAAAAACTAGACACCATTGGTAGAGGTGTACCCCATTTTTATTGTAACTATTCAGTAGATGAATGTTTGTCATGCATGCAATCTGATGCGTTCCCTAGGCAGACACAGATGCTTGGTATAACAGCTTGTTCGATTATTTGATGGCATCTTCATAAGCTTAACTTAAGCAACTGTTAGTGACAGTTTGGAATAAAGAAATTATGTTGCTTGGCTGTGAAATCCAGGTTGGATCAATTCTCAGCTTGTACTAAAGAGCTATGTTGTTAACTCTGTATACCCAGTTATTATTATTCATTGCGGGTCCTGCAATATTCCTTTTTAAGTTGGACACGTAGTTCATTGATTACCATGGAGAGTGACTTCTTTCTATTTCTTATAGAAATTGTATTTATGTATTATGGAAATTGTACACAGTGCTTGCTGCTGTGAAGCAGAGATTTATTAACAACTTATCATGAAATATACTTATCAGTTGGCATCATGTCTTCATCCATACCATGCAAGCATTTCCAATGTTAGATTGCAATAATGAGCTCTGTATTAATATTGTTTTGTACTAAACCATAGCTTCTCTGCTTCCAGCTGTTCTCACTTGTACAAGATCTTAGTGAACATTTAGTATTATTTTGCTATGCTTGAAAACTTTTGACATGGCGTGGATTACATTGTACCACATATTTACATAAACTCAGTCTCTCTCCAAGTATCCTAACATTTGCAAGAACTTTGAATTAAATGGTTCCCCTACAAACATCAATTGCACCGAGTAACAAAATTTCGTGTAGAGAGAGGAAGCAAATTTCTAGCGTGGCTCCAGTTATAAGGTTCCTCTAATGCATCATCGTGCCTTTTGCAGTTCAAAGCTCAAGCACTTGTGCCAGAGGATCACAAATTGTTTCTAGGGTTGGCGGGGCAATGACTCGCCGCTTGATATTCCATTCAAAGCTTTTTTTTTTTTGGAATTCAGAGTACGATTGCAGCAATTTCAGGAGATTACGTGGAACAAGACAAGAACAAAAAATTAGTAAGGTTATGCATTCTATTGACTGCATTGCACAAAACCTCTGGGGCACACAGCTCACAGGATGCATCCGTGATCACAAGACGTGAAAGAAATTGATGTTGATAAAATCAGGTTTTACTTAGTTTCGTTAGTTTTGTCCCTGGGTTGTTATTGAATATTTGGCATCGTAATTACTCAACCACGATGTGGTGCCAGATCCAAAAATACCTGTCCGAGTGAAGTGGCATTACATTTTGGTGTGCTTGACACAGCAAGCTTGTATAAACTGTGCTCAGAAGGAAGCAACAGGGAGAATAAGCATGTATAAACTATGCACTAGATGCTTTGTTGGATTATGCCATGATAAGGTTCATTCTGCCTCTAGTACCACATCTATTCAAATTATACCATATTACACATTTCAAAAGGTATTTGTATCATATCTTAACCCATTGTTGTGTGCTACTATCAACTCCTGTGATTGTGCATCAGTGCATGACTAGATGGTCTTGGTGGTAGGCATCCTTTTGTGTAGACACAAATGATTCTCACTTAAACGACAAAACATACTCTGTTTTAGAGCAAAGTTATTTATGGGCCCTGTCTCATCGTCATCACTCTTGTCCGCGTTGTCACAGTGAGCTCTGAAGGAGATGAGGCGCATTGCCACTTCATATCCCGGCCCCAGCTCATCAGTGCCAGATCAGACGGGGCGGCAGTGGTGCCATATCTATAGGACTCACTATGTTCGTGCTTGGACGGAGAAGCCAGCTTGTGGATCACGAGGGAAGGTTCCATCCTAGCTAGATCAATAGTCGCGAGGTCAGCAGCTTGAGCACAATCTGCATATTTGCAGGCTCCCTCAATTTCGGCGAACATCATATAGTTTTGCTCAGCGAAGCAGTTCTCGACACTGCCACCACCGCCACGCCGTACCCCATCCCGACACCATCCCATCCTGACACCTGAGCCCCATCTGCAACTCCACACATCCCCACTTTGAACTCGTAGAATCCCTTACCTGTGCTCGACAGGCATTCACTGCCACCCTCCCTTGATCCGTAGCTGTTGTCATGACGGCAACCTAATCCGCATCACCTAGACAGCTAAAGTGCTGCTCAGCACACCGCTGGGCTACGCCTGCCCTCCAATGCCACTCTGCGGAATCAATTTTGGATGCACCCTCTAGCTCCTGTGTTGCAAGAGGACTAGAAGGTCAGGTGGATCTACTTGATCTCGCTTCTGGTTCCGTGCTACCATTGTTAATTACTACCCTCTGGGGAGATCTTAACTCTACAGAGCATCTCCTATCCTTTTCCTGGAAGTCTGACTTTTGAGTGAGCCCTTGTGGCATCGGTAGGGGTGCCCTAGGTGTGCGGCCAACAGCGGCAGCCATTGCAGCCCGGCTGCTACCAGTCACCACGGACCACCCCCATTTGATACTCTGCATTAATACCTCCTCATCTCAGTTGTCAACTACTCACCTAGTCCCCTACATGAAGCCATGGTGCACGAGGAGGCATCGTGAGGATGACAATGAAAGGGAAAAAAATGCCATAGATGAAGATGGCGACACACTAAGTAATGGTTGAGTCACAAGCTCAATGCCAAGGACGATGCAGTCATGCTACCTTGGAAGAAGTGTTTCCATTGCCAGACATACCCCATCCATGTATTGGTATATTTGAGATTGATACAGAGGGCCTCAGTATAGAAGTCATGATGTGCAAAAAGGTAGATGCAGAAGGTTTCAATGTAGCCTATGGTTGTTGGAGTAGTGAAGTAGACATGGAAGATACAATGATAATGTGTGCTGTACAAAACAAGGAGGTAGGTAGGTAGGTATGCTTTAATTTGACACAATGCCGATGATATATAGACGTCACAATTGAGGTGCTCAAAGACGATGGAGGAGCAAATAACCTGCCGAGCAAAGATCATGCACATGATGTGGTCATGTTTATATGGGATAATCTGAATGTTTATGCTTGGTCATGAATGAATCTATTTGTATGACAAATGTGCAGAATGATGTAGTGGACTTTTGTATCTGATTTTAGGCAAAGAGGCCTTATTTTGTTAATTATATCATCTTGTTGAACCATTAGTTGTTAGAAGAATTTAGAACATTACACTGTCAATGGATCTTTGTTATACATTTTGTAAGCAAAGATTGTTACATTAGAAAATCAGTTGATAATTTGATATAGGTGGTGTCTTTTGGTAAATATTTGCCTGATGGCACTTACACCTTCAGGGGTTAGTCAGTATAACGTTTTACAGATTGTCACTATTGTGACTTTTAACAACAGACTGTCGATTGCTATTCAGGTGTCGTGGTGTAGACGCTAGGCCTGTCATTGGGGAGGGTATGGACATACCAGCACCTGTCCATACCCACAACCATGTCTTGCTTATTCACGTAACTACCTCCCCACTTTTACTCATGCCCGTTTCCCTATACTAAATTATTCGTTGGATAATCATGAGCAACAAATACCCATGTATTATTACTTAGTACAGGAGTGAATGCCGGTGAGGTCACTGTGGCCTCCGTCGCACGTATGCCAGGTAGATACAACCCAATTAGTGGCCACTCTAGCCGCGCCGATCCTCCTTTGGGCGGCGGCATGGCTTGGAACAAGGTGGTGAGGTCGCGCACCATGGGGGAGAAGACGCGGCACGATGACGATGCCGTAGCGGACAAAGGGAGCTTGCGCTTGGCGGGCATCGGCCTCTGGTGCGGCGGAGGAGGTGCCGACGTCATTAGCTTCCGCGGCGCCGGCGGGCACTCAGCCGGCATCCGCAGCCTGCTTCCCTCCGATGTCGGCGTCGTGGGTTCTGCCTCCTGCTCCTACGCCTCAGAGCCGGCCTCCTCCCCCTGCTGCTGCTGCTTCTCCATCGCAGGCAAGGCCACGGACTCCGTATCTGGTCCTGCGGAAGAGCGCTCCATGTGGCTAGCGACAGAGATCGATAAGTTGGGGAAGGATGAACGAGGAAACTGGATAAGTGAGGCAAAGTTTTATCCATATTCTACCTGTTTCACGTGGATATTATTTGATATAAATACCCAACGACAGGTCTATGTGCAGTGTGTGTTATTGGCGGTGCTATAGTCCACTACAATAATATTCTAGCAGTGAATGGCTATATCCTTTTTTTTGAAATATATCTATATCATATCCCTATAATAAAAAAACTATACTAGTTTTCTATCTCAACATAAAAGCTATCCATTGCAAATCATCTCCCACGAAATACAAAGTCATCTACCACTAGCTTTCAATCTCCTCATGCAAGCTATACATGTCATTTCTTTATCTAAAAAAAAGCTTAACATGTCATCCTCCATATGTGTTACTATTTTCATCAATCTGTTAAAAATACAAGGCATCCAAATAACCCTATTTGTTTTTTGCAGTTACACTATCTTATAATTTGATCTAACATTCTATTATTTTTTTGTTAGAATTTTCATTACCTTGCATAATTTCACTAGGACTAATGCCTGAACATATAGTTACGATTTATACAACCAATCCCTTTATTTCTAAAAAAATCATGTAGCGGCACTTGAGATATCCGTCTGGTTTAATGATCTTCAAGAAATGTGTAGTTGGAATCATACATAAAGGCCAAGAAGGCAAATCGGATTCCCAATTCTTGAGTTCCAAACACTGGCCTACTGCAACAACATTCCTAGCCCACCTTTCTTCTTTTGTTCTATTTCCAAATCAGTACTGTACTTGTTTCCTCCATTTTACACACCACAATAATCAAAACATTAATATTTCCATTTTAAAAGAAATAAACAATATTGAAAACCTAAATTTCAAACATCACAGTTGTTAAAACTCAAATTCAAATCTTTAGAACATGGAAATCTCATCTCGTAGTTGAAATGTCATGTAAATGTCAAAAATCGTTCAACAAACACAACTATATGTAGACAATTTAGCACAACTAAACATAGTCCATCAAAAAGGCATCACCAAGTCCATCAAAGAGGAAAGAACCATTCGTATCAGCACCACCATTGCCATTTCCACCACTAAACGTACCTCCAAAGTATCCATTAGCACCACAAAAGCCACCTTGATGGTGCCACCTTTATGAAACGGCAAAATGTGCTGCATTGCCAGGACATATGTTCTCAAATTGAGCTCTAGTGTACATATATCACATAATATGATCTCTTGTTCAAATATGAGTTTGTGTTCACAAATCACCTATGCCTCCCTCATCTCTTTTCAATTATCTAAGCTTCCCTACTTTCTCTCCTTGACTACCAGCAACTTGATCTTCTAGCACCTCCTTGAATCACCGAACTTCCCCATTCTTTAATTTCTCCTTTGCCACTAATTTGTTAATCTTTTCTCAGAATTCAATTATGATAAATCACAAGTTTCACCATTACTAAAACCATCTCCTTCTTGCTTTCACTAGCACAAGGCACCAAAAACATGATGGACATTGGCCACTTGTTGGGGACAAGTAAGTTTTGAGCTTTTGTCATTTCCAATAGTGAATAAAACAAAAATATCTATTTGGTTCCTTGTAAGAATACAATGCTAGGGTACCATGGGACTCTTGATGCTAGTGTGATGATGAGAGCTTGGAATTGAGTGAGATCGAGAGACTCATTTGAGAGGATGGTAGCTAGCATGAAATGAGGTGGTTTGGAGGAAGGCCATAGTGGTTGCAACAATGCCCTATGAGATGGTGGAGAGGCAAGGATGTGAAGTATAAGTATCCCATCCTTCTAAATATGGATGCAGCAAACCATTTGACTGGGTGAAGGGGTATCCATGGAAGGGGCCATTGAACATGCACTTGGATCATGATCATATGACTCCTTATCATCCATTTATTTTCTCATCTTTTATTTTCCACATTAGAATTTTATTATCCACCAAAATTCCTGCAATCGCTAATCTTCACTGGCACTACTATCTCTCTAATCAATTCTATTTTTGACGCTAACACTGCCTTCACTATCAGACATCAATTAGCAACCACCATAGTGGTTGGTGCCCCTCTACTGTATTCCCCACCTAACAGCTAACACTGCAGAATCCATTAGTCACTAGTATAGAACAAGGTTTCAAATCCGGTTGTCAGGTGCATTTAGTCCTGGTTTTGGGAACCGTGACCATGAAGTCTTGGTTTTGGGAAACAAGACTGCAAAATCAGGACTATAGGTCTTCATTTTTAGTCCCAGTTCCTACTAACAGGACTAAAGGTGTCTGTTGAGTAAAAAAGAATTCAGGGTTGTGAAGATTCGAACTCAAGATATCCCACTTGACCCCTTGCATGTGCTACACCATCTCACCTCCATCACACATCTAACTTAGATAAGATACACTTTTGTTTTAAGTTCACTCTGGAGACACCTTTAGTCCTGGTTCGTGTCTCAAATCGAGACTAAAGGTGGATTTGTGTCCCCAACTAGGACAAGAAGTCATACTTTTGGTCCAAGTTCGTATCTTGAACTAGGACTAAAGACTTCCACACTAATAGCATACTAACACATCTTGGTAATTGTTTCAACCCGAACTAAAGGGTGGAATTAGTCCTGCTTGTATTTCAAACCGATACTAAAAGTCCAGGTCTCCCTTTACTATCGGTTTGCAATTTCAAACCCGCACTAAATATTTTTTGGCCGTCGACGAAAGTTGGTTGTTTCTCTTCTAGTGAGTCCACCTATCTCCATGGTATCCCTTAGGCTCACTCATATATTGAAGACCCAAGATCTCCTATGCTAACAATAGAGCTTTAAGGATCGTGACTATTGGCAACCATGCACTGAACTAAAGGCAGAGAGAGTGAGGCATTGAGAAGCTGCTCAAAAATAGTTTGGTGATGCTTATTTGTTTTGTTGGTGCGAGCGCAAATGGTTGCATGGTGGTCAACTAAGCATGGAAATTGTGGGTAGGTTCACCAGGGTTTCAAGGAGCCATCGCTAGCAGTATAGATCTGGTGGGGAAAAAGGATGGGACTTGAATTCATAGTTTAAAATAGCAGGCAATGGAAAATAGCGGTAACTTTTTTCCAGAAGCTATGCAGCTATAGTGGTGCTATGTCAGATAGCATTTTTAGTAATAAAAACATGAAAACTACCAGTAATTTAAGCAAAAAACATGACAAATATGATATTGATGAATACAAATAAGTTTCAAAGGTTACATGAGTCCAGATAATATTACTAATAAATACCAATATGACATTACAACATGGTCCATGAAAGTTTAATTGTCCACAATACTAAATTAGTAGCAAATGAAATATGAAATAGCGGTAAATAGCAGCACTGTAGCAATAATACCATTAAATAGTAATAAATGGCAGCACTATAGCAGAAATACGAATAGCTTAGCGGCAAGCTTCTCTAGAAGCTAGTGACGCTATAGCCCGCTATTTAAAACTATGCTTGAATTCCGCAAGATTAGGAGAGTTGCATGGAAATGGTACAAGAAGGAAGGACATGGTGACTGACAGCAAGCCCGTGGAAAGGAGGAGGGAAAGAAAACATGCTTGAGGAATAAAAGGCCATCCACCCTTCCAACCATAGATTGGGTGAGCCCTCAAGACTAGGTACAAGGGGGTGTAGTGGAAAGGGGATGTGTGTGCCTTTCTATTTGGAGTCTCTTGTAAGGGCGTACAGCCTAGTGAACCTTGTTTTGGGTACACTTTACCATGATTGAATGCATGGCTCATTGTTTTTTACACAAAAGACTAGGGGAGATCCCCACAGTGGTTTTATATTTATAAGTTTAAACAATACAAAGTATATATACAACTAATCATATGCAAAAGGAAGATCTTAAATCCTCCTTACACCTAATAGATTGAAGTAAATATTGGCTTAAAATTCGACAGCAAAAGTGATGGGGTCGGAGCACCTCTCTGAGAGACCTTGTCATTCTAAAATTTCCATAGCTCCCAAGATGCTATCAAAGCAGCCTTAATAAAACAAGGTATAGTATGCGTCAACCTGGCATGTTTGATCCTGTCCATAATATCATGCATGGCTCATTGTTGTCGTTGTTTTTTCTATCCTCACCCTCCATCCAACTTTTATTTTAGAAGAGTCTCAATGTCGCCCAAAATGACGGCATGCATCATTCTCTAATCAATTCTATTTTGACTCTCATTGACTTCACTACCTGGAACCATTTATTGATCGCAATAATGGGTGGTGCTCACCCCCACCTTGCTTAATCGCCACCTAGCGCCACAACTGCTTCCACATATGCGCTTGCATCCACGATAGTCTGTATGCAAGGGTTGTGCTCATCCCCACCTTGCTTACCCGCTGTTGGTTCAGGGCCTAAGGGTGGAGCCCCCGAGCCCTGAATCTAAACACCGAAGTGAACACAACACATGAATAACGGCAACAAAGAGATCAAATATCATTAATCAGGTCCCGGCAAAAACTCATGGGTCCGTCCTCCTTACACGCTCCAAGGGGAGCGCTATTTATAGGAGCTCGTAGGCTTTACATGACGAAACTGCCCATGGAGAAGCTATCCTCAAGCCGCCTTCTCTGCCAACCAGGGGCAGACACATCCTTCTGTTTTGGCCCCGCTAGTCTCCCAAAGCTGACCTGTGGGACCGCTCGTGTTCCAGTCAAGACTCCTCCAGGCTTCCTGTAGAGGCACAAGTGAATACTTTGTCATGATGCTGACCCACCGAAAGGTCCAAAAGACCACATGTGACATGGAACTACCATTGTAATATTCCAATCACCAGCTTTAAACCTCTAGCTCCACAAATTAGCTGAGAACTCGACAATTGAAAAGTTGGTCGTCTGTTCATTCTCTGGGGCACACAGCTCAGGATGCATCTGTAATCATAGATTGTGAAGGAAATTGGTGTTAATAAAACCAAATTTTAATTACTAGTTTTGTTTCTTTTGTTCCCTAGGTTGTTATTGAAGATTTGGCACCATAATTACTCAATCACGATGTGGTGCCAGATTGTTATATGTTATTATGATGAAATTATTTTGGTGTGAAGCCAAAAAGACCTAAGTGAAGTGGCATTATATTTTGGTATGCTTGACACAGCATGCTTGTATCAGGAATAGTTAGAGATGCTACAGGCCACAAGGAATAAAAGGAGGAGTACGTACATTGTCGTGGGTAAGTAAGAAATGAGATAGCATCCTATTGTTTGGTGTTTGTCATAATTTTTTTTCTGACGAGCTGTGCTCAGAATGAAGCAACAGGAAGAAATTAAGCACGCTAGATGCTTTGTTGGATAGCCATGATACGGTTCATTCTGTCTCTAGTACCGCATCTATTCAAATTATACCCTATTACACATTTTAAAAGGTATTAGCATCACATCTTGACCCATGGTTTTGTGCTACTATCAACTCCTGTGATTGTGCATCAGCGCACGACTAGATGCTCTTGGTGGTAGCACCATCGTCAGTGCTTGTCCGTGTCATCATTGTGAGCTCTAAAGGAGATGAGGCGCACTACCGCACCACATCCGTGGTCCAACTTGTTAATGCTTGAAGAGAGGGGCCATATCTAGAGGAGTCACAATGTTCATGCCTGGACACGGAAGCCAGCTCGTGGTACCCAGGCCAAGGGTGGCATTGATCTTTCGTTCCTAGCCAGATCGAGAGTCATGCAGTCAGCAGCTCAATCACAGTCTGCATATCTACAGGCTCCATCGATTTCGACACACGTTGTAGTTTTGCTCGGCCTAGCGGTTATCGATGTTGCTGCCGCAGCCACACCCTGCAGGACTTCCCTATCCTGACACCCTCCATCCTAACGCACGTGCCAACTCGGCAGACCAGAAGGAAGCCCCAAGGTGTCATGATCACCACTGTGCTAGTTACACTACCACATAATTCAATTTTCACAGTGTCGTTCTACAGGCCTCCGTGACGGGCATAATTTTTCCCATCATAGTAAATCCCATAATTTAACATGGCGGGCATTTTTATTTACCATGGTGGGCGGCCGGCATCTTATGATGCCAAAATACAATAGGTATTTTTCATGGCAGGCCTCTTATGACTCCCGCCACACAGTAAGTTGATTTACCATGGCGGGCCAGACCCAATAGGCCCAGCAAGGCTTGATTTCTGCATTGAGCTATAAAAGCTATAGTTAGGGTTTGGAGCTCTCATCTCAATATCTCTTCCTCATAGAAGACGCACCATGCCAAAGCCACCACTCCTCCCTCACATTGGCCCGCCATGCAGAAGCCATCACTCCCTCTCCTCCAAATTCCTCACATCGACACATGTAGCGTTTGGTGGTTCAGCGACGCCCGACACATAGTGGCTTGAGGATCGGTAGCCCCCTCATCCCTGCACGCTACGATGACCCCCCTCCCCTTGAGCATGGCACTGACCTCCTCCAAGGGCAAGCAAGGCGTCCTGGTGGCGGATCGACGATGATAGCTTCCTTCAAGGGTGGATCAAGGCCTCCCGACGACGGATCGAGGCATCCCAATTGTGGATCGAGGTCTCTTGGTGGTGGTTCAATGACAAGAGCCTCCTCCATGGGAGGATCGAGGCCTCCCTGTGATGAGTCGAGGTGTCCTAGCGGCGAATTTACCACGACGGCCTCCTCGAAGGGTGGGGGCGGCTTTGCATCCTTGGATGGGCTCGACAAGCTTGTCCAATGTTTTTTCTCTCTTTTTTTGAATTTTTTTGAACAATTTACCATGGCGGGCATTCTAAGGTGCCCACCACGATAAATCAACTAACCACGACGGGCAAAGGAGTCCACCGCAGTGGGCCATGATTTACCGTGACCATCCCACCACATTGGAGCCCTTTGCCCACCGCGCTAAACAGAATTGGGCTTACTGTGGAAAAGTAGTATGTAGTAATGTTACCCATGATGCCTGAGCTCTAGCTGCAACTCCACACACCCTAACTTTGAACTCGTAGAAGCACCTAACTTGGCTGGCATCCATCGCCACCCACCCCGTATCCACAGCTATTGTCGTGACGCCACCTTAACCAGCATCACCCCATCCTACCATACAGCTGAAGTGCTACTCGACATGCCGTTGGGCTATGCCGGCCCTCCAATGTTGCTCTGTGGAATCAGTTTTAGACACAACCTCCAGCTCCTCTGTTGCAAGAGGAGCAAAAGAAGGTCAGGTGGATCTGCTTGATCTCACTGCAGGTTCCTTGCTACCATTGCTAGTGGCCATCTGGAGACCTCCAAACTCTACAGAGCATCTCCTGCTTCTTGTCCTAGAAGCCAGTTTTTTGGTGTGGTAGGGGAAGAGGGTTGAGACTTGAGGAATTCGGTTAAATTAGGACAATTGCATGGAAATTGTAGGAAGAAGAAGGCCATGGTGACTGTGATAGCAAGCCCATGGGAAGGAAGGAAAGACAATAGGTGTGAAAGATAAACCCTTCCAACCGTAGATTAGGCTGAGCCCTCGTGACTAGGTAGAAGGGGAAGTGTGTCCCTTTCTATTTTTATTTTCTTGTTGGGGCCTATTGGGTGATAGAATCACACAATATAAGTAAGGTGAAAACAATATGCAGATTGCAATCGTATTTCATTCTGTTCCAAAAGTTTACACCCCAGGGGGTATTAATAGACCCCCTGACTTCGCCATTCAAGGAATCTTACAAAACTAGTCATAGCACCTCCTATACATTTAGCTAGAAAGCACATCGGCGAAGTGTGTTCACACTTCGCCCCTTTTCTTTTGTCTCCTTAAGAAACTTTAGACTTGATCATGATTTCTCGACTTAGCTGACAACCTCGTTGATCCTTCGTGCGAAGCCGCTATGTCAGCTTCGCTGGTTAACAGGAGTTTAGTGAAGTCATCTTCACCAGATAACCTAAAACATGTGAAAATATATGTGCGAAGTTTGAAATAGTCACAGCGAAGTGTCCATGTCATCTTCGCTGAATATTGAGTTGTCTCAAATATTTATAACAAAGAGTTTGTTTTTGACTCCAAAGTTTGTGATGGAAGTTTGTATGTCAAAGTTGTTCCCCAACAGCAGCCCCTCGCGGGCAAAGGCCTACTCCAAAGGTCTAAATCCCATGAAGTTTATATGAAACTTGGCCTGACAAACGTCGTCCAAACTTGGGAGTTGGCCTGTTTGAATTTTGAATCCTGCGGCTAGTTTTGACCGCTTGACCGAGCTTTGCCTATAAATAGCGAGCCCCCGTTGAGGCTATCATTTTCAGAAGAAGGGAAGCTCTGCCAAAATTTTTCTTGACATCTGTTGCTTTTGTTCGTCTTTTCTTGAGATCTTAGGTGAAGTGTTTTTGACAACATCGGCGAGGTTTGTTTCATTTAACTGTTATGCTTTGTGATCTTTGTCTGGGTTGTTTTGATTTTTCTAATTTTATAGATGTCTTCGTGAGACTTACAAGATCAAGTTCAATCTCAAGAGAGCTCAAAAGTTGATGATGATAGTTTACCTATAGATTCTGATGAAGAGAATCTTGATGATGTTGATGCGTCTGTCGAGGATTTGATCAAGGATGAAGAGGGTTTTACCTTGACTTTTGGTAAAACTTTGTTTGAGAAGAGTCATCTTGATGAAATGGTTCGCTTGAAGATTGTTGAGCGCGATCAAGTAAGAGTTCCTGATTCTGAGGAGTCTAATCCGAAGCCTTATCCTGACGAGTGTATTGTCTACCAGGAATTGTTTACTGCTGGTCTCCGTTTTCCTTGTCAAGACTTTGTCGAAGATGTGCTTAAGGCTTTCAATATTCAGATGCATCATTTGACACCAAATGGTGTAGTTAGGCTAGCGTAGTTTTTCTGGGCTATGAGATCTTTGGAATGCAATGCTGATATTGCTGCTTTCTATGAGCTTTTTGAGATGCGCACCCAGTTCAAGGAATTTATGCTTGAAGGGCGAGTGATCACTAAGTATTTTGCTTGTTCGAGTTTTAAAACGGCTCGTAATACCGTTCAAGTTTCTCCGGCAACTAGAAACAAGTGGGGTGCTGGAGATTGGTCAAGATATTGGTTTTATCATAAAGTGCCCATGGTTGAGGAAAGGGACGCTGTTGCAAAGAAAATGGTGATGAAGTATCCGATAGCTGCCAGAATGGAAATTGAGAAGTTTAAGCTATCTCCATCCTTTCCTACTTCCATGATCTCGAAGACTGCTGTGAAGGCGTACAAGTGCACAGCTTCGCTGTAATGTGCTAGGGATCTTGTTGAAGAGTATGTTGTTGCTAAAATTTGGCCGTTGAAGAAAGGTTGGACTTTTCAACGGTTTCATGCTAAAAAAGTCCAAGGGGTGAACTACAAGTTCCTAGATAATAACTTTCATCATCCTAGGACTTTTGCTTGTGATGAAGATTTTGTGAAGTATGTTGAAGGCCGAGCTGAAGATTTTCTTGGAAAATATGTGTTGAGTGAGAAGAACAATATCGATAAAATTCTCGGGATTGAATACAAACGTTTGAATAGAGTTTTTGAGGTTGCGCAGATTGAGTATGGTGAATGACCTCCTCCTGCTTATCGTTGTGAGAAGAAACAAGGGTAGAAGAAGGGGAGGGGTGCTGCTGCTCAGGCTAAGGGCGCTAAACATTAGGCCGGTCCTAGCAAAGCTATTGCCAAGAAACTAAAAAAGAATCAAAATCCTTCTATCTTACTCGATGTTGAAGAAATTGATGTTGTGTTGGAATGGAGCTTGGATATTGAGGAAAACTTGGCTTCTGGTTTAGTTGGTTCTAGAGAAGGAGATGTTGGTACTTCCAAAGTTGTTAGTGATGTTGGTGTTTTTGAATCTCAACATGTTGAAGAAGAGGTGAGGAAAATTACTGTGGTTTTTTCTTCCAGTGGCTTTACTCCATCGTTGCTTACTCCGCTCAGTGATGTATTGCAGAATATGCAGGGTCAAAATTTGCCTGTCAAGGATTCTACTGTGGTTGCTAATGTCAAAAGTTTGGTTTCTAAAAAAGAAACTTCTAAAGAGGAAACTTTTGTTGAGGGTTCTCTAAGGGTTGTCGATCCTATTTTGCCAAGACTTGATATTGAGGCTGTCATTGGGTCTCATGATGAGAATATTGATGCTGGGAGGACTACTTCGCTTAAAGACCCTGCAACAGTTGGGGTTGGCGAAGTTGGTGCCCCGAATGTGGTGAAAAATGTTGGTGGCTGTAGAGTTTATTCTCTTAATCTTTAATAGAGTGATGATGAAGTTTTTGATGAGGAGACTAGTGATGAACGGTTGATGCGCTTATTGAGCTCCACTATTCATGTTTAATCTGGCAAAAAGGTTGACTGCAGCTTGGGAGAACGCGTTTCTACTGGTAAGTAACGCGTTTTTATGTCTGACTTGTTTGGCTTGTGCTATCTTATTTTTCTTAATCCTTAATTTTTGTCTCTTTGCAGAAACTATTTTTCCTCATGCACCGTCTTCTCCTCAGAAGAGTGTTGATTTTGGTAAGATGGAAAATGTTTAACAAGATCCTTTGACTCCTGTTGTCCCTGCTGGTGGTGAAGGAGAAATTTCTAATGCTCTAAAGCGGGGCTTAGAGTTTTGCCAAGAGAAAAATTTAGGTCTTGATTGTTTTAAGTTTATAGGTATTGGGGCTGATAAACTTTGGATGATGCCTCACACTTCTAAGGTTCAGCTATCCAAGTGCATAGATGAGGCTTTCACTGTCCCTGATGCGGAGCTTGAAATATCAAAGAAACCTTTGCTCGAAGTTGCTGACGCTGGATTATCTATGATGTATAAAGGTTCTCTCTTGATGAGAGGTTTGCAAGCGGGGTTAGAGGAAAAAGAGAAAAATTTTGCCCTTCACGAGCGCTATTATCAGGTTGAGATTAAGAATCTGAAAAAGCAACTTTGCGGGAAAGGAGAAAGAGAGAGCTAATGCCGTCAAGCTCATAACAATTTGGAGACTAGGTTAATTAGTGCTCTTGCTGTTGTTGAGAAGAAGGAGGATGAGATGAAGAAGATTGTCGCGGAGAATGAAAAGTTGAAAGAAGGTATGTGGTGTATTGAGAAAAGTTGACAGAGCAGGATAAATCTTTCTTCGATAACTGCAATCGTATTTGGGAACTCTGTTTTGAAAGCTATGATAAGTTTGGAGCCAGGCCTGGGGAAAAATGTTGGGACCTTGGTGACTGTGAAAGTTTCTTTAGTTGGCTTTGCCGCCAATACGAAGATTTGCCCTGAGGATGACCACAGTTGATATTGGGGTTTATTATTCTGCTCGTGCTTTGTTCCACTTGATGAGACAAAGCCAGGATCCCTTGTTTGCACAACTTTGTGATGAGCAGTACAAGTTTTCTTCTATGAATAACTAGACTAATGTATCAAAAGCTACTCAAGTGTTATGTAACAAGTATCTTGAGCAGTATTGGAGGTCTGGTGGTCGAGCTCATTGTTTTGATAAAGCTAAGGAGAAGTTGCAGAAGGTAGGTTTTGTATTTTTCTTATTTTGTGCTATTGCTATTGTTTTTATTTGACTCTTCTTTTTGTTTAGCAAATTGCAAAAGAGGCAGAAGCTGCTCAGAAGGAGGCCGAGGAGATTGCGAAGAGGGAAGCCAGGGCTAAGGGTCAAAGTGGTGCTGGATCAAGCAATGTTAGTGGCGGCCATCCTTAGGCTCTAGTTTTCCTTTCTTTTGTGTGATGAGGGGGTTTCAAGATACATTTGTTTTTAAGTTATCATCTTTGTAAAGCACACGCTTGGAAGTTGTTTGACTATTTTGCCCATCCTGCGCAGGTTCCTCATGCTGAGCCTATGCAGGATGTCGAAGATATTACTCCGCTGTTAATGTGTAAAGATGACTTCATTTTCGAGGCTACCGAGTTCTATGATTTTCATACAAAGTATGATGGTTGTGATGTTGATGATTTTCTCACTCATAAGTTTCGCTTTTGTTGTTTTGAACTTGAATTTTTTGGGAACTCAATCTTACAAAATTTTTATAAATGTGAATAAACGATACCGTAGTAACAGGCCTCCCAACTATCGGGTGTTTGATTTCACAGATTTTGCTCAGGTAAAGTTTGACACATGCGCTTTTCTTTGTTTCATGGTTGAAAAGTGCTTGCTGACTCCATTTCTTATAGTCGTCGGGATCAAGTACTTCGCCGGTGGATGTTTCCGAGGATCGTTTGTGGCGTGAAACAGATGAAATTATTAGCGAAGTTGTGAGCGACATACTTGGTGATGCTACCTTAGTAGTTAGTTCTCAAGATTACTAATTTTGTAAGCACATATTTTTGAATAAGTTGTATTGTAAATATCTTGTTGTATTACGAAGTTTGTGAGTTTACCTTCGCTTGTAAATGAGTATTGTATAATCGATTTGAATTTTATCGTTTTTCATTTTTGTAGATGCTGCTTTTTGTTTGAGGTGATTGTCCGTGCTTCACTGAAGGACTGAAAGTGTTTTTTCTCTGTCGAGACCGATTTGAAGACATGTTGGTGATTGGCTTTGCCTCGATCCACTTGGTGAAATATTCAACTGCAACTATTACGTATTGGTAATTGCCTTGAACTGGAGGTAATTTTCTAACTATATCGATTCCCCATCTTGCAAGTGGCCAAGTTGGTTCAATTGGTTGTAGGTTTGTTTTTGGTGCATTGACTTTACTTCCTGCCATTTGACAATTGTGACAAGTCCGAATGATTTCTTTGCTGTCACTTTGGGCAGTTGGCTAGAAAAACCCTTGTCTGAAGGCTTTCCCAACTATTGATCTAGCCCTAGCGTGATATCCACAGATTCCCTCATGTATTTCTTTAAGAAGTTTTTCCCATCTTTTCTTGAGATGCACTTTAGTAGTGGTTGGCAAACTCCCTCCTTGTATAGTTCTTCATTGATGATTTTGTAACTTCTGGTCTTTTGTTTCATTCTTATTTCATCAACTTCATTTTCTGGCTTGTAAAATCCTTTGAGGATTGCCATAATTGGAGCTCTCTAGTCTTCGCTTTCTATGATGTGTACTTCTTTCGGTTGTTCAACTTTTATTTTTGTTGAGCTTCGGTCATAGTTTGGAAGAATACTTCTGGTGGTAACTCTAACTTTTGGGCGGCAGCTTTTGCAATTTTGTCTGCATTTGTGTTATCCTTTCTTGAAATACTTTTCACCGTGAATCCAGCGAAGTGTTTTTCTTGATCCCTCAATAGTTGGAGGTACTTTGCTAGCTCTGGATCTCTTGCTTTGTAATTGTTCTCTATATGCCCAGCCATAACTTGAGAATTTGTCTTGATTATTATCTTTTGAATTCCCATTGCTCTTGCGTTGTGAAGTCCCAATAATAATGCCTCATATTCTGCAATGTTGTTGGTGCATTGAAAGTCTAGTCTTGCTGCGTATTTGAGTTTGATTCTAGAAGGTGAGGTTATGATTGCTGCTGCTCCTGCGCCGGCGAAGCCCCAAGCGCCATCACAATAGATTATCCATTCTAGTTGCTCCATTCTTTCTTGATTGTACTTTGAAGGTGTCCAATCTACTATGAAGTCAGCCAACACTTGAGATTTTCTTGTTGTTCTTTTCTCAAATTTGATGAAGTATTGAGACAATTCTGCAGCCTATTTTCCCAATCTCCCTGAGGACTTATTGCCTTGTAGCACTTCTTTGAGGGGTTGATTTGTTGGCACTCTTATTTTATGTGCTTGAAAGTAGTGTTTCATCTTTCTGGATGCCATAAGTACTGCATATGCAATTTTCTTGATTTCTGAATAGAAAATTTTTGATCCAAACAAAGCTTCTGATGCGAAGTATACTGGAACTTATTTTGTTGAGTGCTTATTTTCTTCTTGTTGTATCAGTACTGCACTAACTGTATTTTTGTTTGCTGATACATATAGTAGCTAATCTGCCGTTGGGTTAGGTGTTGCCAAAGTTGTGGGGTTGGATAGATGCTTCTTTATTTCTTTGAAAGCTTCTTGTTGTGCTTGACCCCAGTTGAATTTTTCCTTTTTCCCTTTTAGTGCTTGAAATATTGGGAGGCTTCGCTTAGCTGATTTGGATATAAATCTGTTCAGCGAAGCTAATCTTCCTATTAGCTTTTGGATGTCCTTAATTTTTCTTGGCACTTGCATATTCAGTATTGCCTTCACCTTCTCTGGATTCGGGTCAAATCCTTTTGCGGATACGATGCACCCCAAAATTTTTCATGTTTGAACTCCAAATGTGCATTTTTCTGGGTTCAACTTTAGATTTGCTTTTATGAGGTTTAAGAAGGTTTCTTGTAAGTCTTCGACATGGTCTTCTCTTTTCTTGCTTTTGACTACCAAGTCATCAACATACGCAAGCAAATTTCTTGGTATTTGATCTTTGAGGACTGTGGATGTCATTCTGATGAAAGTTGTTCCTGCATTGCGAATCCCCTTGGCCATTCTTTGGAAACAGTAAGTTCCAAATGGTGTAATAAAATTTGTGTATTCTTCATCTTCTTTTTTCATCCAAATTTGATGGTAGCCTGAATAGCAATTGAGAAAACTGAGCATTTCACTTCCTGCTGCTTGGTTTACTAGAGTACTATTCTTGGTAGAGGGAAGTTGTCTTTTGGACATGCCTTGTTGAGGTCTGTGAAGTCTATACACATTCTCCACTTTTTATTTTTGTTCTGCACCATGACTATGTTTGCAATCCAAGTTGTGAATCAAACTTCTCTTATGACTTTTGCATCTAACAATCTTTGGACTTCGGCTTTTGCAGCTTATGTTCTATCTTTCGACAACTTTCTGAGTTTTTGCTTTTTCATCCTAAAGTTTGGGTTGATGTTTAACTTGTGTTCTATGACATCTCTGCTTACTCCTCCTAAGTCTTGTGCAGACCAGGCGAAGATATCCTTGTTACTTTGCAGGACTTGTATTATCTTTTCTTCTTCTTCTTTTGATAGATTTGTGCCGATGATAACTTGTCTTTCTGGCACCATTGGGTCGATTGGTACTTTCTTTGTGTCTTCACAAGGCTTCACTTTTTCTTGTGTCTTCGCATTTTCTATTTCAAGCTCATCATCTTCTTCTTCTTCTTATATCATGTGGATATTTTTGAAAGCTGGGCTTGCATCTCTTTCTATGTTTCTTGCCTCTGTCTGATCACCGAAGACGGTTATGATACCATTGACTGCTAGCATCTTCATGCATAAATATGGGTAGCTTACTATGGCTTCGAAAGCATTTAAACTTTCCCTTCCAAAGATTGCGTTGTATTGGCTGTGCATTTCTACAACATCAAATGCTATTTGCTCTGTTCTCGCATTATTCACTATTTTGAATGAGACTGGCAAGACGATTCTGCTGATAGAGTTTATTTTCTTTTCGCCAAAGACAACTAATGGGTGCTCGGCTCTTCCCAAGATTTTTCTATCAATATTCATTGCATCTAGAGTTCTTGTGAATATAATATCTGCTGAGCTGCCACCGTCTATTAGAATTTTTGATACTGCCCATCCTTCAATGTTTGCTTCTGTGACCATTGCGTCCATATGAGGGTAATCTTTGAGCTCGAGATCTTGTTCTGAGAATGTGATTGGCATGTGGGACCATCTTATTTTCTTGAATGGACCTTTGACTACTATGGAGTTTACTCTTCTAAAATAATTTATTCTTTCATTTCTTGTATCAAGCTCTATGCTGTTTCCTCCGAAGATTTTCATAATTCTTCCTATGCTTGGGATGATTGCATTCCCATTGCTTGCTGACGCTTAGGGCATGTTATTGTTGTGTTGAATTTCATGGTTGCTATTTGCCACTGAACTTTTAGGGTGGAAACTTTGCTGCTGACTTGGGCCCCATTGATTTTGCGAGCACACTGCAAGTGGCTGGCAATTGTAAATTGGTGGAGGTGGTGGCAGCATGTGTTGAGGATAAGTTATTGGTAAGTAACTTGTTCTTTGGGGAGCTAGATGATTGACAACTTTTAGCTGCAAAGTTGCTCTTCTCTTCTTGCATTTCTTCAATGCTTTTCTTTACTCTTGGGCACATCTTTGATGTGTGACCAGCCCCTTTGCCATGTATGATGCAATACATTTCTTCGGGCCTCAAGATTTTCCTTTTGAAATTTCTGCCTTGATTATTGTAGTTTGCCCTTTGCTGGAAGTTTTCCTTGTAACTTCTATTGTTTTAAAAATTTCTTTAATTGTTTGATCTTGGACCTTGACTGGCAGCTTCGCTCGTGTTGTTGATGTGATTTATCCTCTAGAATGGTCTTCGCTCAGCATTTATTCTTGACTGTTGGGAATTGTTATTTGATCTTGACATGTTTCTTTCTTCGTTCTCTTCTTCTATTCTTTTTCTGTAGTCTTCGTCGGACTCACAGTATTTTCTTTTTTCTTCATATAACTTTTCCACTGTGGTTGGTCTTTCCCTTTTGAAGTGGGAAGAAAGTTGGCCTGCCCGTAGTCCTTTGATTGCTGCAATGATGACAACTTCATCTGGTATGTTTGGGATTTGAGCTTTTGTTTATAAAAATCTTTTGTAATATTGGCTCAACGGTTCTTTTGGTTGCTGCTTGATGTTGAAAAGATCATCGCTGATGAGTTCAACTCTTTGTAGGCCTTGGAAATCTAGGAGCAAAGTTGTGCGAAGTTGATCCCAAGATTTGATTGACCTTGGTTTTAGCAAAGAGTACCAATGCTGCGCTGGTCCTCTTACTGCCATGATGAGCGACTTCGCTAGAGTGTTCGCATCTCTCCCGCTTGAGGTAACTGCTGCTTCAAAGCTCATGAGAAATTGTCTCAGGTCAGACATGCCATTGTAAGTTGGGATGATGTTGAATTTGAACCCTGTTGGCCACTTCGCTAGCTGAATGTCGATTGACAGAGGCGACTCTGTGTCAATTATTGCTATTTGACTTTGGCTGTCTTTGCTGTTGGTGCTTTTGCTTGCTGAGTTTGGGTCTTGGATCATGACTTCGCTTTCATTTTATATCTCTTCGTTAAGTTTTCTTATTTCTGTTTCTGCTTCCACAATTTTTTGCTTCAGGGACTTTTCCCTTGTCTTCGCTCATGTAAGTTGGGATGATGTTGAATTTGAACCCTGTTGGCCACTTCGCTAGCTGAATGTTGATTGACAGAGGAGACTCTGTGTCAATTGTTACTATTTGACTTTGGCTGTCTTTGCTGTTGGTGCTTTTGCTTGCTAAGTTTGTGTCTTGGATCGTGACTTCGCTTTCATTTTATATCTCTTCGTTAAGTTTTCTTATTTCTGTTTCTGCTTCCGTAATTTTTTGCTTCAGGGACTTTTCCCTTGTCTTCGCTCTTGCTTCTTCTAGCTATTTTTTTCTTGACAGTGAGTTGATCCTCAAGTTCCTTGAGTCTTCTTTCTTTGCTTTGAGTTTCTTCTTCTTCTTGAACACGCCTAGTTTTAGTTTCTGTTGCATCTTCTATCGTTGGATCTTGTACAACGTTGTTATCAGCCGTAGCTTTCCTTTTACTGGGTCTTCCCATTTTAGTGGTCGTGAGTGTCTTCGATCACACAAACGGATGGCGCCAGATGTTGGGTGATAGAATCACATGCATATAAGTAAGGTGAAAATAATATGCAGATTGCAATCGTATATCATTCTGTCCCAAAAGTTTACACCCCAGGGGGTATTTATAGACCCCCCTGACTTCGCCATTCAAGGAATCTTACGAAACTAGTCATAGCACCTCCTATACATTTAGCTAGAAAGCACATCGGCGAAGTGGTGAAACACACATCGCCCCTTACCTTTTGTCTCCTTAAGCAACTTTGTAGTTGATCATGATTTCTCGACTTAGCTGACAACCTTGTTGATCCTTCGTGCGAAGCCGCTACGTCAGCTTCGCTGGTTAACAGGAGTTTAGCGAAGTCATTTTTGCCAGATAACCTAAAACATGTGAAAACATATGTGCGAAGTTTGAAATAGTCACAGCGAAATGTCTACATTATCTTCGCTGAATATTGAGTTGTCTCAAATATTTATAATGAAGAGTTTGTTCTTGACTTCAAAATTTGTGATGGAAGTTTGTATGTCAAAGTTGTTCTCCAACAGGGGCCTACAGCCTTTTTTTTGACAACAGAAACTATGGGCCCCCACAGTGGAAACCATTTTCATTAATTTATAAAAAAGGGGAGTACATACTTACATATATCAAATTAACTAAAAGCATCGAGCCATACACAAGAAGATAACCTTAGGTCTTCTTTAATTCTAACCGACTGGAGAAGGCATTGGCTTTTGAAATTGGCACACCACCTGTCTATTGTTGGCTCCTGCCTCTGAAAAACTTCATTAATTTATAAAAAAAGGGGCCTACAGCCTTGTGAACCTTTTGGCTTGTGCAAATTTTTTCATGATCGAATGCATGGCTCATTGTTATCATTTTTTTTCGATGTTAATTTTAGAATTTCACCATCCCCTAAATGATGCATGGACCATTCTCTAATCAATTATATTTTTGTCTCTCGTTGACTTCACCATAATGGATGGTCCTCCCCCCACCTGGCACCACAGCTGCTTCCACATATCCGCTGACATCCACGATAGCATGTGCATGTTCATCAATGATATCATACATCAAGATCCAAACACGTCCTATCTTAACCATAGAAGTTGAAGGAAAAATTTTTGGCAATTATTGAACGACCAAACCCTAACTTTTAAACTGAATGAACAGGTGTTAATAAAATATAATAATAAAACAATGATAATGCGAATATTGCTGGCCCCATTTTGTTTGTAAACCTACTGATGTCAGACATGAAAAAAACCCACCTAGGTCATATCGATCAGACTTGAAAAATCCTACAGATTTCACAGATGGACAGATCCCACCTACCACACCATCTCCGTAGTCTGTACATACATATCGATCGATCCATCCCCTCGGGCCCCATCCTCCACTGCCGCCGTGCCATCCGCTGCTTGATCGATCAGAGAATGGAGACCGCCGACAGGCTACTTGATGGCAAGTCGACCTGACGTGCTGGTAAGATCCTCTCCTTGTTCAACGCGATAGCTAGCTTCAATTCTGCATCGTTGATCTATCCGATGAATCGGATTCCTTTCATTATGCCCTGTCAGATGCATGTAGGTGATGGCCTCTGATGTGAACTAGGGTTCCCGATCTTCTGAAAGGTTCTAATAACTCTCGATTTGGTGAAATCACGACACAATTCGATCCGACTTCCCAACAACTTGGCTCTGAACCCCGCAATCGCAGCACCACGTCTCCTCTGGTTATCGACCGTTGAAGCACAATTGACCTCCCCAAGAAGGCTGAGTCCTTTGCCTGCTAATCGAAGAACACAAGCAAGAACACGAAAGAATGCAACCAATTGCAGATGAATGATTAATCTCACGAGTTGGGGTCTCACAAACCGACGGCGCGGCGAAACTGTTGTGAACAGAATAATCTAAGCAAAACCCAAAACCTAACGAGAGAGGCGGCAGCTGGTTATAGAGGTCTAAGGGTCATCGTCAACCCTGGACGCGCCCCCTAATGGGCTCAACAATGATACACGGCCCAACGGACCAAAAACGGTGACGCAGCACCAGAACAGATTCTGGATGCTAACTTGTTTCAATGTTTTCCAATGACTCCAAAGGAATTTTGACCTCAAACCAATGCCATTGGCTTCCTTATGAAATTATCTTTCCATCCATAAGTGGATCATCAAAAACGGAGTCCGGATGCGTCCTGGGCGTCCGCTTTACTCCACACTAGTCTTGGACTCCGAAACAGGCTCGAAGTCGACTCGGTTTGGGCCTCCACCTTGACTTGGGCACCCTTGCTGGTCCTCCATGCCTCCAAGCCATCCCTTATACATCCCTTGGTCCTCTCCTTGATTCCTAAGTACAATATAATCATTAGGTAGCAATCTATTCTCAAAATCATAAAAAGACTTCCTTAAGAACGAGCTCACCTACAAATTTAATTGTCGTGCGTGAGCTCTTATGATTGGACCTTGAATGTCCAGCGGAGGATCATCTTGTGCATCCAATGGAGTGATGTCCTCATCAGCCTCCAGCTTTGACAAGCTCCCCGCGGACCTGCTGCGCGCCGTCCTGCAGCTTCAACTACAACACCACTCTGCATTGTTGATATGCACACTGGTGTTCTAGTTGATGGGGTGGTATATTTCTTGACGTGTGATGCCGTGCCTGAATACGACATCCTTTCATTCGACCTTGGAACTGAGGAGTGGAGGAGAGATCTCCCTGGTCCATCAGGTACTAGCAACCTTACCTATGGGGAGGTGCCGCAAAGACAGATTAGTCTAGCTGATCGAAAAGGCTCCTTGGTTCTAGCACGCCATCCTCGCCACCCATCGATCATGGACCTATGGTTTCTACTTGACTTTAAGAGTGGGCAGTGGGTGAAAGAGTACAGCATTCAGACTGAATCAGTAACCTCAAGCCTGGGCGCAGCTGAATACCATCTAATACCACTGCTGGCATTATAGGATGGTTGGTTGGTCATTTATTTAGCACCGACTAGACTATTATTCATATGTGATCCAGGAAGCAGCACATTTACACAGGTGGATATGAGGCATCTTGATTCAATATCTGTGTACACAGGAAGTCTCCTGAGTCTACATGAGGGGGATATGGTGTAGTATCACTACCGGAAACGCTGCCTTTGCCGACGGCGAGAATCTTTGCCGATGGCCATAGAATAAGCCGTTGGCAAAGAAGCATTTTGCCGACGGCCGAGCCATCGGCAAAGCCTGGCCGTTGGCAAAGAGTAATTTGCCGAGGGCCGAGCCGTCGGCAAAAGAAAGCCATCGGCAAAGGACGTCTTCGCCGATGGCCGGGCCCTCGGCAAAGAAAGCCCGTCGGTAAAGGTTAATCTTTGCCGATGGCAGGCTGTCGGCTAAGGATGCCCGTCGGCAAAAGTGGCCAGGCCTGACGGCAGCCCACGGCGTCCCCTTTGCCGACGGCCCGACCGTCAGGCCATCGGCAAAGGCCGGACACGTGGCGGCCTCACGGCTGGCCAGGTCCACCGGCTTTGCCGATGGCCACCGGCTGGCCCTCGGCAAAGGATCTTTGCCGAAGGCCAAAGCCAGGCCGTCGGCAAAGAAGGACACATGGCCGCCTAAGGGCTGGCCTGGGCGACCCTCTTTGCCGATGGCCACGTGGGCCGGCCCTCGGCAAAGGATCTTTGCCGACGGCTAACCCTAGGCCGTCGGCAAAGAATTTTTTTTGCTTTTTTCTTCCCAATTTTTTTGTGGTGCCTTACTACAGTAAATACATCTTAAGTTCAAAAGTTGGGACAACTTTGAGTTTTTTCTATATTTCGTTAGTTTTTTTGTTTCTTTAAATTTTTCCAACACCTCCAAATCTGAACTGCAGGTACATGAAATAATGGAACTTGGTGGTTCAAAAAATGGTATTCATGATGTTCGGAGTATGTTGAGGCCGTATCCAGCGCCTCGCATGAAATTACGACCAGGTTGGTGTCGTAACATGATGAGTTACGTGCGAGGAAAGTGTTTTTTAATTATATAAAATCCAAACTAAGTCCAAAATTCATGAAACTTGATGAGCTGTCATGTTATCGCATGTGGAGGCTATGATAAAAATTTGAAAATGTTTGGAGCAAGTTACGACGTCGGATGTCAAAAACTCAGACATCTCGTTGTGATAAAAAGTGCAGAAATAAAGCCAAAATTAAGGCTTTCGTGGCAGAGGCATTCGTGCTGGAGGAGGTGTCGACATTCACACAGGTGTACTATACTGAAAAACTACGCAAGCCACGCGATCCAACCCCTCGTTACAACATCAACGAGAATTCATCGAACCTCAGCCTTTTCAGGGATGATCTCGGAAGAGGAGGCGCAGGGGTCAACAAGAACTTGCGGCATGAGGAGTGGCACACTATCATGATGTGCTTGTTGTTGAACCTTGACGAATGCATTCCTTATCATAAGTAAGTTCTAGCCCAGCTTGTTACATACGCCACTATCCTTTACCTATCGATATAACCCCCCTTGCCTATTGTCTTTCCAGGGAATATATTAATGAACACTGGAGAGGCAGAACGGCTCCTACCGAGCAAGAAGAAGACCATCTTCTCAGACATGGAGTGCCTAGTTTCATAAATTGGTTCTGTACAAAGGCTCTTCATGATGCTGAAATGAGTGATGAATTGAGACACGTGGGCAATGGCTTTGCCCGAAAGGTCAAGTCATTCAATGTTTATGATGTGAATGGCTATCGCTTTCGCACAAGAAGCTACGAAGAGAATCGTGGCAACCTAAATACCACGTGCAGTGGAGTTCGTACACCAGGCTCGGATGAGAAGGACTATTATGGCATAGTCGAAGAGATATTGGAGCTTGACTTTGGCAAAGACCTAGGTTGTAAGCCTGTGGTATTCAAATGCCATTGGTTTGATCCTAATGACATGAGAAAGGACCTTAAGATTGGCCAAGTCAAAATTAGACAAGATTCTAAATATGAACAAGACGATGTCTATATTGTGGCTAACCGAGACGCCACGCAGGTTTATTACCTCCCATGGGCATGCCAGAAAGACGAGAATCTTGCGGGTTGGAGCCTTGTGCAGTCGGTACCGCCGCACAGTAAACCGCCTGTCCCAAACGATGATGATTACAACTTTGACCCAAGTACAGATGAGTTCTATCAACCTGAGGGGCTAGAAGGTAGTTTGGAGATAGACATTCTATCGCTGATGGGTATGGAAGTAAACAACGACATCGATGAGGACGAGGGTGATGAGGTGCATGATCCTGAGGACTTACAAATCCTTGAGGAGTGGCAGATGAAGCGCAACAGAGTTGAAGAGGACGATGTAGAGCCTGATGACGATGGAGATTATCATGACGATGGAGAGCCTGATGAAGATGGAGATTTCGCCCAACACTTGCGCGAGCTCGACAATATTGATAGTGGTGATGACAGTAGTGATGGCGACGAGTACACACCAGCCATATTGCCGTTTGCGGAGACGATAATTTCTAATTCATGTAATACTATATTGTTATTATTTTTACCTTGCAATTATGTTTCTTTACAAGTACTAGTCATTTTCATACTAACGGTTTTAATCTTTGTCAATGCAGGCACTCGACAAGATGGTGGGCGGAAGGAGGTCGCGGAGGATAGGGGTCCGCTCGAAGTACATGACGACCAACGCCAACGCGGAGGCAGCGGCCGCCGGCGGCGAGGATGAGGCGGGCGTTGACGTGGAGCACCCCCGCAGCAGCCGTGGCACGTTGTCGAGGAGGCTGTTCGACGACGAGGTGACAACGATCGATGACGGTGACGGTGACGGCGACGGCGACGGTGACGGCGACGGTGGCGACGACCTCAGCAGCGAGGATACACCAGCCACGTCGAGTTCCACAGCTTCGAGCAAGCCCTACCAGCGCGGGGCCTCGTCGCTCCCCGACCCGCCACCCCTCGACCGCCGCCCAGTGATTCGACCCGCGGGCAAGATGTAAGTAACCATTGTTGATTTCACTAGTTGTTCATATGACATGTTGAGATTGAAATTTTCGACTAACAATTGTTGTTAATGACTCATGCAGCGGCTGGATAAAGGTGACCGACAAGAAGAGTTCACGCCATGTCAATGGCATCCAGGGCTTGCTCATTAAAAAGCACTACCCTGGCTTGGTCACCATCGAGGGTCAGCAGATCGTCCCATACAAATGGGACCACTTCTACCGGGTGCAGGACGTATCTGGTGAAGTTCTTGCTCACAAGATCTTGAGGGAGTTTTGGGTGAGTCTTTGCATTGCACCGCATATTTCAATACCACGCATTCGTTGCTCTTTCTTGAAACAATGAAATGATGTTGTAATCATGTGTGCAGTTGGAGGAGGGGCACGACGAGCAGCAGGTGACGCGGCGGTAGGATGCGGTCTGCCGCAGCCGTCTCAAGGACATGTACCACGAGGCGCATCTCCAGGCCTTCATCACCTACTACGCCGATGTGAAACGCGAGGTGGTGAGGAAGGAGGATGTCAGGGAGTTGCTACTAGAGAGGGAGACCGACCTCACCGAGGAGCAGTACATGCAGGTAATTAATTAAGTACGAACGTTATGATTCCTCTTCGAGGAGCAGTACATTCAATTCATCGCCTGGAATATCAAATACTTGAATGCCATGCAGGTGTGTCCAACCTGGTGCGATAAGTTCCCCGACTGCTGGCTTCAAATTGTGCGTGCGTGGCAAACGGACAAGGCGTACGCAGACCGCAAAGAAGATCGGAGAAAACGCCTGGAGCATCCTCGGGCAACACACCACCAAGGGAACAAGACGCTCCCTGAGTTCATGGAGGACTGGGTATGCTTCTGTTGATCCATTTATTATAGCTCTCAATTGTCACTATTTGTAAGTTCTAACCATGCTTCTGTTATCCTTGCAGAAGGAGTACCATCAGGGGCAGCAAATCAATGAGTTCACAGGGTTTGCCCTTTCTCGCAAGGGCAAAGCGTCAGCGCTGTCCACCGTCTACAACCCGGAGGATGGGCCCGACGTCTATGGCAGCATCAACGTCTACAACAACCTCGCCAAGTACGTCGAGGCGGGTGCCACGCTGCATGGGCCGACGTTTGACCCCACCACGGCCCCCCTGGACACGTGGCTCATGATGAAGATAGGAGGAGGGAAGCAGCACGGCCGGTACGCTATTGCCAATGCCGCCATCGACTCGTCCTCTGTTCCGACACTGAGCCAGATCCGAAAAGAAGACGCGGAAATTGGCGGGTCGGAAATCCCCATAGCGCCTCGAAGGCCGAGCAGCGCGCAGATGATGATGTCACTCCAGGTAAGTGCAGTTTCATTCGTCGTTCACTCGTTTCACACATGATGTACCTTGCCTTCACATACAATCAACCTTGCGGGTGTAATATTGCAGGCCACGGTCGAACAGCTGCAGGCCAGCCAGGCGGCCCAGTCAGCGAGGCATGAGGAGATGATAAGGCAGCAGGAGGCGCTGCATCAGCAGCAGGAGGCGGCCTATCAGCAGCAGATGGCGGCAATGTCGCAGCACTACCAGCGTTCGATAGCGCAGCTGACCGGCTACATCCGTTCCCAGATCCCAGGAACGGAAGAACCTCCTGCCTCGATCTTCGCTCCACCACCAGTTCCAGTTCCACTTCCAGTGCCTTTTCCTGTACACATTTCATCGAAGAGTATATTGCATGTTGCTTTAGCTTGTGCGGCCATCCTGCAGGTACTAATTACATCACTTGGCCATTGTGCAGGCACAGTCGGTGGGTTCAAACCCAACTCCAGGTGCCAGCCCTCCACTGGGTCCTTCTCCACCGCAGGGCAGTCCGGCTTACCCGACCTACCCCGCCACCTACCCCACGCAGCAGTACCTGTGGCCTCCTCCAGCATCGCAGCACGGGTACTCCTCGTGGCCACAGGGGCCGACGAAGCAGGGGCACTCCGGGCCGGCAAGCGTCCCAGCGCCACAGTACAGGTGGAACTACGGTACGTCTGCGCAGTCGGGTTGGGCTCCGTGGGAGCAAGTGGGAGATCTGGGACACCTGATGACGACGCTGCTAGCTAGATAGCCTGACTTCTCGCATTTGGACCTTTATCTATGGGATTGTTGCACATTGGCCATGTATGGACTCTTATGGCCATGGTATGTGTATTGTGGACTTGTATCGATGGATTTGAGCATGATCATGTATCGATTAATGTTGAAACTGAATTTCATGCTGAATTGTGGTTTATATGTAATGAAATGTTTATTATGTGATATATATGTGCTGAAATGACGAACGAACGAAAGGAAACAGCGAAAAAAAAGGAAAAAAAATTTTCCTAGCTTTGCCGACGGCTGGCCGTCGGCAAAGCTGGTTCATTTCTCCAGCACGGCCCAGCTTTGCCGACGGCTAGGCCTGGCCGTCGGCAAATTTACCAAGTATTTGCCGACAGTCGGCCGTCGGCAAAGAAAGTCGTCAATTTTTTTTAAAAAAATAAAAAATGCCCTTTGCCGACGGCCGGCCGCGTCAGCCGTCGGCAAAGACCACCGTTAGTGGGACGGCGCAGCCGCTGACGTGGCTCCTTCGCCGACGGGTGGTGTGGCCATCGGCAAAGATTTGCCGACGGCCGGACAGGTGGCCCTCGGCGAAGAAGTCTTTGCCAACCAATTCTTTGCTGACGGTCCTTTGCCGACGGCCGACGTGGCAGGCCGTCGGCAAAGCCTTCGCCGACAGTAAAGTCGTCTTTGCCGACGGCTTGAGGGCGTCGGCAAAGAAGGCGAGTCCGGTAGTGTATACTAGTATTGTCATGTTGATTTGCTGCTCCTTAGCTTGTCTAAGTCGATCTAGAGTCTACAACATTTCATGGCCTGTTGTTGTTTGATGTTCCCATTTCCTACCCTCTTTATTAATGTACAACAAGTCATGCTTGTGCGCTTGTGCGCAATGAACATTTTAGCTTATGGCACTGTGTCTACATGTATCTTCAGCTCCAACAGTTGTTTGTCATGTGTTGTAGCTGCTTGCGCTGTTATGTTGTTGCAAACCTTGAAATTCTTTCCAGTGTTATTGAGGTTGTGAATGTCTTATAACTGTTTACTTTGTTAGTTTGTGGAAACCCTGAATGATGTTGAGATTTGAGGATTTTGAAATTGATTTGATTTTGCTGCATGCTACTAGTGTCTGGTATTATATATACCTGGTATTGAGGATGATGTATACGACTAAAGAAACGCATGGTTGTGTCCATGTTTGAGTGGCTTATGGGTTCAATTCAGATATTTTTCATCCATTGTCCACTCATTTTCCCAAACACCTTACTCTTGATTGCCCGTTTCAAAAAGCACACATAAAATTAGATCCGATGCACTGGGCTCCCCATTCCCGCATGGTCCAAACTTTTCCTTTGGCTCCCCATTCCTGGCAGATGCTGGGCTGCAGATTGCTGAGCTACCCTCCCTGTACAAAGAGATCCGATGCCCATCAGACAGGTATACATATTTGGTGCCCAACGATCAGAAGCATTTATGGTTTAGCTTTGGTAACATTGCTTGCTGATGATTACGTTATTCGTGAGGAGGGTTCACTTTGCATTCAGCTCTCTGAATTCTTCACCTTATTTGGCTTAAGCCAATCGTCAATATTTTACCTTTGTCTTCAGTGTCTAAATCTACTCACCAAGCCTATTCTTTTTTTAGTTTTTCAGTTTTTTGTGTTTAATCTTTTTCTTTCTTCTGTTTTTTGCTGCCCTGGTCTCCAGACTTTATATAGTTGGTTCTTTCAGTCCATCTTATTAATTCAATGGCAGGCAGCTCTACTACTGTATGAGAAGAAAAATGGACACCTGTACGTACTCAAACTTTGAAGTAAAATACTATAATTTTGCACTACACTATATATTTTTAGAAAACTGTATTCAGTGCTTGCTGCCATGAAACACATGCAGTGTAATTGATAATTTAACATGGAATATACTCTTTTGAGGTTCATTTCTCCGGCATGGTAAACATTTCATAGAACACTTCAGTTATCGGCATAATCTCTTAATCCACACCATGAAGCATTTTCAATGTGAGATTGCAATAATTAGCTCAGCATTAATATTCTTTTGTACTAGAACCATAGTTTCTATGTTTACTTTCAGCTGCACTGACTTGCATAAGATTTTACTAAACATGTAATATTATTTTGCTGTGCTTGAAAACTTGTGGCATGGCATGGATTATATTTTACCACAAGTTTACATAAACTCTGACCTTTCTCTTCAAGGATCCTACCATTTTCAAGAACTTGAAGTTAAAACTTGTATATGGATGCTAAGGTGGGCAATGTTTATCACCGTCGTGACAAAGCAAGTGGCTGAGAGATGACGCATGGCCGAGCCTGGGCGTCAATCTGGACGCGATCACCACCCACCTGTCCGGCAACAGCAGTATGAGTCGCATCTATCTTGGTTTGTTAGAATATCTAGTTGGTTTGATTAGTTAATTGAGTCCCTAAAGACTAGGAGTTTGGTTACGAAGTCTTGTATAAGTTAAAAAATTTGCGAGTAATACAATTAAGCCTGGGATTTAGATACTTGTATCTCCCTAGGGCCACCCGGCCCTTTGCCTACTGTTCCTTGTTATCTTCTTGTCGCGCAGAGCTAACCTAGGCGCCGCCGGTTCGTAGTCGCAAGTTCAAGCCACGCCCTCCCGTTCACCATTTTAGCTAATTAGACGAACGTCAGTTGAGTCGTTCTTGTGTCGGAGTCTGTAATAGTCGGTTGGACTAGATATGGTCATAGGCGTGCTTGATGTATCGTAATCTGATAGGAGTCGATAGTCTCCTGCCATGGCACGACGGCGCACGCAGCGTGCACCGAGTAAAACAGTGTGGCGATCCTTTGTGTCGTGGCGGGGGAGGACTTGGTGTTCCAGGTCTATATATATCAAGTAATAAAGGTCGAACAAAGCTGCGGTTGTTGGGCAGCACCATATCTTGCTTGCTTGTCTTTGTTTTGCATCTACTCGACATAGTCGCCGTGATCACCAAGTTTCTGGGCACAGTCACCACGTTCTCAGCGAATACGATCTGATCTCGGTTGAGTTCCAACACACCACCAATTCAGCCTCTGCAGTGCTAGCACTAACAAGATGACGAGGGACAATAGGCAAAGAGCTGGCCGGGTGCCCAAGGGAGATACAAGTATCTCAATCCTAGGCTGAATTGTTAGTGCTAGCGCTAACAATTGAGGTAAAAGGGCCCCGTACAAATTCAGCATCCTTAATTGATGCTTGTTTACTACCACGGCTAACTACCTGAATTGTTAATATCTCTTCAGATGTTTACTTATACAGCTCCAGTTCCAATTCCAGTTTGAATACATCATCATGTCATTTGCAGTTCGGTGCTCAAGCACTTGTGCAAGACAGCAAGAGGACCTGAATTTTTTTTTTTGGGTTGACAGGGGAAGGCAACCCCACCTGATAATCCTTTAGAAGGATTTTGTTTTGGATGCCAAAGTACAGTTACAGGATCTTCAGCAGATTGCATGGAACAATGCAAGAAACGAAAAGAAGAGAGGTTTTGCATTCTATTATTCACTACACTGCACCAGGCCATTGTAATGACCAGCTTTAAACTGCAAGGTTCACAGATGAGCTTTACAAAAGGAGAACTGAAAAGTTGGTGGTCTGATGTTTCATTTTCAGAGGCGCCCAGCTCACAGGATGCATCCATGATCACAATGTGGTACATGATTGTTATATATTACTCTGTTTTGATGTTGATAAAATCAAGTTTTTCTCTGTTTTGTTTGTTTATTGGTTCCCTGGGTTGCTGACATAGGTTTAGCATCGTAGTTACTCAACCACAATGTGGTGCATGATTGTTATATATTATGATTAAGTTATGTTGGGGTGAAGCCAAGTGCATCTCTCAGTGAAGTGCATTGTATTTTGGTATGCTTGATACAGCATGCGTCCATCAGGACAAGTTAGAGATTCCACAAGCCATAAGGAATAAAAGGAAGAGTACATTGTGGTAGGTATAAGTAAGAAGTGAAATAGGATCCTGTGGTTTTTATATGGTGACTGTGATAAAATCCTATTCGAAAGGGCTGTGCTCAGAATGAAGCAAAAAGGAGAAATCAAGCATGTATAGACTCTGCACTAGATGCTTTGTTGTATTGGGCCATGACATGGTTAATTCTTGCTCTAGTCACCTCATCTTTTGAAATTATATTATATTACATATTTCAAAAGTTATTAGTATCATATCTTAACATCCGTGCACTTCAGATAACAAGAAGACTAATCTGACAAATGTTCAGACTTGTTCATGAACTGAATCTATTTGGGTGACAAATGTGCAAAATAATGTATGGAATTCTGTATTAATTGCATCCAAAGGGCTTTATTTTTAATCCATTTACATGATGTTGGTGCGCGACCAGTTGCTTAATGAATTTATAACAACACGCTATCAGTCGCCGAAGATTGTTATACATTATGGGTCGGCAAAGATTGTTACATCAGATGATCAATTGATACGAGTGGTATCAGTTGGTGAAGATTTTACCGATAGCACTTGCACTGTATTAATATTTTT